>LPNX010455632.1:186315-253905 GCA_001517045.1 Pseudotsuga menziesii | reverse complement strand
CCCCCCCCCCCCCCCCCCCCCCCCCCCGCCTCCTCCTTCCTCGAATTGCCAAAAAACGTCGTTTAGGGCCTCAAAGTGGCCCCAAAAGTTTGGGACCTGAAAAACCGTAGAAAAACATCTAGGAAACTGCCACAATTGACAATTGTTTTGAGCCAGTGAAATATATGTGTGGCCACCAATCTCCATATAGATCACCTAACAATAAATAAGTCAACTCACTCTAATATAGAATAGATCACCCCTTCTTAGAATATTGAATGCGACCTCTAGCCTTATCCACTCTTAGGCACTTCTCATGACTAATTAAAGATAAGCACCTCGAGCCTTATTTACTCTTAGTCACTTCAGAATTTTCATTGAATAATTTCACACTACAAATTTCAATTTATACTATATCAAAAACGAAGGATCATAGAAAGAGTTCCATGCATAAGAGACATAAAGATTTTATCCCGAGAAACCCAATAAGGAGAAAACCCAACCAAATTTTCTTAGAAGAAATTAATCTAATTCAAGTACAACACCATTCATGAAGAGAAACCTTAGCAAATAAGAAGTTATCACTTCTTCACAATAAATCCTAACAAGGGCAGTGAATCTTCCAAAGAAAATAAGAACCCCAAAAATTACTCCTTTGACTTTTGTTATGCTTGGTTGAAATTGCACACTACGAGAGAGAAGTTGTGAGAGATGATGAGTGGTAAAATGAAGTGTTGGAGAACTTTATTTATATTCTTTATCTCACTTGATGTTTTCACCAGTGGGTTTCACTTGTCTTATTTTGGTGAGGCTGACTTGCTATTTTGATCTTCGTCTTAGTTTTATCTTCAGGGCTGACTTGCTGTTTTGATCTTCATCTTGGTTTAATCATTAGGGTCTACTTGCACTTCTAGTATTTTATCTTTCTAGAGCCTTATTTAATTTTATATGGTACTTCTTCAATGGTTGACTTGACTTCTTGGTTATTTCTTTATTATATAAAAGTTTTCCTTATTGATGCTCATCTCGTCACATGCACGCATATTCATGCATAGAGCTCTAATGTTGATTTGACCCCACTCTATAAAGTCCCATACATTTCTTGGAGCCAATGTGAAATTCAACAATAGATTATATTTCATATATTTTTCAAGGGGATGAAATCCACTAAAAAATAAACAATTGAACTCACTCTAATATATAATAGATCACTCCTTCTCAGAGTATGCAATCTGACCTATATCCTTATTCACTCTTAGCCACTTCTCATCACTAATTAAGGATACGCACCTTGAGCCTTATTTACTCTTAGTCACTTCTCATGACTAATCAAGGCTACGTTGGGCCATCCTCCATTAGCCATTGGTCAACTCTCATGACCTATCTAGGAGAATGTTGGTAGAATGTTGCTCGATGCTACAAATTGGAGAAACATCAACACTCCCTCTCAGTGAGGGTAACATTTTGCATCATTCCAAGGTTCTCACTTGGTGAGAATGTTCGTAGAAGACACTCTTCATCACTACCAACATTCTCGCTTGGTGAGAGTGTTCGTGGAAAACATTCTGCATCACTACCAACATTCTCACTTGGTGAGAATGTCTCCATCACTATCAAGCTTCACACTTAGTGAGAATGGCCATAGTCCATCTCGGATGTGTATTTCATCTGCATCTCAAGAAGTGTTATAAAAACCAACCCCAAATCAGTAAAACTAATCGATCCAACCTATTTCGTGAGCTTCTAAGACAACGGGTTACATCTGACCATTTTTGTCTTGGTCCATACTGAATTAGTTGGGATCCTTAAGGAACCGTTCGGTTCAATATAGAACCAGCCAATATTTAGAAAACTGGCAGTTCATACATAACATGTTTGTTCTATACAGTTTTGTAGTGAGGCCTCAAAAACATGATTTTCAATTTTTTTTAATTAAAAACAAAAAAGAGGAGGACACATTGACTCAAGGTGATTAACCTAATGACCCTACAAACCTTATAAAATGATGTTGCACCCCCTTATTCCATTACACTCATATTTAGAGTTTTCTTACAATTCAATTGAGTGTACGAAATATGGTATGGTGATTATGTGGGCATTTTGAAGGGGAGGTACAATTGATTTGTTGAGGAGAAGAGGTAAGGATGATTTGGGGAGGATTTTGGGATAAAGGCAAGATCTTCTGAGATTATTTTTTCTTTAAATTTGGACTTATTTCAATTTTCAAAGGGATTTCCTCAATGTTCATATTTTTTGTTAGTATAATCTAGATTTGATTTGGGGAAGATTTGGAGAATATTTGTGCCCATATTTGGAGAAAAATTGGGGCATATGAGTCTAGACTATAGTTATATGCTTATATTTTGACTTTAGACACCATTTATAACATCCGTGTTTATGTAGTTTGCTTCAGATATGGATTGCACTAGATGTTATTTTGGTTTTATACACTCTTACTTTCTATGTATGCGCACGCGCACGCGCGCGCACACACGCACACATATTATGTATTTTTGCTCAATCGTTTTTTCCTAGTTTTGTCCATATCCCATTCAGTTCCGGGTCCTAGGGTTGGATGGTTTGACCATCGGTCTGGTTTTGATAATATTTATGTCAAGTCTTTCATTCCTAGCCAAATCATATGGATATCTAGATAAAGATTGTTCCAGGAAATTCACTTCTCGTGAATGTATAATGTTCATTTGTAGAACTATCACGGTGTCTGGGCCATTCACTTCTCGTGTTTGCTACTCATTTGTAGAACCATCACGGTATCTAGGTCATTCACTTCTCATGAATGTATGTTGCTCATCGATAGAACCATCATAGTATCTGGGACATTCACTTCACATGAATGTCTACCCAATGTTGTTCATCCCTTAAAAATCCCTCTCATTAAGGGAGGTGTTCTCCATCATGCCAAGCTTGTTCTTATAGTATATAAACATTGCCTTGGACAGAGGCTTGGTGAGAAAATCAACTATATTCTCATCTATGGATATGTATTGGAGCTTCATTGCTCCCTTCTGCAATATGTCTCAGATGAAGTGATATTTTATCTTAATATGCTTTGACCTATCATGAAATACTAGAAATTCCAAAAACTTGGCACAACCTTGATTGTCATAATATATCAAGGTCATCTCTATCTCTTAATCAAATAATCCTGCAAGAAGCTTTTGAATCCACACAGCTTCATTACTTGTGACATTCGCTACATAATAATATGCTTCTATTGTATTGAGCATGACAAAAGTCTACTTCCTGCTAAACCATGACATCATGGTTGATACCAAGCTGAAGGGACACCCTAAGTTGCTATTTCTTCCCAATGCAATCCCCTCCTAGTCAGAATATGCATAACCATGCAACCTCACTTCACTAACTAAGACATCTCAAACCATGTCCAACTGCACCACACATGTACCTTATCACATGTTTTGTTGCAACCTAATGTGCATGCCTCAACTCAACCATAAAATGGCTCAGGGTGCTCACTGCAAAGAAAATATTTCGACTAGTGTTAACTAGATACATCAAGGATCCAATCAGCTACCTATACATCATGGGATCCACCAAATATGATTCTGAGGCATAATCACTCATGATCTTCTTTAGATTTGGATCCATAGGTGTAGTCATCGACTTGCAGTCCATCATACCGAATCTCTTTAGGATCTTAACCATGTACTTCCATTGACTGAGGAATATATCATCTAGTCTCTTCCACACCTCTAATCCTATCAATAAGTGCATATATCCAAGATCCTTCATCTCAAACTCAGAGGCCAAATCCTTCTTGCACTCATCTACGATCCTCTCTATTGGAACTACTGACTCCTCTTGATAGTATGAAGGATGAATAACTGGACTCGAGGGTTTTGTAGCCTTATCTCTTGGAGTCTCCTACTCCTCATCATCAATCTCCATTTGAGAATCTCTAGACCTTTTGAAGGCTATATCCTCATCAAAAGTAACATGTTGACTGACCTCAATTTGACGGTGTCCTAGAATGTATATATTGTAATCCTTCAAAGTCTCTCTATATCCCACAAAGGTGCCCTCTTCCCTGAAGGTTCAAACTTTGTCAACTTCTCCTTTGGAACATGGATGTATATCAAACAACTAAAGATCCTCAGATGACTGACCTCTGGCTTCACTCCTGTGAGTGCCTGGTCATGATTCTTATCCCCTAATATTCTTTGAGGCCTTTTGTTATGAATATAAATTGTTGTGTTGGATGCTTCTACCCATAAGAACATGGGTAGGTTCGGATCATGAATCATTTCCTTCATAGCTTTCCTAATGGACATGTTCTTGTTTTTTGTAATTCCATTTTGTAGAGGATTATAATGAACTGTCAACTCCCTCTTGATCCCTATGTCCTTGCATAAATCATTGAAGTCCTTTGAGGTAAAATATCCTCCATTATCTGACCTCAAAATATTGATCTTATTCCTGATCATATTATGTACCCAACCCTTGAACTCCTAGAACCTATTTAATAATTCATCTTTGGACTTCATGAAATATTTCCATGTCTTCTTGGAGAAGTCATCTATGAATTTCACATAATATAAGAAGCCATCGATAGATGATATTATCATTGGTCCACATAGATTTGAATGTACAAGATCCAAGATCCCATTATATCTACTATCATTTCTTGGAAAATAACCCTTGACATTCTTTATAAGTGCACAACCTAGAAAACACCCTCATGCCCTACCTAGAGCTCTGGAATACATGTGACCATCCACCTCAATGCTAGCAAAGCCCTATAGTGTAGGTGGGAAATATTCGATGCCATAGATCACATAAACTGATACTATCAAGTACCAATTCCTGTGTTGGATGTCTTATCAATATTTATAGTCCTCCCTCTCGAACACCAACCACTCATGCTAATTTTATGTCGATCCATTTGGCCCTACAAGAACCCCACCATCCATAAATGCAACTCTGTAGCCTCTATACTCCAATGTTGAAATGGATAGCAAGTTCTTCTTCAATCCTAGTACAAACAAAAACATCTTTCATATGTAGAGAATCTCTAGAATCTAGCTAAAACGATGATGTTCCAACTCCCTTTACTGCATACTTGGTATTGGCTCCAAGTTCCACCTATAATGTTGAGTTCTTTTCTGTTAATTCTTTGAGATTATATATGTAACCTATCATATGTTTGGAAGCAACACTGTCTATGAACCAAGTATCACTATTATCTATAATAATGCTCGTGAGAGCGAAGAGAAAGTAATATTCTTTCTAAGGCTCATCTACAATCTTGTCAAGTTTTGTCTTCTTTTGTAGTGGATCAACAATGATTGTTGATCCATGATGTTTTCATGTTCTTTTCTTTTGAGGACATTGAAAAGAATAGTGACCAAATTTATAACAACTGAAGTATTTGACTTTTGAAAGATCCTTCTTCTTTTCAATTGGAGATACACCATCCAATCTATCTACAATTTAGAGGTTGGGCATCATCTTGACAAAAATATGAACTCTGATCTAGAAACCCTAATCTTAATAGAAATCAGGTCAAAAAATTAACCAGACTGAAATCTGAATCCACAAAAATATGCACCCTATCAAGGAAACCTTGAAAACACTAGGATCGAATTCAAAGTTAGGATGGAAGAGTCCAAACTTTGAAGCCCTAGTTTCCACACTTAGCACAAAAATCTACTAGTTGGTTGTCTTTCAAAACTGCTTTGATACCATGTTGAATTTTTATCTATTTTCAAATATTAGCATTTATTTCACAATGATTTTCAAGGATTCATTTCATCCCACAATTTTCATTGAGTAATTAAACACTGAAAATTTCAAATTAAATTGCAGAAGAAAGAAAGGATCACAGAAATATTGTCATGCATAAGAGACATAAAGAGTTTACATTGGGGAAACCAATAGGGAGAAAACCCAACAAATATTTCTTAGAATAAATCAATCCAATTCAAGTACAATACCATTCATGAAGAGAAACCCTATCACATAATAGGTTCACCCTTCTTCACAAAAACCCTAGCAGGGGTAACGAATCTTCCAAAGATAATAAGAACCCAAAAACTTACTCCTTTGACTTTTGATATGCTTGTTTGAAATTATGCACTAGGAGAGAGAAGATGTGAGTGATGATTATTGTGAAAATGAAGTGTTGGAGCACTCTATTTATATTCTTTAGTTCTTGATTTTTTCATGAGTTGGACCAACTTGTCTTTTTTTGGTGAGGCCGACTTGTTATTTCGATCTTCATCTTGGTTTTATCTTTAGGGACAACTTGCACTTCTAGTCTTCTATCTTTCTAGAGGCTTATTCAATGCTATATGGGACTTCTTCAATGTATGGATGGACTTCTTAGTAATTTCTTCATCATTAAAAAGTTTTCCTTATGGATGTTCATCTCCTAACATGCATGATTATTTATGCATAAAGATAGAATGTTGCTTTGACCCCACTCTAAGAAGTCCTGGACACTTCTTAGAGCCTATGTGAAATTCAACATTAAATTAAACTTTGTATATTTCACAAGGGAATGAAATCCCCTAAGAAATAAACAAGTCAACTCACTCTAACATAGAATAGATCACTCCTTCTTAGAGTATGCAATGTGCCCTGTAGGCTTATTCACTCTTAGCCACTTCTCATGAATAATTAAGGCTAAGCATCTCTATTCTTATTTACTCTTAGTCACTTCACATGACTAATAAAGGCTACACCGAGGCCATCCTCCACTAGCCATTGGTCAATCCTCATGAAGTCTATAGGATAATTTCTGTAGAATGTTTCACGATTTTTTAACCTGGAGAAATATCAACATGGAAATCACTCATAAAGATAAGGCATTCAACATTTTTGTGGCCAATCACACGATGCCCATACCTGACTGAGAATCATCACATCAAATTTCATCCTCCAAAACTTATCAACAAGATCGATGGTGAAAGTTGTATGTGACCCAACCTCATTTTGAAAGAGAACTATTTCTTTCCCTGAACCTCTTTGGTATTCTTCATTGTGTCTTCTCACGTGCTTTGGATATTCTACAAGAGGCTCTCCATCTTCTTGCTATCCATAACTCGCATTAATTCTTGAGAATAATGGTTGAAAGTTATGGTTGAGATCCAACCTAGGAGAGGGTAAACCTGGTTGCTCAATATCTACAATAGAATCCTCCAAATGCAACCCTATATCATAATCAATGGTGAATAATCATGGATAAACCAATCCATAAGGATCCTCACCAAAAATAGGTTTTCTGAGGGATTCAAAATTTACATTTCCCTCATTAGAAGACTCATATATGGGCTTTCTCATAAACTACCAATAATCTGAACGAATATAATGATCATCATGAGAAAACCACACTTAAAATATGCATGTAAATCATATTCAATAGAAAAAATATCCTCAAACATGTAATCTTTGAAAGATTCATCATTAATACCATATGAGAGAGGAAGGCTCACCAAACCCTCATTACCATGAGTACAAGGAGAGATATCAACAATATCTTTGACATCCTCTTTAATTGGCAATGGCTCTTTAATGAGAATGTATTCATCATTTTCATGGATTTCATCGTCACAATCTTCTTCATGTTCTTACAGGTCTAAAAGAACCAATGGATAGGAATCCTTAAGGCGTGTTCATTTTTCTTGATCTAGCTATGTTTACCATGGAATTCTTCTATGCCTTAATCAAGATCCCATGTATCAACATGGTATTATCCCTTAAACATAGTCTTCATGTATTCAACATAGGGAACCCATTATTTATGCTATTCTAGGCACCAATGGCTACAAAATGTATCTATCAATTCTACAAGGGAATTCAACATCAAAACGTGTATAATGACTATTGTTTGTGAAAACTTGCCATCAACATCCACTCCTATCAACTAAACACACAGAGTAAGACAATGTATCAACACACACCTACATGGTATCACTATACTTCGGAAGTTCAACCACATATTGGCCTCACTCACTCGAGTCAAACCACAAATGCAAAAATATCATTGGATGGCCCTAAGGATTCCTCTCATCATCCATGCTACAAGCCTGACCAAACCATGTGTCTTTATCCTCGTGAGATCACCACTTTTACATAAACAAGCCTAGACTTGGCCTTTTACAATGGAAAATCCCCCTCACTATGGTATATAATAGAAGGCATGTTGCAGACGATCTAGGATGTAACAATTCTTAGCCATCATTAGTCATCTCCATGCCAAGAACAATGACATCAAAATGGTTTTTTTAGGTTTCTTTTCATTCCCAAAGATTGGAAATGCAAGAGTTAGAAAATTCTCATTCATTATCCATGTTGGAAGGCTATGTCAAACTATGGTGGTGATCTCTCCTCTTAGACACAACTCTACCAACTATGTGGCTTAGGATACCGTTGATATGACAAGTTTGTCAAGAATGAACATAAGGGGCCACCGAGTTAGTAGGAGGCTCCTTACTTCTGGTGCATGGTGCCTCTCCCTAGTAATCTTGTAGTTGGCATGATGAGCCATGTCTAGCTCCACATTTTGGACATGTAGATGATTTGAAATGAAATATTAGCACATACAAGTGTATTATTTGCCCAATAAGAATTCCCATTTGCTTGGGCCAAATTAAACATTGTTGCACTACTATTTTTTCTAGCTAGATATAACACTTAATTGTAATAAGTTACAAGGCAACATGAAATTCTATGACCCAAACCAGTTTGTCCCATGGCAAGGTGGATTTTCATTATAGGGGAGAAAGGTGTTGGTGACAAAATCTAGAAACCTATGTCCAATCTGAATTTTTAAAGCTACAAACTTATAAACGTTTCCTGAAGCATTTGCATTGCCTATAGCTAGGGAAAAGTTTGAGGAATTTCAAGATGGTTTAGTTTGAAGCAATGGTGGTAACCACCAAATAACCCTTTCCAAATGAGATTTGGCTTAATAACCACCAAATCTTTCCATATGCTCTTGGCCACGGATGCCTTTAATTTTTACTTGAGCTGGAGTAATAATTAAACTTGGGAGGTGAAGGACCTTTAAAAACTATTGATACTATTGTCAAGCGAGGAACTAGAAACATGATTCCATTAATATGTATATTTAATGAGCCCACAATTCTTGCATGTCTTTTTCACCCACCAGCCTTTGTCCATAAGTGAATATTGGTTCTTAATGAAGTATTTGCATCCTCTGGAAATAGACGTAAAATATTAAAACATCTTTATAGGAATTTCAAAAAGGTGCATCTCACAATATATGGATAATTATTAAAAAAACTACAAAAGAAAATTATTAAATAATGATGTAAAATATTAAAATATCTTTATAGGAATTTCATAAAGGTGCATCTCACAATATATGGGATAATTATTTAAAAAACTATAAAAGAAAATTAATGCCACATCATTCTTATGTTATGTTGATTTAGTCACTCATAATTTTAGCATAAAGCAAGTGACCAAAACATATAGTATGAAGGAATGCATAGTTTTACATATTATTGTTATGGAGTTTATTATATTCTCCAAAATTATTGATGACCTTAGAAAATGGTTGATTGTAGTTAATTATCAACATTATATTCTCTAATATTTAATATTGTGGTTTTATTTTTGTGATTATCTATGTTTTCCCAAGTTTTCAGGACGTAGGAGGGAGGAAACACAAAGACAATATATATAGAATTACCCCCAAATTTTTAGGAAACATCAAAGGGTACTTTGGAGTCTTCAACGTAGGGGACCCCACCAGGAATCCTACCAATTTTATATTAGAATAGACAAAATTTGATAGTTGGAGCATAAGTAATTAAAGTATTTAATTTTATAATCTAAAGATTAATACAAGTTTAAAACATACATCAAGTGAATTAAAATGAAATACAACCATACATAATCTATAACTCATAAAACAAATTTGGAAATACAACCATATTAGACAACGAAATGAAATTGAGGCTATTGAGAAGGAAAATAGTGAACGAAATGGCCCTTTACCATTTTATTTTTTATTTTTTGTTAAAATACAGTCAAAGGAAATGTGTGGATGACATTTTTAAGAGGGAAACGTTTCCCTTCCATGTTTCCTTGATTTTCCTTCAATTGGGGATGTGGGGGGAATGTTTCCAATGGAGTTTCCAAGTTTCTGACATGTGTGGGGGCGTGGAAACGTGTTTCCTACCCTTGGGTACATGTACCTGTGTAACACTAGTGATTATCCTTCACCCATGGCATCAAGACTACTCAACTTTTCCCATTTATTTATAGACTGAAATTCTTCCTCTGGTTTCACCAAGAGGAGCAAGGTGCTATATAATCCAGTATGGGGGAGATGTTGTCACGTACATAACGTAACACTGAATTACCAAAAATAAAAAGTAACTAAAAAATTCATGTCGGTTCATAAAATAAAAAATTAAAACCAAATGAAAAGTAATTAAATATCCATGTTCGATCAAGTGTAATTTTCTTCTAGATGTGTAAAAAAATTAAGATAAAAAAATTACACGCCTAAAGATTGGATAGATCCGGGTTTGCGATGGATCTATGATGGTAAGTAGTAAAGTTTTTTTTATGTTGCATATATGATGGGTTGTTTTGATATAAGTTTGAATTTCTATTAGTATGGAATATGTTTTTCTCGTATTTTGTCAATTGTACTAACATAAAGATCACAATTCATGTACATATTTGAAAATACATCACTACTTGTTCTAAGACCTTTATCTTTGCATGATTTGTGCTCATTATCTTTCTCATGAGTTGGATCATATTAAAAATTGATTATGGATCTAATTTCCAATCATATTTGTCCTTGACCTTGGTTGGATTAACATTATGTCATTCTATTCAACTAGGGTTGATCATAACCTCTGATTGAAAGTCTTTCTGCAATTCTAAATTTTACAATTTTGTACAATACAATAGCAACATGCAAAGCATGTCATATGTCTACCACTCCAATGAAAATAGGTGTTAAAAGAGTTTTAAAGGAGAAATTTGGAGATGAACTAAAAGAGATGTATCAAGTCGATGAACAAAACATCCATGCAACAATAGTGGTATGAACACCAAAGGCTTTTGCATTTTTGTAAATTTTAATGAAAACTATCATTTGGTCAGAAAGGGGAGCTCGTTTCATGTAATATGTTTGTGGTTGTTATAATAATAAAATATATCTTCAATGTTGTGATACTATTGTCTGTGTTGTAGTCTATTGATTATTACTCAGACATGCTAAGGTCGGCAACACACAATTATGGTGTTTTAGTGTAAATGGTTTCTATTGAAGGTTTCAAGACCTAGTCAGTGTAGATATTGAAGTTGCCATCAAAAATACATTTTCTGAATTAACATATTGTATTTTTTTATAATTCTTGAGAGTTTAGTAATGATGTGATAGTAAATTTCCTTCAACAAATAATTTTATCAAAGAAGCACGAGCCTCACTCTCAATGCCTCATAGTATTCCAAAAAGTAGAATGCTAGACTGTTGCTTCAGTATCCATTATACACGTCTAAATTTTTTAACATGTTAGATGCATTATTGGAGAAATGTGGACCATTATATTGGAAGGACATTTTGTATGAGAACAAAACTACTTTGGATGTAGATGTTGTCTTGTCAAATATAATTATATATACAATGTAACTTGTATCTATAATGAGATATGTGTTGAAATGTTGATGCATTGTGAGTAAACATCAAATCTGGACCCACAAATGTATATTGCAATTGCAATGAACTCCTACATTTCCACCTGACATTATATAGAGGTGAAAAGTATACAATCAATGCCGAGAAAACTTGCATGTGCTATCATGGTTGAATTGGTACATCTTGTCTACCACATAACATAAGATTCTGCAAAGTATTGGTTGTTTCATTCCTGTATATTTCGGTTGGAGCAATATTTTCACGTTATAAAGAAGTAATATAGTATATTATACTCTTTTGTGACATCTCAGGTTCACAGTTAAGCCTCCAAATCCCTTCTAAAAATTAGAGGATCTAGACTAAATTAAAATAAATGGGCATGGAGTCATTTGGTAATGATTCAGAACTGCATCAAGTAGGTGTTTATCATGTTTTTTAATTCCATGGTCGAAATAATTAGGTGGTGAATGCTCATACACACATGAGATTTAGTATGGAAAATCAAGTGCTGCGCAATAACAAAGGGTTGTGTGAGATAATGGGCCACGAAGAATATTGCAGTGTAAATTTTCATCCACATTCTAATAAAAAATCCAGTTTTTGGGAACGTTTGAGTCAATATTTGCCTTGTTTAGTTCCTTGCATGCTCTGAGAGTAGTTAAATAAGTTATGATAAGTATTCTTTTTGGATTTAAAACAAGTCTTAAGTTTTTCCTTGGTGTATAACTTAAGTGGGCCTTATGGTTAAGAACATGTGTTTCCTTCTAGGAGGTCACATACTTCCAAATCTATATGAGGTAGGGTATGTACACCTTCGTAGACTTTAGCAATCAAATCACTCCATGGAGGGGCTCCCTTGCTTCATAAACAAGGGATCTCATACACCAATTTGATGTCTATCTTGGCTCTGACCTTAAAATTATAATATTATTATAAAAATCACTCCATGATTAATGATACTCCATTAACTAAAACATGCCAAAACTGTCAATATTAGGACCATTTTTTAGATGGCCTTGGATGGTCATTTTGATAAATTCTTCCTCGTTGAGTAATAATGGTCTTCAAATTTTCAAGTATTGTACCATATGGGGACTTTCTGTTAGATTTGGTTCCTAGTGAAGAATTAACTACATTTTTTTTACCACCCCATAGAGTTGTATAGTTTGTGAGTAGATTCTCTTCAACTAGGTGTCCATAATCCAATCCATTATAGTTTTCTCAACATAGTCATGTTTGGCCTCTGTAATGTCTAAGCGCTTTGCGGCCCTTAAGTTGTTCAATGGACCTGGAAAGTATGACTAAAGTAGTGCCACATTAAATATAGGGTGTATGTTGAGGAATGGTGGAAGATTTTGTTCAATTTTTTTCACGCACAACCTGGTAATAATGTAAATCCCTTATAAAAGTGGTATGAGATTTCTATGTTTACATATGAGTTTCTCCCCTTGCAAGTGCAAACATATTTGGTCACCAACTTGAAATTTGTGAGGAACATGATCCTAATCGTGTCTTTATTTGTATTTGGTATTGGCTTTCTACAAAATTTCATGGAGTAGGAGTTGGATGTGATGGTTCCATTTAACATATTATTTTGATTTATATACCTTGTTTTAAGCTCAAGAGGACTTTTGTTAAAGCAATGAGAAATGTTACATCAATTTTGGCCAATCACTCGAGCCCTAGGCTCATGTAAAAAATATTGTGGCGAATGGAACTTTGAAGATTTTTCTTTGTAGCTATCATGAACATAACAAAGAATTTCATCCCTTGTATGTGGTATTGAAATTTTACAATCACCTTGTTGACTAACTTTGCTTTCCCCATTACTTTCAGGATGTTAGGTGTCAATTTGGTGTCCATCATGGACCAAAGGTTGGACCAAAATATACTTAAAAAATGGTGTATCGATTATAAACAGTTGTCTTTAGCAACCCAAAATGAAACCAATCATGCTTGAATAATATCTTAGCAATGGCATATGTTGTGACACCCTTCCTACAAGGTGTAAAAATTGTAATTTTAGAGAACCAATAAATAACAACAAAAAAACACAATAGTGTCCATGTTTTTTTGAGTGAAAATATAATGTAAATTTTATGGAACTTAACTCCAAAGGCTTACTTAGAGTGAGCATAAAAGTGTACACACCTTCCTTTTTTAATTGCAAGTTTAGCAATGGTGGAGACAATCAGCAATTCAATATATCTATTTGATTCCTTGTTTGAGCTTTGGTTGAAAGAAGTACCACTCTGTGCATATACAAGTTCCCAACATGGTGTACAATTGGTTTTCCCCTCATTATGTCTCTTACTACCATGTCTTAAGCAAATGGACCTATTGATCTTTATTCCCAATGGTCATTACACGTGTTGATGTCAAAGTATTTTCCAGAGACCCATTTTCCAAAGCTTTGTCAAATCTCTTGTATTCCTTGTCAAATATCCCTTGGTCAAAGCCTTTCTCTCGTACATGTGCGCCTTAGTAACTGCACTTCCTGTGACCAATTTGTTACTCCTAAATGTGGCCCAAGTGTAAATCATGCCACTATTATACTTGGGCATGCCGGTTTCCAATGTGCATGAGTTGTTAGATGTGTGTACAGGTGAGGTTTCATCATCTACCTTGTTGTAGGGACATTACATCCTCCCGGCCTCAAATGTGTTGTCATCCTCGACAATGTCACAAGAGATCTCCTAATGGTTTCATGAATGTGTCATTCACTCCCTTGAACAAAATGCACTTAGTATCATCTTCTTGGCACCCGAGGATCTTCTACCTAGCTTGGATCAACCTTCTCTTCATGGATAAGTCATGCCCATCATTGTTGCACACCTTGGACTCTTTGTTGCATTCATCTTCAACTCTTTTACCCATGTTGTTTTATATTGAAATCTCTCATGATGTGGACTTATTCAGATGATCATTGCAACTATCGCACCATAGAAATGAGAATGCACATCTACATGCTTGAAAGTGTTGGCTCAAACTACATATTGATATTCTCCTATGTAACTTATTCTTGGGAAAGGAAGTTATTGTTGTCATCATGTGTTAATCCTACTCCTATGATCAACACTTACTTTGTTTTCTGCCAAGGTTCCACTTCCTAGTTCATGCATGTCCACTGCCCATCTCTTAGACAGTGGGTTGTCAAAGTTGTGTAACTTAGGCTATAAGGGGGCATATAGCCAGAGTGTTGTCGATGCACCTTCTATTTTCTTCTATACTAAGTCCTTCATGCACCCACCTGATCTGCCATCATTTCCAATTTTCCAAAAAAAAATTTGGTTGTTGAAAAAGGTCCCTTGCTTCCCTCTCTATGCTTCCCATGTTTCCTTCTAGCTCACCTCTTCGCTACTTTACTCAATTGTTGAGCTTCCTCTACAACTTCTTGTTGGATGTATGAGCTTCCTCTACAACTTCCTTTTGGATATATGAGCTCCCCGAAACGTGGTATATGTTGTATTGTCCAAGAATTATGTTGTAATGTTGAAGGGCACTCTTAGTGAGAACCTCTTCCTAGAACCTTCATGTGCTACTTTCTCCCAACTCCTGGGCCGTATTCATAGAAATAATTGGAAGTATTATGGATTTCCTTCTCTAGTGTACTAATAAATATGCCATAGGTTTAAATTCCAACTCTCATACAAAATTCTTTGTCTGTGAATTTTCCCAATCACTATGTTAAGGAATGCAAAACATGTGATGCTTCTCACAAAAGTCAATTCCCATGAAATCTTGTCACGGTTGTTGGTAGCTCCTTCATGTGGAAATATTCTACATGGTTATGTGTGTGAGGGGAGCACAAATTTCTCGTACCCATGTACCTAGGAAATATTTGTATCCCTTCATGTGCGATAACTTCTTTATTCTTGGCATCCTTCACCTTGAGAAGGTATACCAACTTTAGTAATAATTGACCTCTTCCCTCATCCATCATTACCTACAACCAATTCAAAAAAGCATTGACATGAGTATGGACTTGCTGTTGTATTTCCTGAAGAGCCCAATTTAGATCATGCTCCTTCTGCTTTGTCACCTCCCCATCCCTCAATCCGACTAACATAAGGGAACATGAACTGATTCGAGCTCTCCAAATTTCACCCAATAATCATAATTGTGAATTTCATAACAATAAAAACGTGTGTGCATGTAATCCAAAACTTTCTTCCCTTGGTTATAGTAAAAAAACTGAAGAGAAGCTTTACACTTAGCCCAATAATGCTTCTCCTAACCACTGAGCATCAAACCAACCCTTCCTCTTTATCTCCATCCCATTCAACCATGTTAAAGTCATCACAAACAATCCATTAGCACATGGAAGAAAAACCTCCATCCATGCGTGGAGATGAGTATGTTTGGAACTAATGTTTGGTTCATAAACAAAAAGAAAATCCCAATAATCTCTCGTCAACCAGGAGAGTAATCCACACACATTAATTACTTGGGTCACTTGTTGAGGTTGTAACAAAACCTAAAAGGAGGAGATCACTAACACCACCCCTCCTCTTCCGTGATCATGATCAGTGTACCAAAAGGGGCCATTCCAAATATCATTCACGGGACTGTCAAGCTTAATTCCAACTGATTTTACCTATTGCAAAAGGACTATCTCTATTTTACTTTCTGAAGAACTCTGGAAACAACTTGCCTCCTACCTGGGATCATCATCCCTCATACGTTCCAAGAAAAAGGGAGAGAATCATTCAAGGAACAAGGGATTGACTAGGGAGTTTAACTTATTGATCATTGTAAAGGAAGGTGCCCCTCTCCCAAGAGAACGGGTCACAACCTCCTTGAAGGATTTAACTTGTAGATTTGGGGTCATAGAGCTGAAAAATATCACCACAAATGCAAGATACGATGTCCCTTTATGCTAATTAGATTTGAGTTTCCCGCCCTCGTCCACCTCCATATTTAGGATCGGATCACTAATACTTGCATATCAAAATCCCTTTCTAAAATTACGTCCTCTAGATCGGGTTTTAGAGGAATGGATCCAAGCGATTTAGGATGAGTAAGAGGTGTTCATTCTTCATTCTTCCTGGCGACATCAACCACGGTGAATTTATGATCTAGAGAGACAACAACACCACCAAAAACTTTTAAATCTTGACCATACAGGGGCACTAAATCCAAGGGATACCTCTCTCTTACCGAGTCTTTCTTAGATAAACATGTTTGTCAGTTTGGCTAGGGGAACGACCAAGGGAAGAGGAGCATCCCTTAATCCCTATTTACAGGAGATGACCCGCTTCTATGTAGAAATCCCTCGCATGACCTCATGACCAGTTACCTAACCTACCTTATGGATCGACCTCCCTCTCTACACAGCTGCAAGATTTGTGGGTCAACTTCAAACACAACCTAACCTTTTTCACACTGTTCCCTTTTATCCTTTCCATATGATCCTCCATCGCCCATCCAACCATCTTCGAGGGTCAAGTCCCCTCATGGTACATCTTCCATATCTGAAGGGAAACTTCCCTCACGATTCCAACCCCCTCGTAGCTCGATTATCACCAATCGCTTCTCTTTCTCTTTCATCGTGCTTAAAAATTCTCTGTTCGCATGCGCTACATCTTACTTTTCATTGTAGATTTGCTCAGTTTCTTAGGATTACATATGACCATGACACTATAACTATTGTGTCTTAGAATGACATGGATTTTAAAAATATTGAGGTTGATTTCTTGCCTTTGACCTATGGAGCTATGGTGATGAGGTAGGTCTGAAAACATGTTGACAAGAAAAAAGGAACTGAACTTGCATTATACAAGTGAAACCAAAAGAAAAATCATAGTAGCACTTGGATATTTGTAGGGATTGGTTACATTCCAATGTTGGAAACAGAGTCTAATACGATTTATTCATGTTGGAGGTTTTTTGTCATCTTTAGTTATCTTCCTTGAGGTCGCTTTGACTTGCGGCTTCAACTTTTCTTTCATGACTCTCGCTTTGAGACACCGGTGCACTCTAATTAATGCATCATATTTCACCTCCATGGTTTCCAGCTTTCTGATAATGGTTTCTTGGATTCATTTTCTTCCATAGCTTGGGTGATTAGGGACTTGACTAACCAATATATTTTAGGCATTTTGGATATTTTAGTATTATGACTTCTGGAAAAACCTGTATTTGGAATCCATTGTAGGGACTCATTCTGAACTTGTTCTGAAAAAGTAAGCCATGTTTGGTCTTGACTCTCTGCTCTAGGTTGTTAATCTCCTTTACAACAACATATGCATGAGATTGGTGAAATGACTTGGTAGTGGCCATGGATTCTTGTTAAGTGCAAGGAATATTCTCTGTGGCTTACTTGCAAGGAATACTAACTTTACAAGGTCTTCCACATTGAATATCATTGAGGATTCCTTATACTCCACTTTAAATACTATCTTCCCCTTCTTGTCCTATTGAGGATTGTTCCTAGTCATTGTGTCCTTTGATATTGGCTTAAGAATCACAGAGGTCACTAAAACTAGCATAGAAAATATTGATTATATTTTCTTGTTGGGGAGATCTCGAATTGATTTTATGTTCCACTTAGTACTGAAACACAATCCTTGCCAATTAGTCCTCTTGTCTTTCCCTGTGTGTATTTCCTTTGACTAAGTCACAGGTCCTCGGTCTTGGCTAGCATCCCAAAGCCAAAAGAATGTTAAATCGGTACTGCTCTTAGAGTTTTGTCTCTCTAGAATAAGAAAACACAGGCCAACCAAAATTGTTTCCAAGACCTGCGAGCTGTAAAAATGCATTGGATTTAAATCGATTAGTCTAGTTCCAACCATAATTCCTCTCCTACGTTCCTTTCTACTCTACAAGTTCTTTATATCATTGTTGGCCATGGGAGGATGGGAATTTTTCTTGATGCCAATATATTTCATTGTACTCTCCAACCTAATGTTATACTTCCCACCTATGAAAAATTGCATAATCCACCAACTGCTATGAAGTTGAGTTAAGGTTAGTTTTGTGGGTATGATTTTATTTGTTGCATGGGATTCGAGTTAACCCCCATCACATCAAGTGCACCTGATATAGGTGAATATGTGTTGATTTAGTTCAATAGTAAGCAATTGTGTTTTTGTTACATTGTTTTATAGTTTCTATGAAGGTAAAAGTGATATCATCTTTAGAAAGACAAAAATAAATACATTCTATTTTTCTCTAGAGGGATGTTCTTTTTATTGTCTCAATTTAAGACACTCACTGAAAGGAAAAATTTAAGACAATACAAAAGATTTTTATCTCTAGACTTGAAACGTGATATTGTCTCTAAAGAGGGAAAAATATTTGCATTATATGTAGTTTCTAGAAATAATCATTTTATTGTCTCAATTTAAGACACATTTAAAGACAATATTTAAGACAACACATATGTTTTACTTTTTCTCAACTTGAAACAATCTATCATTTATTGTATCAAAACCCCCCTCGATGTAGTAGTAACAAAGTCTCCTTTATGGTGGTAGCACATGGTTGTGATCCTGATGACACCAAAATTATTTTGCTTGTCTCATTTTCCTAGCATTGTACCCTGACTAGTACCCTCTTTCTTTGATAATATTATGGTTTATCAATAAGTACCCTAGTAAATATTAACTTTTTCTCTGATAATTTATAGTTTTCAAGCAATATAATTTATAAGGATACATTTTCTGATGATGTATTAAGAAAGGTAAAAATTAATACATGGGATATATGATAATTCTATCTAAACTATGATATATCGATGCTGCAATTTTTTAATACAATGTGCTTATGCTTTTGGGTTTTAACAACTTTAAAATAATTTTTACCCTTCTAATTTGCTAAATTTAGTGTAATTGAAGTTCATTTATGTTTTTAATACTAAGATGTGGTATGGAAAAGTTTGATAACTCACTAAAAGAACCTCGTGTTTCATTCTTTTGAGAGAATCTCTCAAAAATAAATATTCATTGACTTCTCTTTTATTGGAGAATTTGCATAAAAATATCCGCAAAATTACATAGAAATATTTATAGACCATAGTACCCTCTTTCTTTGATTCACACAAGCATCGGGGATGGTATTTTATGGCCAAAACACCCATTATCAAGCATTTTCTCTATTAAATACAAGATTCCATGCTTGTCATCAAAGTTAACAAATATGCTTAAATGTGTTTGTTTTGTGGGATATGTTTTGAAATACTAGTTATTCAGACGAATCCAACACATACCAAACAACCATAACTCTTCGTCATTTTGGTTTTCAAGCAAGCTATTCTTGGAAAAGGACTTGCCTATTTTGGTTATGGAACCAACTTACAATTGCTAGTTTCAATCCTAGTTTTAGGAGCTCACGATTGTAAGGTCAAACTACAATAAGAAAACCATAGTATGAGAGGAATGGGTCGTTTTAACCTATTATATATAGATATACCATAACGTAAGAAATACCTTTCCTTCTTATGAAGGTCTACTCCATAACAATATTTGTCCTAAGTTGGGAAACAATATAGTGAGGTTAGAATTCCTTTTTCTAGTCGTTTGGTACCTCGATGTCGACTCATCAGTAAAAAAGTCAATCCAACATCAAAATTGACTCTGATTTTGAAGGGGTGAAATAACCTAGGCCCATTTCTAGGAGTGGGAAGTGGCCTCCTGTTATGGAATCCATCACGGGATCAGTTAATGTTCCAAAGTTGAGTGATTCAAAACCTGGAAGGTACACATAACGATAGAGAGAATAATAATTGTATCAGTATTTTGATGCCATGAAAAAATAAATAATTGGGGTCCTGAGGTAGGCTACCCACAAAAACGTACCACTTTCTCATATTAATAATATCGAATTGGATCATATATAGAACCCATAAAATTTTGGTGGTTTAACCACATTACCCTCACATTAACACACATTTGGACACATTATACTAATATTAACATAAAGTTAACATAGTATAAAAGCAATTGATATTAAGTTGGAGCTTTTTTTTATCCTTTAACAATCGGCCTCGGATAAGCTTTAAGAGATACTAAATCCATTCACACATTTAAATTAATGTTTATTGCAAATGATTGGCGAATGCTCTAACCAATGTTAAAGTATGCAATCTCCATCCCCATCAAACAAGAGTTGCATCTACTACAAAAACAAAACCCCTAATCCAAACTAAGTTCATCATGCCTATACTTTACATTTCTCAACTAAGTGTCCATGTGGGGTGCTCAACTTAAAAGTTCGCATGGGGTCATTACTACAATGTTTGGTTTACCCCAAGCCATCAACCTAAAAAACATACATGAGCTAATTCACACCCATTGGCATTTAGGTAGCTAGCCATGCCAATCGTTGGCTTTCTAAAATATCAAATAAATCTGGTTATATAAAGTATCTTCAATGTTTACAAGAACTATGTTTTGCCTATATATTAGGCCAATCCAATTATATTCAAAATTCCTTTTGGGTCAATATTGCTACAAGTAAATGTCATAAATTTCAACTTTCCATTATGTGTCATGCACTAACAACAAGATTAGATGATTTTCAGGGCAATCGATTCATTATAAGACTCCAACAAAGAACATTATCTACTAAAAAATAAGACTCCAACAAAGAACATTATCTGCTAAAAAATAAGACTCCAAGTTACTTAAAAAATAATCTTCGCTCTCAAAGGGAAACCATAACATCTTCTTTCCTTTGGTGTTTTTCTCATTGGGGGTGTTCAAAATATATTTCATTTTAATTTTCTAGAGCATCATCTACATTGAGATATAGGTTGGAAATTTTCAAATCATTCTCCACCTAACAATGTAATGGTCGATTTTAATGCAAAGATACAAAATTGCGACCCTGATTTGATCTAGTGTGTTATTGATCCAACTAACACTTGAGATTAAAAGTACAAGATTGGTGCTAGAAAATGGGAAACTCAAGAGGGAGTCCAATGTCAACACATATCCTTCTTTATTTTAGACATTCTCTCCTTCAATACAATGGGGGTGTCCCTGGGGTTAGGATCGCTAAATTTATGCAAAGGTGTTGAGAAGAGGTGCCTTAATGAATTTATTTATTTATTTTAGTATTATTTGATTCGTTTATGGTGATTTACATGCTAAGACTAGTTCCTAATTCCATAAGGTAATGTGGGGTCATAAAGTAATAACTATGATTGCAAATGCATGAAAGATGGATCTAATTATTGTTGTTACAAACATGCAAAAAACTAAAAGAGGACAGATTTATAAAGTTGGAATTTATATGAGAAAGTTGATCCTTCCAAAGGTGGCCTTAAATGCACATGAAAATCAATAAAGAATGATTTTATTACTAATTTAATCACATAGTCAACCTCTCACTGAAATGACATAACATAGAAGCATCAACTTGTAAGCAAAAACAACAAGAACCTTATAGGGAATTCACCTCATCTAAAGTTATTATTTGAGAGACATGATTGTCTCAAGCTTGAAACCATTATTGTAGCATAATTAAATTGGTATTCCAACAACATAAACCATCCAGAAGTGAAAGGATGTACAACTGCACTTAAGACACCCTTAACTTTTCATTGCTTTCAATAGATATTCAATGAAGCTCAAGATATTTCTCCCACAAATCCAAACACGTCTACAAATGGAGAGGCGTGGTCCTTTTAGGATTGTAGAGCCATATCCTTACAATAAAATATGGTTTGTTTTCCTGGATCAACTAATTTCTCAAAGAACAATAAGATTGGATTCCTCTATATCCATCTTTTTCTCCAAAGGAAAACAATCCAATAACCAAGTCATATGACAAGTCAGTAATGAATAAAATAATGATGTGGTTATTCTATGTGCCTTCTCCTCAAGGTGGATGCCTTCATCTAAGGTTTTGGAACATGTAAAATCCCATCAAGTGGCACATGTGTCTTATCTAAGTGGAGATCGTCAAAAATTGTGCAACACAACCCTCAATCCAAGGATCTATCCACTAGAAAAAAAGAATATTGGAGCCTCATAAAAGTGATCAACATGCTATAAATAGTATCTAAGGCTAGGATTCCTTCATCAACTAATTATATGAATCAACCTCCAAGAAAAAGTGAGAAAGTATGTCATTATTGAACCTCCTCAGCAACTTTTCCCAAAAATAACACTAAGTGGTTTAGATCATTAAATTTCTCCCAGATATAATGATGATATAAAATACATTCGATAATCAAAATATCTCCTTTAAGATTGGGTGCTCTTTAAAACAAATTAACTGCCCCCTCATATAGTGGTGCTCTATTGAAAACAAGCCAATCAATATGAAAATGATTTTTCTCACACTAAACTAGGTTACATTAATGGTCAAAATGGTTTCTACAACAACCTTTCATGAATCTAAGGCGCCCTCCTAGAAATAAGAACTGCATGCAACTTAGTCCCTTTTAGAAAATAAATCCTAATAATTTCTTAACAAATATATTGGTGAATAAGAGGTTTTTTTTTCACAGAGTATATATGGTAAAAAATAGAAAACCTCCCAGGTTAAATATCTATCAAATATTTGACTAGTTAGATTTCATGGCTTTTGAGTTTCTATAAATGTTATCATAACTTCAATCAATGAAATAAAAAAATCCCATCATTCAAAACAACAACAAAGCACAATATGCATCAATTATGTTTGATAAAAAAAATCCATCTCATAACAAAAAAGAAACTTCAATAAATATGGCTACACAAGAGAATAACAAGGTTCACATATTTTTATAAGCTAAAATTAAAATAATAAAATACATCATTCCTATTTTTATAACTAACGTAAAATAATAAAATACATCATTCTTCTTTCTATAAGTAACAATAGGTCTAAATTATACTTTTAGTAAAAATGGAAGACAAGTCAATAACAAAATTCAATATATTTGTTACCATTATTGCCAATAAGTTAAGGAAAACAATTTCATGACTACATGTTAAAAGTCATTATCATTAACATGTTTGAGCACATCTATCCTCCAAAATTTAGGGATACGTATTATATGAATCATAGAGTCACTCTAGAAAAAATTAATCTTCTTCTAGGTCCCGCTAGTCATTGGAACATGCATATATTTATCCTTCCCTTTTAAGTATATTAACTCTTTCTTTGATAGTATTATGGTTTACACGCCATATAATTTATAAGAATAAATGTTTTTGATGATGTATTAAGAAAGGTAAAAAATAATACATGGGATATATGATAAATCTATCTTTATTCTGATATATTCATTATGTTATATTCATGATGTATTTTTTTTAATATAATTTATTTATGCTTTTGGGTTTTAACAGCTTCGAAATAATTTGTACCCTTCTAATTTGCTAAATTTAGTGTAATTGAAGATCTTATATTTTTAATACTAAGATGGTATGGAAAAGTTTGATAACTCACTAAAAGAGAACCCCATGTCCCACTCTCATGTGAGAATTTCTCAAACATAAAGATTGCAAGTCACTGCAATAAATATGTGGAACACACAACTTGAGGATGAAAATGTTCAAATTAGGCATGAAAATGTTCAAATTAAGAATGGAAATTTTCAAACAACTTTGGTGCTACCATAAGTTATATATGGAACATTATTACCCACTAAAATTGACACTACAATAGGTATGTTGGATGGTACTAAAGCTGGCATTAGAAATGATAGCTAGTGTTAAAGTCAACACTATAATTGGCACTAAACATAGCACCATCCAAAAATCAACAACTCTCAACACTTAAATCATTACAATAACTAGCGCAAAACTCAACAAAAAATAATGAAAAATCACCTGCTGTCAATTTTTATGCCAAGAAAACACTAAATGTGGTGCTAAACTAGTAACAAATGGAATGTTGTGTTATAGTGCATCCACCATATTTTATTTTTAAGGAAAAATCACACTCTAGTCATGTAGTGATGCACTTTGGCTCCCATCAATGACCTAGAGTTAAAGGAGAAATGAGATTGGAAAGGGATTGAAAAGTACCATTATCCTTTCCAACAAAAAAAACTTCAAATCACTTTTAAAAAATTTGACTATGAAAGGACCTAGGGTTTCCTTATAGGTCTAATCCAAATTTCTTATCTAAATACAAATTTGGAGAACATTGACCAAAAGTTGGGAAAATGAAGTTTGGTCCCATACCTTCCAAAGGATCTACTGAGTAATATAAAAGATCATCATCTCCTCCCATGCTTCAATCATCTACAATGACCTTCTCTTCCAATCTATGTATATCTATCCTCTTATTTGTACACCCACAAGCTACAAATTTAAGATATAATGGATGTATATAACTTTTGACCCAATAAGGTTGTGATCCTATAATTAATTATTTAAATTTGTATATGTTATATAATAGTTTGTTTATGTAAGTTATATCTACCAATTCTTCAAACTCCCTAAGTTTGGTAGTTGGCTAAGGATTGAGCTATTCTCTCAACGATTTGTACCATCGAGACCCGTGCCCTCCTCACGGTGTTTGCCTCTCATCGTTTGGGTCTCGGAATTTGTGGGGCCCATCGAGAGACATTTTCCCTCTGTCTCCTTGGGTATACAAGGTCGTCTGCACGTAACCTCATAGTTAATGCATGGGAGAGTTGGTCCCCACGTCCCACCCTCCCACTCCCTCCCCTACTTCACTTGGAGAAGCTCCCATCATGGACTTGCCTTGAGTCCTCCTTCTGTGATTGAATACTCTTGACATTGTGGACTATGCCTCACTCACTCTCCGTGAGTCCTTCAAAGACCTTCACCTTACACAATACGGGCATACAATAATTTTTCTTTGCAACATTGTTTTGTTTTGGTGGTAGGTTCATCACTCTGTCATGAATTTCATTTACTATGTTGTGGATTCGAATTTACTGAAACTTCAAAGTATCTACAACATTACAGGATCCATTATTGTATATACATTAACTTATTATAACCTAGGTGCATATTTGGGATGCATTTCACTGTAAAGTCGTTCGGACCATGGGAGATCATTGTACCAAAGTAGGGACATTAGCGTGGAATTCACACATATTGTCATCTGGTAGTAGGGATAGAAACATTCTTCAGCGTGACATCTGAGCTCAAGATGACTTTGTCAGTAAATTTTCTAGCCACAGGTCAAAGGTAAACCTTTTGGTTTTTCTCTTGCTTGTATGTTGATTAATGTGTGATTCCATCACAACAATTCTCTGTTTTTCTTCTCTTTTGATTGGCATCATGTGTTTGTATGCATTCTTAAATATGGTCTTTATTTTTAGTAGAGTATTATTGTCTAATGTTACAACAATATTGCATTGGTGGGTTTAGGTTTGTGGGCTGAAGCGGTCCTATGACAACCAGGAACTTGCGTCTAGTGGAAATGATAACTAGGTAAAACAAGCACGACGCTCTTCTTATAATCAAGATCCACAGTTTGCATTCACCTAGACATAATGAAGAATCAAAATTGAAGCATTTGTTGTCCAACTTTTTATATGGAATCAACAATCTCAACGACTAATGTTGAAATATAACGAGCACACAACTGCTGTAAAGGCCATTGTTTGCTCTCCCGATCAGGACGGTCTTGTTGCTTCTTGCTTGTATCCAAAGTTTTAAATTTGCTTGCAAACTATAGTAATGGGTGAAACATTGCATTTTTGGAATGCTTTTCCATCTTCTAAAACACAGTTACAGATGATTGAATGCCTTCTACTTTTATGAGGTTGGCTTCTACTTCAATTTTCAAATAGTTGGGGACTTTTTAGCAAATTTACATTAGAGCGAACGTGTTGATTATTTATGATTGTTTTTCTAATCTATTTGAAGTTTTAGAAACAAAGTTTGTTATGTGTAATATATTCTTACCTCTATTTAAAACATTAATAAAGGAATGTATGCCAAATGCAGTTCACAATAAACAAATACAAAACTACAATGAGGTTTCCGCAGAATGTGTTTCCTGTGAAGACTCTATAATATATTCAAAGTACTTTTTTTTCAACTTAATTGGATGTTACTTTTTCATTTGAGCGGTGCATGGAGATTTCATAAATATCCATGATCTTTTTCGACATTTTTTAATTTGTATTGATAAACATGCAATATTTATATATAACAACTAAAAGACTGTCCTATTTTAATGAACATTTTACAACATTACCATAACCAAAAAGTCACTCATCCATTTCCAGATACTATCTGCATTAACTTTGTGATTTGAAGCAAACATACCAACAGAGATTTCCTTGAATGACTTTTTCACAAAAGCAAGAAATTCAAGTATTTTATTCCCTATCACAATGCCTCCACTCAAACTAAGATAATCCTTTGTATACTTTTGCATGTATATATTAGCCATTGGGCATTCCTTACTAAGCTAATCCTTTTGTATACTTTTGCATGTATATCTTGGCCTTTGGGCATTCCCTGAAAAAAAAATGTGGAGTAATGTGGAGTAACGTATGCTCCAGTTAATGTATTTTGCACATTCATATGCGATATTATTGGAAACATTAAATGTAGGTCTAATGATGTATAGCTTGCATATAATTACTTGTAATTACTAAACATACACAAGGGCAGTGTCTATAGAAAAATATGCTAAATCATAGTACTTCTTTTATATTTTATTCTTGATTTCATTCGGAAGTAATTTTACCAATTTTACTAAATCGTAACAAATGTTCCTCAAATTGCATAGTTTTTGCTAAATCCTAGTTTGTATATGAAATATCTCTCCCCTGCTCAGGTTATGGTAAACAACAAAATTCCTTATTAAGACTTGGCACACTACATGTGTGAAGTTGAAGAAGTAAAATTACTTGAATAATGTATCAAAAGGAAACTTCATACCTTCTGGACGTTTATAATTGGCATCAATTCTTAAGTGGAAAGAAAAAAATGAACATATTTCATGGAAATTCACTTTTCAATTTCATTGTAGAGAAAAAATATCTATTTCATCTCGTATAGATAAATTCAATTCATATTGATGAAGAATTTTCTTCTATTAAACTATGTTATGAAATTTGTGCTTTGGATCCACTAGCTATCATTGTTAAAACTTGTGCATAAATCCTCCTTGTAACAGATCTTCAAAACCACTCACCAACTGATGAAAAGTGATCATGTTCCCATTTATTAGTTTGTAGCGATGAATATAATGAATATGTTTAAATGAAAGCTTCATATTGTACTACGTAATACATATAGTGCTTCGTTATATATGTGTTAGAATTTTATTTATATATGGTCCAAAACCAACAATAACCTCATCACTGGGTGAATAGAAATTTGGAAGACCAAATGAAGCTCTACTCTTTCAAGGTGAAGTTGTATAGATTTTGTTTTAGATAGAACGTCTCTTGGTAGAAATTGGACCATCAATCAGAAAACCTAAACACAATCTTCCTAGGGTGGCAAGATTGAGAAGCTTCCTTGCTAATTCGTGGCTTTCACATTGGACACAAGCATACATCTTTCTCTAGAAGATTGGGTTGTCCTAGATTGCATGCGCACACACTCTCATGTCCTATAATTTCTTAAAGAAATTTACTTACACTTCACCAAATTGTATTATTAGGAAATTTGATACTTGAATTGTCACATAACTCCCCATGATCAAGCTTCCAAGTACATCAGACTTCTTGTAGTGGCAACTTTTGGGCCTTTATATTGTTGTGATTCACTCTAATGTTGATGGTTTGGGCATTAACACAATTTCCTGGTTCAACATCCAATATGATGACACAAACTCTAAGGATATTAATGTAGGTGAGTAGTCTAGATTCAACGTTAACCCTCTGGTTTTGCAATGAAATTGTAAAGCATTTTTAGCAAATTCAGTATGCATATACTTTGCAGTCATGGTATTCGAAGGAACCACATTTTCTTCTTATTATTTTTCATTTTTCCAATGTTAACTAACATGCTAGATTAGTTAAATTATGCACATGATATGCTCTATGCATACCCTAGGTGGAGAAATAATAACGGGCTTTGTAAGGGTTTATGATGAAGTTGGGAACTTATGACTACTTTATCAAACTTTAGGGAATTTTCCACATGCAAAGTCGATTCTTTTTTTGAGACCTCCATGGTGACCTTTCCTTCTTACATAATTCTTTAAGAAGTGTTAGCTCAATGGAAAAATTCCTACCTCAAAAGCAAGACGTTAGTGGTTCGATTTCACTGTAACCTGATATTGTAGTTTATTTATCAGAAAATAATATTTATGTTGATTTAGCTCAACAATAAGCAATTGTTTTTATACATTGTTTTCTATAAAATTGATATAATTATTGGCGAGAAAATAAAAATGATTCTCATTCTATATTTTCTCTGTTTGCAGATAATTTACACAAATATTGTCTTAAACCTCCTCTATGTTTTGCATCCCACAACTAAATTGTTTCAAAACCCCCCTCTCCCCTCTATGTTCTGCATCCCACAACCCAAATTGTCTGCAAACATATCTGAAATAAGAAAAAGTAGGTCAAGTTCATAAATGTAACTTAAACATTTACTTGATTAAAAAATAATTGCCATACATCACAACCCAGATTGTCTGCAAACATATGTGAAATAATAAGTTACTGTAAGTTATTGTATATTACTATATACTGTATATACAATGGATCCTGTAATGTTGCAGATACTTCAAAGTTACAGTAAATTCGAATGCACAACATAGTAAACGAAATTCATGACAGAGTGATGAACCTGCCACCAAAACAAAACCATGTTGCAAGGAAAAATTATTGTATGCCCTTAGCGCGCGAGGCAAAGTTCTTCGAAGGACTCGCAGAGGGAGACGGAGGCAGAGTCCACAATGTGCAACGAACTTGTCCAAGCTGAGCAAGGGAGGGAGTGGAGGGTGGGACATGGGGAGAATACCACTCCAAACTACGACGGTTTCCAGTCTTTATAGAAAGTTGTGCAAAACCATTTCTCGACCCCCATGCGTGAGTTTCAACTTTCAATACCACCTTCCTGCGATGAGTGAATCGTGGCCATCCAAATCAATTAGCAGTGAATGTGAAAACTTTCAAAGGTGGATTTGTAAACTATTTCGCATCCCAAAAAGTGTTGGTTTCGGTCAGCCATTGGATGCATGTGATGGTTCGACTCTTTATATTGCTCTTCACACAGACATACGGTCCTCGATCCTCAATAAAAACACAGATCTTGGATTTATAATTCCTATTACAAACATATACACGCAGACATTGATTGATCAGTGCAACGATCAATCCATCAGATTTTCAATTAAAATTCGATTTAAAAGTCATAAATATACGCACAGAAGATTATTACTCTATAAACTGTCATCCGGAACAAAAAATAATTTATTTCCAACTACAAAGAATGTATGCTCTGTTTCTTTCATTCCAACAACCCCCGATTACTGAATTACATTTACTTTAAAACAATACAATCCCATCCAGATCCATACAATTAGGATCTGTCAACAAACTCAGAGAATGTCGAATAGGAAAAAGAAATAAAGAGGACGATTTTTATTAAGGGGGAAGAAGCGCAAAGAAATATTATCTAGTATCCGGCATAGTAAAAACTACGAATGTGCCAAAACTTGCATCAGTACATAAAATCAAAAGATGAATAAGTTTAAATAGGTCCACGAAGAAAGGAACTAAGTTGACCTGTAAGTGCAATTTCACCTACTCCATATGCAGAATGTAGACCACTTTTTTCACCATAGTTGGAACTTGGTTGCTTTGGCAAATCAGAACATGCATTATCATTGATGAAAGAAACGGGTTGAATCAGTTTCTCTCTGATTTCAAATCCATCTTGAGAAGCCTGTAATGAGCTCTCTATTTGGAAAAAATCCCCATGTAATCTGAATTATTATCAGGCAATGCACAAAAACTTGATTTTTTAACTTAGTTTAGATGCAAAGTACCAACTCCCCTTTCCTGAAACCCTTGCCGAACGGAGTCGACTGTGATACAACCAAAATGAGGAAAACAAGCACTGGCAATTTCACAATACTCTGTAAAACCTGTGCAAGGAGCCTTGTTTTCATAACTACAATCATATCGAGAAAAACTGCCCTCACAAAATGCAAAAGAACCGAGAATAAGACAAGGGCTTCAAATCACAGAAAGGGGAAGAGAGAAGATCAGTTTCTCAAATTGAAATGCCTAACAGACCCAAAAAGGTTTGGAAACCAAGGGCGTTATTCAAAAGAATCAATTTGAGGTTTTAGATTAGGATCAGAAAGGTACAAATAGAAAGCAATCTCCTTCTTTGATGTAAGAAATTCCACAAAAACTAGCGGAGAGCCCTAAATCGCCACCAAAGCTAAAACAAGTACTGGCAGACTCAGAATCCAAACTTCTATTTCCACCCCTGAAGAAGAGCAATTCTGTGATTACTGAGGCCAGTGGCATCCATACAGGAAGTATGCAATAAATGCATGGGCATTGAAGCCCTACGCACCCTCCAACAGGTTTGTGAGTCTGTACTCAGCGATTCATTGTTTCCAGAGGCCATACACACCCCAAACAAGCTGTATGCATCACTGTTTGGCCATACATAACCTTGAATACCATACCTCCTTCCCTTAGCTGTAGATTGAACTCTACAGTGAGCCATTAACATATCCATTGAAGTTGCAGTTGCGAAACTCTCTTTTCCTTATACAAATGAAAAGGCATGCACCCCACGAATTAATGGTTTAGCTTATGTTTCGTTATCCCATATAAAAATTGGCTCATATGAAAAGAGTGACAAGAATTGTGTATGAAAAAATTAGATTTATTTAAAGGGGAGTCAAATATTGGTAATAACAAGAGATGTTAAGTGAATGTTGTAAATCAACCCATCCCTTGCCATGCAGTTCACCATTGTACTCACCAGTTGGTGAAATCATAAAAGGATTTCAGTGTGATGGACTGAAAAGTGCTTCTAGCATCACATTACATAAAGTAAACCATTGAAAAGCAAATCCACATGGAGACATAAGTAGGCAAAAAAATTATGTACATGTGTGTTAAATTTTAGCATTAGCATGTATTCTTTTAAAAAATTTGCAGACTATAATATAACAATAGACAAGTGCAATAGATACATCAAAACATCATACACATTGAAAACAAGAGTTTTTCACGGGGAAACCTTTAAAGGACAAAAAGCCCAAAAGCATTACTAATTCATCTCTTAAATGAGATGACTTGAGTTTCTTCAATCTCAAAATTCTGAAATTAATGTTCTTCAATACTTCTCAAACCCTAATTGGTTTGAACCACTGATCAAAAAATCCACAAAATATAACTTTTATAGAAAAAATCCAAATTAGGACTTCTTGCCCTAATTTCTTTCTACTGCCCAAAATCCCATATCTACAGCCCAGGATAGTTTTCCTGCTGCCTAGATCTGTTGCTGCCTGCCCAAACTGTACCTACTCCCCAGACCTGTACTTGTTGTCTGGATGCCTGTCCGGACCTGTACTTGTCTGCACGGATGTGTACAGAGTTGCTCGAGCTCCTGTTGGTGCTTCTTGAGGTTACCATGGAACGGCACCAGATGAGAAAGGGTTGCCCGTGAGTGGGAGGGCTGCCCGAGATTGTTAGCAACTAAATGGAGACTGCCCGGAAAGGATGAAGGGCAACCCGTGAAGATATTCGAGCTATCTGATGAGGCTTCCCGTGAACTGATGTTGCTGCCCGAAGATGGAAGAGCTGCCCGTGAGTGTAGCCGTGAGGGTTAGGGTGATGCCCTATCCCGTGAGGAAGAATATGAGGCTGTTGCAAGTGCTCATCGTGGATGAAACCCTAGCTTAGGGTTTATCTGGAACAAGAGTGGTTCCCTTAGATAGAAACCTTCATGCTAGGGCAAAAGATAAAAAACAAGAACTTTACTCTCTTCAAGAACCGACGAAAGTCTTTTAGGAGCAGCTGTAAGATGATGAGCAAGTGTGTGTAAAAATGAAATGAGTTGATCTTCTTTTATAGCCTTTGAATCACCTCGATGTGGACCAAAACTCGAAAGAACAAAATAATAATATTTTATTCTTTTATCTTTTTAATGTTTACCTTTAGTGGTACTAAAGGTCTTTTTGTATTTTCACTTTGACTCCTTAGTGGTCCAAGGGTCCTTATGTATTTTTTAATTTTACCTTTAGCCTTATTCAAGTGTCGTGTGGTCAAAACAAGGGGTTATAGGGGTCCTTCATCCCCACTAGTCCTTCATCCCCACTCAAAGTACATCATCATAAATAGAGAGAATTGCTAATGCTTTTATCTCACACGCCTTGTGCCACCAAGATCATATACTAGGTGTCTTGAACAAGGGTAGTTAATCCTTGGAGAAGATCACAAAGGTCACAGATCGAGGGTAGGACTCTTCCTAACATGCCCAAACCTGGTCTAGGACTTATAGTGATGTACTGGTAACTGACCAGGTGGCTCAGCCATAGGCTGCATAATTTGACCCAAGGTCAAATACTTGGTAACTGACCAACCGCCTCCATTCTCTTGGAGAATGGCCCTCGGTCGTAGGGTGGGTCCCCCAGTTCTAGACTGGTTCATCTTCTTGGTAACTGAACAGGTGCCTCCATTCAAAGAATCACCACTCAGCTCTAGGCCGATTTCCCCCAGTGCTGGACTGGTTCCACATTCTGGTCCTTGACCAAATGTCCCCATTCAACAGAATGGCTACTCAACTCAAGGCCGAGTTCCCCCAGTGTTGGACTGGTTCCACATCTTGGTCCTTGACCAGATGTCCCCATTCTCCTAAGGGAATGGCTCTAGATGTTGCTTAGGAAAAATCAACACTCCCTCTCAGTGAGAGAGGTATTCTCTATCATGCCAAGCTTGTCACGAAAGTACACGAACTTTGTTCTTGTCAAAAACTTGGTTAGGATATCTGCAATCTGTTCATTTGTACGAATGTACTGCAACTTTAGAGTGCCTCTATGTATTAGGTCTATGGTGAAATAATACTTCATTTCAATGTGTTTCGATCTACCATGAAACATGGATTCTCTGAAAGCTTAATGCAACTTTGATTATTGCAATGAATAATCATTGAGTCAAGCTTTCAACCGAATAGATCAGATAGTAGTTTCCTAAGCCAAGCTGCTTCCTTGCAGGCATCACTCGTGGCAATATACCCGGCTTCAGTTGTACTCTGTGATATGGAACCCTATTTCCTACTGGACCAAGAAATCATTGCAGATCCCATTTTGAAGCAGTAACCTGAAGTACTTTTCCAATCTACTGCACTCCCAACCCAATTTGAGTCAGCATATTCGACTAACAATACTCCACGACTGGAAGTATACCTGATCCCATAAGTGATAGTAGCTCGCACATATCTGAGTACATGTTTGGCAGCTACCTAGTGTATGTGCTTCTGATCGAACATGAACTGATTCAGAGCATTCACTATGTAACATATATCTAGTCTCGTGTGTACGAGATACATCAAGGATCCAATGAGCTCTCGATACAAAGTAGAGTCCACATCTTGTGAACTGGTGGCTGAGTCTTGCAACTTTTTCAAGTTGGTAGTCATGGGCACGCTCATGGACTTGAATTCCTGCATCCCAAATCTCTACAATATGTCCATTGCATACTTCCCTTGTGTCGAGAAGATCTCGCCTGGATTTTGCTAGACATCTAGGCCAAGAAAATAATGCATCATACCAAGATCCTTCATTTCAAATTCAAAGGTGAGCTCCCTCTTACACTGTGCTATCAAGCAGCTCATCTGTAAGGAACAAGTCATCCACATATAGGACAAGGATCAAGATATGACTATGAACAAACTTAAAGTACAGATTGGAGTCAACTGTACTTTTGGTAAGCCCCAAGTTGTGAAGGAATCCATCCATTCTTGCATACCAGACTCTCGGAGACTGTTTGAGTCCGTACAAGGATTTCTTCAGTTTACACACAAGGGACTTATCCCCATGAGTCACAAAGCCTTTAGGTTGTTCAATGTATAATTCATCATCAATCTTGCCATTGAGGAAGGATGTTTTTACATCCATCTGATGTAACTTCCATCCGAATACTGCAGCAAGAGAAATGATGGTTCTGATAGTAGTATACCGGGCGACAGGAGCAAAAGTCTCATCATAGTCTATGCCCTCTTTTTGAGTGAAACCACGAGCTACAAATCTGGCTTTGTATTTCTCAATACTGCGATCAACAGCATTCTTGATTTTGTAGAGCCATCTAGATGTTACCACTGAATTTCCTGTCGGTATGGGGACAACTTCCCACACATCATTTTTCATAATTGAACTGTACTCTTCAATCATGGCATCGATCCATACCTGTTGACTTGCTGCTTCTTTGTAAGTGGAAGGTTCAACAATGATGAGCTGGCTCATAAGACCTGAGTACTTCTGTGGCCTTATGCTTTCTCTGAAAGTCATGGGAGGAGCTTTATGCTTCTCATCTTCTTGTATAGTTTCTCAGTACCATGAAGGTCTCCTTTTGGAAGGAGGAACTTCAAGTAGTTCTTCTGGTGGACTTTCAAGTTCCTTAGGTGCATCCGGAATTTGATTCTCAAATTCCTCTTCCTCCCTCTGAACTTCTGAATATCGAATTTTAGAAGTAGGTCCTTCATCTTCCTTTGAACGCTCTTGTGTTTGACGAAACACAACTTCCTCATGGAAAATTGCGTCTCTACTGACTTAAATGTACCTCTGTCTAGGCCCATAGATGCGGTAGGCCTTCAAGCTATCACTATAACCGACAAAAATTCCTTTCTTTCCTGAATGCTCTAGCTTAGCCCTCTTTTCTTTCAGCACATGAATATATACCAGAGTGCCAAAGATCCTCATGTGGTCAACTGCAGGTTTCTTGCTAGTGAAGACTTCTTCTGGAGTCTTTTCCCCTAGGATAGCATGAGGGCTTCCATTTTGTATGTACACAACAATACATGCAGCTTCAGTGCACACAGATAAAAGAAGATCAAGATTGGTTAGCATGGCTTTAACAACTTCACTGATTGTCCGTTCTTCCTTTCTGCAACCCCATTCTGTTGAGGGTTGTAAGGCACAGTCAACTCTTTCTTGATTCCTGCTTCTTGACAAAAATCATCAAACTCATTAGACTGATACTCACCTCTATTATTTGATGTCAGGATACGGATGTGTCTGCCTGTCTAATTTTCAATTGAAGCCTTGAACCCTTTGAAACTATCAAACATTTCACTTTTGGCTTTGAGGAAGTAAATCCATGACTTCTGAGAATGATCATCTATGAACAAGACATAATACAAGCACCCACTCAAGGAGGGTGAAGACATGGGCCCACAAATGTCAGAGTGAATCAAATCCAATATTCATTTAGATCTATTCTTGCTTTTGGAGAAGGATTTCTTAGTGTTCTTACCTAGAGCACATCCTTCACAAATTCCATCATGTTTGGGAGAAACCTCTGGCATACTTGTCGCCATCTTTTGTAGGCCTGGAAGAGTTGTATAGTGGAGGTGTCCAAACCTATGATGCCATGGCTCACATGGATCAATTGTGTGGTGAACCAAGGCATGAGTGGAATTTCTGGAAGCCTTATAAAGACCTCCCTCTCGAACCCCAATCTGTACATCTAAGCTTAGTTTCTCATTCTTTGCCCATAATATGGCCTTCTTGTCCATGAAGAGGACTATGTAGCCCTTGTCCTCTAAGCCAGCAACAGAGAGGAGGTTTTTCTTCAAACCAGGCACATATAAGATATCATCAATATGCAAGACTGTACCTGAATCAAGTTGAAGTGAGGTTGAGCCAACTCCTTCAATCTTGTAGGTGGAGTCATCTCCAAATTCCACTTGAGTAGTGAACTTCTTTTTGTAGCTGTTGAGTGCTCCACGATTACCTATCATATGTCTGGACGCACCACTATCTACTAACCAAGTGTTAGCACTGTTAGTGATGGACCCAGAGAGAGCAAAGATAAGGTAATATTCCTTTCTAGGTTCATCTTCTTCTTAGGTTATTCTTCTTCTTCTTCTACAGTAGAGGCTTGCAATCTTGTTTTAAACTTCCTCTTGGGCTGCCTCCAATCCTTAGAAAAGTTCTCAATCTTATAACAATTATATCATTCCACCTTTGAAACATCAATGTGCTCACCTTGGGGTTTCTTTCCCTTCTTTTTCTGAGGGGAGTGCTTCTTGAACTTCCTTGTCTTAGCCATAAGACAAAGGTTTCCTTCCTTAGTTCTAGTTGCCTTGCTTTGAACTCTTCCTTCTTCTTCCAAGCAATCATGCAAAAGCCTATCGAAGTTTGGTTGATTTTCACGTCCATTCACTGATGTCAAAAAGGTTTCCCAAGAGTTTGGGAGACTGTCGAATACAGTACGTACAAGGTCGTCATCATCCACAGCAATACCAATAGCAGTAAGTTGGTATCTTACTCATGCAATCTTTGTGAAGAAAGGTCCAACTCCTTCATCCCTGTTCATCTTCAGTGTTCGAAGTCTTTTCTTCAAAACTCTCTTGTGATTGGGAGCATTCTTTTCATACAGGTTCGTCAAGGTGTCGAAGCATTCTTTGGCAGTCTTCAATGATGTGATGGTGGGCATCAAAGTTTCCTTGACCAAGTCATAGATGATCCTTCTAGTCATAGTTGGTTCATCTATGGTGTTGAACACCAAGTCATCAAGGTCATTTTCCTCCAGGATGGTTGTGAGCCTAGCCTTCCAAGAGTTGTAGTTTCCTGAACCTTCAAACTTCTCTTCTGGTCTGAAAGGATGGGTCGTCATCTCTGCTACACAAGTTAGTTATCTAAGTCGACAAAATGTCCCAAGGTCTAGGAAGACAACAGTAATTTGCCTCTTACTCGGGTCTTCTCATGCTAAGCTCTGATACCATGTTAAATTTTAGAATTGGCATGTATTGTTTTAAAAAATCTGCAGACTGTAAGATAACAATAGACAAGTGTAGTAGATACATCATACACACTAAACACAATAGTTTTTCACGGGGAAACCTTTAAAGGACAAAAACCCCAAAAGCAATAGTAATTCATCTCTTAAATGAGATGACTTGAGTTTCTTCAATCTCAAAGCTCTGAGATGAATGTTCTTCAATAATTATAAAACCCTAATTGGCTTGAACCACTGATAAAAAAATCCACAAAAGATCATTTTTACAGAAAAATACAAATTAGGGCTTCTTGCCCTAATTTCTTTCTAATGCTTGAAATCCTAGATCTGCTGCCCAGAATTGTTTTCTTGCTGCCCGGGATTTTTTTCTTGCTACCCGGATCTGTTGTTGCCTTCCCGTATGCCTACTCGAACCTGCACTTGTTTCCCGGACCTGTACCTGTTGCTTGAAGGTCTGTCCGAACCTGAACTTGTCTGCCTGGATGTGTACGAAGTTGCCCGAGCTCCTGCTGGGGCTGGCCGAGGTAACCGTGGAGAGGCAACAAATGTGAAAGGGTTTCCCATGAGCGGAAGGCCTGCTCGAGAGTGTTAGCAGCTAAATGAAGACTACCCAAAGTGGAGGAAGGGAAACCCGTGAAGATATTCGGGTTGTCTGATGAGGTTGCCTGTGAACTGACACTGCTACCCGAAGGTGGAAGAGTTTCCCGTGAGTGTAGCTGTGAGGGTTAGGGTGATGCCCTAGCTCGTGAGGAATAAGATAAGGTTGTTGCAAGTGCTCACCGTGGATGAAACCCTAGCTTAGGGTTTGTCTGTAACAAGATTGGATGCCCTAGCTAGAAACCTCCATGCTAGGGCAAAAGATCAAAAATAAGAACTTCACTCTCTTCAAGAACCAACGAAAGTCTTCTAGGAGCAGCTGTAATATGATGAGCAAGTGTGTAAAAATGAAATGACTTGATCTTCTTTTATAGCCTTTGAATCACCTGGATATGGACCAAAACTCAAAAGAACAAAATAATAATATTTTATTCTTTTATCTTTTTGACTTTTACCTTCAGTGGTACTAAAGGTCTTTTTGTATTTTCAATTTGACACCTTAGTGGTCCAAGGGTCCTTATGTATTTTTTATTTTTACCTTTACTATTTTTCAAGTGCCCTATGGTCAAAACAAGTGGTCATAGGGGCCTTCATCCCCACTCAAAGTATATCATCATAAATAGAGAGAATTACTAATGCTTTTATCTCACACGCCTTGTGCCACCAAGATCGGGTACTAGGTGTGTTGACCAAGGGTAGCTAATCCTTGGAGAAGATCACAAAGCCAACGGATCGAGGATAGGAGTGCCTCACATGCCCAGACCCGGTCTAGGACTTATAATGATGTCCTGGTAACTGACCAAGTGCCTCAGCCATAGGCTGCAAAATTTGACCCAAGGTCAAATACTTGGTAACTGACCAAGCGCCTCCATTCTCTCGAAGAATGGCCCTCATCCCTAGGCCGAGTTCCCTAGTTCTACACTGATTCATCTTCCTGGTAACTGACCAGGTTCCTCCATTCAAATAATGGCCACTCGGCTCTAGGCTGAGTTCCCCCGGTGCTGGACTAGTATTACATCCTGGTGCTTCACCAAATGTTCCCATTCAACATAATGGCTACTCGGCTCAAGGATGAGTTCCCTTAGTGCTGGACTGGTTCCACATCCTGATCCTTGACCAAATGTCCCCATTCTCCTAAGAGAATGGCTCTCGATGCTGCGTAGGAAAAATCAACAATATCTTGAATTCGTTTAGTATAATGGTTGTTGGACTGGCATTCTTTTGATGCTTGAACATTCTCCTTTTGATGGTAGTGAAACCTACAGCCTATGCATAGAGCTTGAAGGCACTATAATCCTGTGTGTGGAGCTTAATTTCACACACACACACATATATATATATATGCCTTTCTTTTGGAGTATTGTGAAGTAAAGGGGTGTATAAAACTTTGTTTTGCATAGTGTTGGTATTTCCACAACTCAGAGCTAGAGAATGTTTAAATCACCATTGTATGTTTCAATCAAGAGGTCATTAAGGACAGTTCTGACAGTCCTCCGATGGTGGGTAAATATACATGCCTGGACATTGCCCAAAGCATGTTTGTATGACAAGGATTATACTTTTGTTTTGTGGTGTTTGCATACCTATTTTGTGGTGTTTGCATACCTCCAGAGTTGGACAAGCCTAGCACTATTGAGCTACCGCCATTCTTACACAATTATGACTTAGCATGCACTCTATTCACTCAATTTAACCTTGTACAGTTATACTTCATATTTGTATCAATTCAATGAGCCTTATTTTCAAGGAGAAATGTGAATGGAGGATTTAACAATTGGATTGAATCTGTGAGGGAGTTTTGCACATACGGAGGAGTGTCTCAATTGACACTTGATCACAGTGACATAGAATATATCAAACACAAAAAAATCTCAAACCTAGAAGCCAAGAACTAGTTGTCTATGTGTAGGTTACAACAAAGGCAGGATAGAGACCTTGTAATTAATTTTGAGCTTAGTTTACATCGAACAAAAATTATTTCCACACAGGATTAGTGCTGGTGAAGCGTGTGGGATGTAAGTCGCACATTTATGGACTTTGGGAATACTTTTAAATAGAAGGAATCCTTCGAGCTAGGAATGCAAACCACATAAACATCTCTTGAAATTGAGATAATATCACTTATTTTCCTAAATAAGGAAGCTCAACTCATAGGCAATCTGGAGGAGAACTAAAAAAAGGGGAGAATATCTAGTGTCATAAATCTAGAGTTCAATGGCTTCAAGTAGGGGGGCATAACTTTAGATTATTTTATAATACCTGCCTTAGTCAAAGATCAATTAAAGATGTCTCTAAAATGACGGCAAGCAATGGAGATCTAATGAAATGGAAGGGCATAATATTTTGTGTGGAAGCAGTAAATTACTTCAAAAAACTCCTTTAAGCCATGGACACATATTTGAAGCATAAAAGACCTAATTCTCAATCCTAACCCAACCATAGTGTCCAAGGACGCCAATGACACCTTGCTTAAGCCCATTCAAGAGCTTGAGCTTCATCATATTGTTTTCTTAATGATAAAAAGGAAATCACCTGGCCTTGATGGATTCTATATTGAATTTTTTCAGATGGTATGGGAGATCATTCAAAAAGACCTTCTAGAAGTAGTTGGATAATCCAAGAAATCAAGAGCTATACTAGAATCCTTATATGCAAATTTTCTTTAAAAAATTTCCAACAAGACCAAGCTCTGAATTTTGTTATCTTTAGGCCAATATCCTTATGCAATTGCAAATAAGATTATAACCAAGATTATTGTTTTAAGGTTTAAGCCTCAATTGTAGGTATTAATTTCAAATGGACAAGGAGATTTGACAAGACACCAAATCTCCAATTTCCTTGTGATAGAAGTCATTTAGTCTTCCAAGAGAAGGAAGGAGGATGGAATGTTCTCAAGCTTGATCCAGTGAAAGGCTATAGTAAGTGTAGATGGGACATTCTTCAAGAAGTTTTGCTTAAAATTGGTTTCTCGGCCCAAAGGATAATTCTGTATATCCTTGATTCTCTTATGCTTCCTTTGTTTTTCTCATCCATGGGGATCACTCTGAGTTATTCAAGGCCTTTAGGGGGCCTCAAGAAAGGTTGTCCTCTCTCCCTATTACTTTAATCATTCTCATGGAATCCCTTGGTAGAACTTCGATTAAGGACATAGATGAAATTTTGACTAAGGGTGTCAAGACCTCAAAATTTCCATTATTATCCCACTCACAATTTGTAGATGTTGAATTTTTATCTATTTCCATATTTTGACAAATATTTCCTAACGATTTCAAGCTTCCATTTCATCCCACATATTTCATTGAATAATTGCACACAAAAAAATTTCAATTTAAATTGCAGTGGAAAAAAAGATCATAGAAACACATCCATGCACCACAGAAACAATAATTTTACCTCGGGAAACCTAATAAGGGATAGAACCTAGCCAAATTTTCTTAGAACAAAACAGTCCAATTCAAGTACATTACCATTCATGAAGAAACCCTAGAGATGATCCCTCTATCACGAGTAAACCCTAGCGAACCTCTAGAGAGAGATTGCAAACAACTAGGAGACAATGAGAACCCAAAATTATTTGCTTCTTGCCTTTGCTAGGCCTTCTTTGGAAAGTGTACACAAGTGGAGAAAAGAAGAGAAGATGTAAGGATAATGAAAATGAAGTGTGTGAGCACTTTATTTATAGTCTTCAGTTCACTTGAATTTCACTAGTGGGGCCGACTTGTCTTCCTACTGGAGCCGACTTGTTCTTCCTTCTAGGGCCGACTTGTCTTCTTTCCTTCAATCTTCTTTGGATCTTCTTCAATGCTATCTAAGAATTATTCAATGGTGACTTGTCTTCTTGGTTATTTCTTCATCAAGAAAAGTTGTCCTTATTGATGATCATCTCCTCACATGAACATCTATTCACACACACAGTTATAATGTTGATTTGACCCATTTTAAGAAGTCTCAAACACTTCTTAGAGCCTATGTCAAATTCAACATTAGATTAGACTCTATATAATCCACAAGGGGATGAATTCCCCTATCAAATAACAAGTCAACTCACTCTAATATAGAATAGATCACTCCATCTCTGAGCAGGAAATGTGATAGTACCTTGGGGCCAATCTCCCCACACCATATGACTCGGGATATTGGGAGAAGTGTGAGAGCACCCTGGGGCTAGTTTCCGCACACCATATGACTCAGGATAATGAGAGATTGTTTGCCCCTACCTGGGCGACTCTCCCCACACCATATGACTCAGGATAATGGGATAATGTCTGCCCGATGATGCAACCTGGAGAAACATCAATAGGATACTGTACCTTGCTAATGGGGACTGGCAGCATCAAAGATGCAAAAGCATTCAACAAAATCCTAAAGGTGTTTGGAGCACAGACAGGCCCAAAAATCAACCTTGATAAGTTCAGATTCTACTTTATTAAGCATAGGGCTAGATTCCGTCAAAAAGTGACTGAAATTCTTGTCTTTAAGAGATGAGACTTTCCTTCTAAATAAATGGGATAGCCACTCACTACATCTGACTATGGCAGAATCAATTGACACAGCACAATAAATAAGATCAAACACATGATAGAATCTTGAGCAACCAGATATATATCTGTTGCTAGAAAACCGGTATGTATCTTATCCATTTTAATAGTTATTCAAATATTCCTTAGGGTTGTCCTCTTAGCCCCAAAAATTGTTCTTACCAAGATTGAAAGAATCTTTAGAAAGTTTTCATGAAGATATTACAAAGATGATAGGAAATGGCACTTTATGTCCTAGAGAGAAGTTACCTTCAAAAAGTGGGGCAAGAGGACTGGAATTAAAATAGTTGGATATTATAAACAAGGCCCTAACGACCAAACTAGTCTATAGATTTCTATCTAAACCTAAAGCATTCCAAATCAACTTTCTCGCTTGGAAAGTGCTACACCGAAAACCATTTTAACTTAAGGCAATTCCCCAGTGGATCCCCAATATCAAATAGCTTGGTCAAATGTTTTTCCTTGATTTCAAACCAATGCTTTTGAGAGAGTAGAAAAGGATACACCAATTCCTGGGAATACTCTTGAAATGGCCGCTCTTCCATTAATTCAATGGAGAATTTTCAAGATCTAAAATAAGCTTTGTCTCTTCTCAATTGGACAAACACATGTTGCTACTACAGACCCAATGAGCATCCTTTTCTCCTCTGAGAGCCTAGAAGGATCCAAAACCAATGACCCATTCACATCCAAGAGAATCAAGTAACTACTACACATAAATGCTTTCCTTTGGCCAAGGTGCCATGACAGAGGGCACTTTTCTATCAAAATCATCCAGAATTTGTACTAATCCAATGGCTTAATAATGTCTCTGGGAAAGAGAACCTTCATTGTTGACCTAACATGACACCATCTTTGCAGTTGAACCACAAGCGCATTGGACATTACCAATGAAGATCATCCAAAGTCGTGATTGCATATAGTGTTTTGTAGACCAAACGATTAGGGTTTTAGGTCAAATGAAGTCTATATGGCATCTGGTTGGGTACAGGCAAGGAAGCATGAATAATGAAAACGACATTTATTAAAACTGTTTTTGAATCAAAATCAATAAATAGCAACATCAACTCAAGGGTTCTTGTCAATAATCTTCAAAATTATCAAGAAGCAAAAGTGATTAGGGTTCAAATTCCCTTGAGCTCAAGCTAGTCCATGTTGAATTTGATTTGGAAAAAGATAGAAAATGAAGAGTAAACTGAAAGATGAAGGGAGGGGAAATAACCTACATTTCTCTTAGAAGCCATAATTTCCTTGAAGATGACATTCGAGATGGTCAATGGCTTGCCCTATCTCTTGAATAAAAAATCGTGCCATGTAGAAAACTCTTTTGAGAGTCCCCATTTTTCAGCCTCTAAAATTATGAAAAAGTTGAAAGTTCTTTATCCTAATCAATCTACGAAATCTTATTCCGACTGGCTAGTACTATTTTATGTTAAATGGAGGATAAGAGCATCGTCACTTCCAATCTCATAATCGACTCCCTAAGAAATTATTCTACGAAGAATGCCTGTAGGATTATGCCTTGCTTCATTGGTAAGGGTCACCCTCAAATAGTTCCCTGTTCTACGTATAATAATGTGTTGACTTCAACAAGTCTCCGTGTTAGATAGACAACATCTGATGTTTGTGCCCCACTACAAACGAGCGTTGAATTCTAAGGATGGTATCCTTGGTGTGAACTCCATTGTCGAACTCCTTCTTCAACTGGAGAGGTCGAAGGAATAGACATATTTTGGAGCATATCAACAACATCCTTGAAGAATTCAAATCCTCGCTAAAGCTACGCCGTCGTGACTCACCACGGGGAAAATGTAGCTTAAGCTATGTTATAGAGCATAGCTTAAGCGACACTCTAAAGCGTAGCTTAAGTGATGCTTTGAGGTGTAGCTTAAGCTACACGTTGGAGTGTAGCTTAGGCTGCGTTTTCCCCATAATGTTGCTTAAGTGATGTTTAATTACATTTCCGTTGATTTTTTCTCTAGTTTTCTGCCTGCTCAACTTCAAATTGATGTTGAAAATTTATATTTTCGTTAAACATCGAATTGGGACCCCAAATGCGGTAGTGTCTATATTTTCAAAGAGTATTTTCTTGGCTAAAAAATGTACTTGAATCATTATTCCAAGTTCTATCATTGTCTTCATTATGATTGTGTTGTTATGTCAAGCGTCAATATGCAGAATGGATCGAAAGGGTATTTTGGAGCAAGCCAAAGAACTTTCAAACTAGAAGATGGTACCACTTGGGGTTCTGTACCAGGAAATGAGACAAAAAATTTCATGCCGTTAAAATCACAAGCACCAACTACTGTCACATAGCACACTTTGGGTACCTATGAGCCTTCTCCACCTCCTTCACCCGATGTTAGAGGCATGACTGAATAGCATTTTCAACCTTGTACCATGCAAGGTCATAAAATTTCATCTGATGTAATATATGATTCACATCCTCTTCATGACAATCTACACATGAAATCTTTGAGTCCACATCCAACAAGAGATCCTAATCCTAACATGTGATGATGATTTACATGTCGGACAACAGAGGGAAGGCAAGATGAAATGCCATGATATGGCCACAAAAACTATTGTTGGGGTATTCATGGATTTAAATGGAGATTTGTCAAGACACCAAATATCCAATTGCCTTGTGATAGAAGTCATTCACTCTTCCAAGATAAGGAAGGAGGATGGAATGTTCTCAAGTTTGATCCAGCGAAAGGCTACAGTAAGTGTAAATGGGACTTTCTTCAAGAAGTTTTGCTTAAAATTTGTTTCTCGGCCCAATGGATCAATTGTGTATTTCCTTGCTTCTCTTCTGCTTCCTTTGTTGTTCTCATCAACGGGGGTCACTCTGAGTTATTCAAGGCCTTTAGGGGGCCTCAAGAAAGGTTGTCCTCTCTCCCTATTTCTTTCACCATTCTCATGGAATCCCTTGGTAGAACTTCGATTAAGGACATAGATTAAAGTTTGATTAAGGGTGTCAAGACCTCAAAAATTCCATTATTATCCCACTCACAATTTGAAGATGTTGAATTTTTATCTATTTCCAAATTTTGACAAATACTTCCTGACGATTTCAAGCTTCCATTTCATCCCACAGTTTTCATTGAATAATTGCACACAAAAAAATTTCAATTTAAATTGCAGTGGAAACAAAAGATCATAGAAACACAACCATGCACCATAGAAACAATAATTTTACCCCGAGAAACCTAATAAGGGAGAAAACCTAGCCAACTTTTCTTAGAAAAATCAGTCCAATTCAAGTACATTACCATTCATGAAGAAACACTAGCAATGAGCCCTCTATCATGAGGAAACCCTAGCGACCCTCTAAAGAGAGATGGCAAACAACTAGGAGACAATGAGAACCCAAAATTATTTGATTCTTGCCTTTGCTAGGCCTTCTTTGGAAAGTGTACACAAGTGGAGAAAAGAAGAGAAGATGTGATGATAATGAAAATGAAGTGTGTGAGCACTTTATTTATAGTCTTCAGTTCACTTGAATTTCACTAGTGGAGCCGACTTGTCTTCTTTCCTTCAATCTTCTTTGGAGATTCTTCAATGCTATCTAGGACTTCTTCAATGGTGACTTGTCTTCTTGGTTATTTCTTCATCAAGAAAAGTTGTCCTTGTTGATGATCATCTCCTCACATGCACATTTATTCACGCATAGAGTTCTAATGTTGATTTGACGCACGTTAAGCAATCCCAGACACTTCTTAGAGCCTATGTCAAATTCAACATTAGATTATACTCTGTATAATCCACAAGGGGATGAATTCCCCTATCAAACAATAAGTCAACTCACTCTAATATAGAATAGATCACTCCATCTCCGAGCAGGCAATGTGATAGCACCTTGGGGCCAATCTCCCCACACTATATGACACGGGATATTGGGAGAAGTGTGAGAGCACCTTGGGGCCAGTTTCCCCACACCATATGACTCAGGATAATGGGAGATTGTTTGCCCCTACTTGGGCCACTCTCCCCACACCATATGACTCAGTCTAGATGATTATATTTTTGTTTTACGTGATTGAGGTATGACATGGAAACAATTGTGATTGTTCTCCTCTTGTGTTTTTTTGCCAACACTAAATATTTCCTTATAACAAAGACTAATAACACTGAATTATGCTACTATGATTGAAACATTTATATTCAACCTTTAAAAATAGTAAAAAGGCCAAAACATTTAAATATATTAAAATCAATTTTGAAACATTCATATTTGTAAAAAAGATTGTCAAAAAATATGGCCAATTTGTAAAAAAGATTGTAAAAAAATATGGCCAAGTTGAATTTATATTATCAAATTATTGAATAAATAATTAGAAAAATATTAAATTAAAGAGAATTTAATATATTTTAGATATTAAAATTTAACAGAGATTTAGATATTTTCGATATTAAAATTTAATAATTTATTATTAAAATAAATTTTCATGAAAACATTTTTTTCAAATTTTTTGAAGGAAAAAAAGAAAAATTCTAAAAAAAATTAGACTAACATAAAGATTCCCAAAAATAAACACGTCATTTTGTTTAGATGACCATTACAATATAGGTTGTTTCCTTGTTGCAACAATTTGAATCATGAAACATATATATCTATGTGATAGGACTAAGGATATAAATACTAGATTTTTTTAAGTTATAAATTAGATATAATACTTATAAGTAAAGTTTCGTGTAAAAGAAAAGTTTGTAAATAAAAAAGAAATAATTAAATAAATTATAATATAAATTACATGTGAAATGGGGGCGATTTGAGAGTCATATATTAGAAGTTCTTAGAAGTTATTGAATTGGTGTGAAATAAGGAACATTTATATTGTTTTTTCTAATCAAAATTATTCTTAAATTTAATAAAAGTTATTTTTTTTTATAGAATTTTGTTTTTATTTTTAGAAGTTTTGGTATCTATATTCTTTGGATTTTGTAAAAAAAGAAGTAGAACTATGCTTAGTCTGAAATGAGGTGATTTGAGTGCTTTATAGCATATATCATTAAATTAATATGTATCATCTTTTATTTTCAATTTTTTTTTAAATCCAACAAAAATGATGACAAAAGTTATAATTTCATCCCATTGTTAATAATTTTGTTCATTAAATTGTCTCTCAAATTTTGACACATTTTAAAACCATTAAATTGTCTCTAAAATTTTGACACATTTTAAAATCATCTATATTATTAATTTTTTAAAAATAAAACTATACGTACTTAAAAATAACTTACCCTCTCCAAAAATAAAATAATTTGAATACCCTACCTTATACCCCAAATTAACCTTTATCACTGTCTTTAAAAAAAAATCACTTAATTGATCAATGCCATTATGTTCTATACCATTGAACGTCGTAACAATGGGGCACCGAGGTTATATCTTAATTTGTCATTGTATAATAATGCTTTCACCCTATGCAATTATTTTGGCGTGGTTTCTTTTAAAAAATTGGATAGGTGGTATATTTGTTGATGAATGGAAATCTTGTTAGGCCTTTATTTGTTAAGTAGTATATTTGTTAATCCAATCAAATATTTTGAGGCTTTAAATTATTAGGTAGTACTTGTTGGATCAAATGGATGGAAACTTGTATGTTTTTCATTGAAACATAATTAGATTTTTTTTGGGTTGTTGGTTTTTTTAGTTATTTCATGTGAGGTGTACATAATTTTTCTCAACCATGAGAAACTCTCCATGTCGCTCATCGAACTAAACTACTTGGATACCAAACTCATGAGTCGGGGCCAACCTTCGAATACGGTAGGTTACAAAGAGAGTACGACCACCACCGTAGTCGTACAAGAATTTTGTGGGGTGCAACTTTGCACAACATACACCTCCCCCACAGGAATCGAAACCAGACTTCTATCAGGGCAACGATAAAACCTCAACGTTGTTCCTAGCCATCTTGCCCCTCACCATGAGGTCTGAACATGAGACCTCATGAGGACCAAACCCCACAAAGGCCAATATACTTATATACTTCGTTTGTTTGGTTGTTAATGTCTTTTATATATCATTGCTTCATCCATTACAATCACGGTAATAATCAGTTGTTTAATCCAAAATACATAACGACATTCACTTAATTTAACTATATTTAACTATTATACCAGTTGTTTATTTATATTAATGATTATAATATTAATAAAATAAGGTCTAGAACGTCCACGATGGGTGTATGATATCAACCCTCCATCTCACATGATGACAAATGTACCTCTTCATGGTTTGAATGGGCTGCCACTTCGGGCGAAAATTAATCAGCCTGCAGCAGAGCAATAATTGTTGCTGCAAGCTCATTGCTGACGGTTGGATCTCAAGATGTTAAGATCTAGCGGTCAACAATGAGCCTGCTACAACAATCATTGCTTTGTCGCAGGTTGATTAATGGTGGCCACCACTTGGTTCTATTCCTAATCCCATGCACCTCGTTGTACATCTGACTGCTTCGAATGAAATGATTGTGGTGAAAGGAAAGTCTTTTCCCCTCATGCGTTGGTTCAATTTCAGGCCTCAATCCTGATCATTTGGCGCACTCGCCCGTTATTACATCTGCCTTTATGGAATTGTGTGTTTCTCCTCACCCTTGTACCGGTCACAGCAGGAGGATCCCTCGGTTTCCAATTATGGATGTTCAACAAGACCACCCATCTTGCTCTAGGCTATTCTACATTCTCCTCGGTGCTCCTTGTCTCTGACCTAGTTTCTAGGTTTTTGGTTCATGTTTACCTTCAACTTTACTACTATGGTCAATAGGATTTTTTGCCTTTGATAAATGTTGATTTGGGTTGTAAATCTCAGTTAGTGAAAGTTAATTTGGACCTTTAATTTCTCTTATTAGTCCCTGCCCTCAACTAGCAGGGACTCTATGAATCGGGTTGTCATCAATTTAATTAAAAGAACTGAATCTCAAAACATTATAACTTATTATAACCTAACTTGTATTATATTTTTGTCAGTAAACTTTATCTTTCACTAATCAAAAGCATGTATCCGTTGTTTCATGCAATCAAATTCTTTGATGCCTTATTTGGCCTCATATTGAGGTAAGGGGGTGATTTTTAGGTTTAAAACTTATGTTAGTCCCATATTACAATATCTTTATAGAATTTTTATAACTAATGCTAGGATATGTTTATAGCATTAATTTATAACATTAAATGTTTAATGTTGTTTAATGTTCTGTTCGTGAGCCTAAAATGGCATCCATCGCCCTAATCTTCTACCCACATCCTTACTCTTCCACATCTTGCAGCAACAAAACGCTTAAGAATTCTTTGATAGATGCCAAGTGGTGTGCATACAACACATGCAGTACATGTGTCTTTGCCTTTGACAGATGGGAAGGGACAAGCATGTGCCGAAGTTCAACCCGCCTTCATGTTGTCATGTCCCTCTTCAGGCTGCAGATGCAATGAAGTTGCTCAATCCAACAAGTTTGCGAGATGCAATGCAACTGCTCAATCCAACAAGCTTGTGAGAGATAGCAGAAAACAGGAAAACTGAAGCTGCTCAATGCAACAATCCTACGACATGCAATGAAGCTGCTCAATCCAACAGGCCTGCGAGAGATAGCAGAAAACATGAAAACAAAGGCCTGACCAGAGTAGGAAAAAAATAGAGAATGAGCATGTTGTGAGCTCAGTTGGGTGGTGAGATTATGGGATTCATTTGGTCCAAATTTGTGCACATGAGATGTTGTAACTATCCGTCTTAGCTCAGGCTTGTTAGTGTTAGCTAATCCTACAGCCAAGATGGATCAAGTTACAATCTCTTTCAAAGGGGCAAGTTGAGTTTCACAGTAAAGATGGTGTAACTATATTTGCAATTCAGAGCTGTTGAATGTATGTCCTTCATTCTTCGGTGCTACTACATCAGACTTGTCTAACTCCCAGGTATGGCCTTCTATTCTCCACAGTTTTCCAAAAATTTTAAAAGCCAATTCAAATACGACTTAAAGTTTGGATAGATAACCAAGGGTTCTTTACCAACTCTATAGGATTTATGTGCTTCTATATGAATCTAAAAAGATGAAGATTTTTGTTTCTATTTCACCAAATCATGAAGATCAAGAGCCATAGGATAAACTAAATTTACCCAGAGAATAAAATGTCACTTTCAATGAGTTACGATATCTACCAGTCTTAAAAATCAAAATATTTAAAAGGAAGTGTACGTCATATGCTTCGTTACCTGCTTGTACGCATTGTATAACTGATAAGTAGGATTATTGCATGCAGGCCATCGCTAACGATCTTTGGCAGTGGTAGAATAATCGCCTCAATATTTAGGCGTTTCAACTGCTCCATACCTCCAATCATATCGGGAAGGCGTTTAATCCAGTTATAACTCGCGTCTAATTCAACTAGTGAAGTCATCCCACAGATCGTATCCGGCAATGCTGTGAGGTAGTCACAATTGTAACTAACATTACGAATTTGAAGGCTTGCCATTTTTTCAATATCTTCAGGTAGAAATCTAAGCTTGTTCTTATGGACATCAAGAACACGCAAAGACATAAGGCGAGAGATGAAATATTGTTGGAATGAACAGAGAACTTTCGGAGGTTTGGCAGTTTCAATATGAAAGCATCAGGCAGTCGTTGTAGCTTGTTGCAATCCATAATCAACTCTTCTAGCTAACTGATAAATTTGATTTGTAATAAGTTAACCCTAGAATCATTCAATCAATCGAACCGCATAAATTAAAAAATCTTTCCTGACATTAAGGGTTGAAATAAGATTTTTACGGGCAATTTTGAATGCATTCAGGAAACTTGTCAAAGAAGTTTCCAGAAATGTTGAGGGTTTTGAGATTCGAGAGCCTTCCCATGGAATGTGGCAGTGATGTGAGCTGGTTCGAACGTTGAGAGCTTTCAAATTCACCAGACTCGTCACGGATTCGGGCAGATACTACACAAAATTGATCAAATTAGTAGCAAAATATCAAAAGGTTTATATTTCCTGCAATCAACCAACCGTATGCAACACAGATTTAACCTGGATGTCATTTTTAGACAGGTCAAGGTTGGTGATGGCCAAGAGCCTTTAGTCTTCATTCCTAACAAGTAAGGTATTTGTTGGCCCACCTGTCTCTAAAAAAATATATAGTAGTTTCAATGCACTTTGTTGACTCGGAATAGCTGCTGCTACTCATGCTGTAGATCCAAGAGTTGATGCATTTGATGGATTCTGGTCATACCGAACATTGGTTCCTACATGCTCCACATTTAATGAGACAATGGTTCCTACTTGCTCCACAATGGTTCCTCTTGTCTAAGTATATGTTATGCTCCTTTGTATTTACTCAACCATTGAACCACTGAATTATGTTTGGGCACGAAAAAGCTAGCTTGGCAGGTGAAATTGACTTTTTCAATGGCTTGGATGGTTCGTAATTAGCTCCCATTTCACCATGTTTACATTTTCAGTATGGTTACCCTAGCATTTCAATTGTCTTTACTGTAGCATTGCAATTGTCTTTAGGCGGATTGTTCGATGAACAATAAATGCGGTCATGGTCATTAACATACAGAGGAGTATACTTGTTTAGAATTTGTCATTTATGCTCAAAACGTGGAGCTTTCGCATTAACATGTATGCAGAGTGTTTCTCTTGGGTGTGCTACATGCAATTTATATTTGCCTAGCTAGTTGACACACTACATACTTGTAGCAAACCCTTTGATCGGATGTCAAGCTTTTGCATTAATCTATAATCCTGGAATGTTTGTTGGGTGTGATACGTGCAATTTATATTTTCCTTGCTATTTGACATAGTATGTCATAGCAAACCATTTGAATTGCATTGTATCCAGAAGGCATGGTACAAGTGAATTAATGGTTTTGAGACAGATGCAAGTCGTCAAGATCAAAGGAAAATCATATCTTAGGATTAGGCGTAAATGTATCTCGACTAGTTAAGATCGACGGTTCTAAATTTGTATGCAGGCTGCAGCTATGGAACTAGGTCTCTTGTTTTAATTACTAGCATAGACACTATAGATCCTTGACCAACGAGCTCTGCACAAATCCATGTGTTCATTTTCTTCTAGGTGTACAACCTGTCACGAATATTGTCATCATAAATTTTAGCCTTGTATACCGGTGTTAACATATGGAATGTTTTTAGAAGCTACGATCATTGCTATAATAACTCTTTTGTGAGTTACTGCATGAACCTCTTTTCGATGTAGGAATAAAGCTCCTTTCTAGGGATTAGCAAATATGAGTGTTGCCTATTTTCAAAAAAATTATCAGTCATTGGTTATTCGCGTGTCGACAATTTATCTATTTGTCTATATCTTTTACTTTTATATTATTGTTCTGTCTGGTTCACAAGACTACAATTAAACAGTGTGGCCACAAGGCTACAGTTAAACTGCATGGTACTTTTAGCAATTTCTTAAGCTTAAGCAGAAACTTAATTGCTTTGCAACTTATTCTGGTACTCTTAGCAATCCCTTAGGCAAGGACTTAGTTGCTTTGCAACTTATCCTTGTTTTTATTTTAATCTCTTTAACCATTTTTGTTGATAAATAGAGAGTTTAGTTTTTACATTGAACAATTATGCACTTTTCTCTTTGTACTTTTTTGTTAATACTTTATTAAAATTCGAATAAAAAAATCTACCAAAATGATGTAAATAAAGAAATAATATGATCATGATCGAGTACCCTTCGCACAACCTACTTAGTAATCATTGAACTTTGTTTAAACCCTTAAATATCTAATGAGCTATTCTTTATAAAATATACACAATTCAATTTTTATCTTACGGGATATTCTTTATAAAATTATCAAAATTCAATTTTTACGAGCTCTACTTTATAAAATTGTCACAATTCAAAAAAAAAAATAGGTACAATTATAAAACGAGATTTATATGATTAAACGATAATTTTTAAAAAATAATTATAAAAAATTAAAATGGCCAAATTCAATCGTTCTCAAAACAATGTGTTTACTTAAAAAATATAATATATATATATATATAAAACATAAAATATAATAAATAAATAAAAATAATATAGATATATATTATGATTTTCCAGTAATTATTATAGTTAATAAGTTGTAAATAAATGGTAAAAGATATATTACATATAAAAAAGAGTTATTGGAGCCGATAAATATATTTTTAAATAATTAACTAATCTATAAAATAAAATAGACAAAAATTAAAATTGATCATATTTTAAAACTTAACTTGCAGTGAATTTGAATTTGTTTTTAGTTAATTTTTGCTAGTTCATGTAGTTAAGGTGTGGATATTTTTAGCAAGAAAACTTAGGTTCAATTCCTTTTAGGGTGAACCAGTTGGGAGAAGACAACCCAAAATCTAACAAAGTTGACAGCTAGTGTGGTCCATGCTCTGTGTCATCCTTGGGTGATTTTGATCGAATAGATGCCCCTAGGTCATGGTTTCTCAAATCAAAGGCCACTCCCTCCAAGTGAGGGAGTTTCGAACAAAAAAAACTTGAATTTCAAGTAGTTGTTGATTTTCAACATTCATATGATTATGAATTGTTGGAACATAACGACTTAGAAACACATATCAAAATTTGTCACCTAGTCATTCAATGTCAGCACCACATGTCTAGTTCAAAGTGTAGGTCATGTGCATATCTCGTTCGACCATATTCGCTTATGTGTGACCCGTTCGATAGGCTTTCCATTCGCATCATGAGCGTTGTCTTAGTCCATTTAGTGTTGTGTCTCGGGGGTTGGTCATTTCCCATTCATGTTTTCATTTCATGTTCTTTACACCATTACATTTAGTTTGCCATTCTGAGCATGATCATATTTATTTTGTTTGGAAAAATATGTGTGTTTGACCCATTCGTCACTTGATTGAAGTTTCAACAAGTGAGTCTTTGGTGTCTCGTCAATAAAAAAATTGGAATTCACATCTTCAGTTAATTAAAACTAGACACATCCATCCATCATTGTTTTTTCAACACATATGTCTAAAAAGTTAAAAGATACCCCCTTGGAAGTCTTGTTGCAAAAAAAACCAATTACCTTGATTTTTAAATAAAAAAAATACTCCCCTCCCAAATGCATCAAATTATATTATTATCCCTATAGTTCTCTTCTATATTCTCCTTTGCCCATCCCAAATAACTCTTTTCCCAACTTGCTTTCCTAATAAAGGCATCCCTTTCTCATCCATTAACCCCTCTCTCTTTTAGAATTAAAAAAAAACTATCCCTATTGATAAAGCTCACCTTTTGAAACCTATCTTTTGTGCTTTAAAATAAAATAAAATAAAAACTCATTTTCCCAGCATAACTATGTTATACTTACCCCATTAAAAATAAAGAGAGCTTTTTAAGGTTTCAAACGCTACACACCAACAGGTAGTGATGGTAGGCCATGAGTAACATATGTCGAGCACAAAGAGGAATGACATTGTTAGATTTCAGAGACATTGGATACAATTTGGCAGCCCCATTCATGGAGTTGGCATCAGTTTAGAAGGAAAGAACCACAAACAACAGAAAAAACACTTGGTAGGATCCAGGCATATGAGAGTAGAAGAAATACACCGGGCGGGCATGATAGGAGAAGATGGAATATGGTGAGCAGTTATTTATCCAGAAAAGGTCGTTACACCATGAGGGAGGCATTGGGGGGAGACACACACAGCACACCTGCGACAACTTGCAGCTAAAAAAGAATCCCGTGTAGGTAAAAGGGCTTTGGGTATGCAAGGGAAGAGAGTGACAGCACACATGTGTACCGCCAAAACACATACTGGCTCTAGAGAGACAAAATGTTCACTGGCATATGAAGACACCACTCAGACCACAGATTGAGGGCAGAGAGCAGTTATACGCAAGCTAAGGTCCCAAAACCCTAACCCTAAGAGCTCCATGTAGCGCCAAAGAAGGCAGTCACACTAACGAATCAATATGAAAAGAAACCGGCTTATACGTTAGCTTCCTATATTATTGATGATTTGTAGTCATAGATCCCATGCCATTTTTTTGTATTGGCTTCAAACAATCGATTTTTAAAGTCTCTCTTATAAACGATGCTCCCAGGGTGTTGTTGGAACTAGCAGTGCGAGTTCAACCTAACGTCGTTTTCAAATTGGTTATGATCATTTTCAAGTGAAACCTCTAATGTTTGTGTACAAGTGATATTTTAAAAAAGGAGGAGGATGCGATCTTTGTTATAATGAAACAAATGTAACAAATTGTTTACATTCTTAAAATGAAGCCAGGTAATATGCCATGTATCTAAACGCTCAAGTCAATAATATGATCTGTTCTCTCTTTTGTGGTTTCAAACAAGACTTTTTAACCTACACTTGTAAGGAGGAGGAGTATTGATGCCAGTAGATAAATTTATAAGGAGGATTGATGTCAGTAGAAAAAGTTTTCAAATGCTCAATCTCCTTGTGAATGCCAAAGCTAAAGAATATGACTGTGAGGCTCCCTGAGACAAAAGTGTCATCCCATATACCTATCCAAAGTCACATGTGCCACCTAGGGTGAGCACCGATTACTGCGGCTCATCCTCTCTATAGGCATGAAGATAATGAAAATTCAAGTGGCACAACCTTTCATCTCTCGATAGTTGTTGAAACACCTTGCATTCCTTCATGACAGTTGCCACAATTCTTCACATACCTTGCCACATCGATTGTTATGGAGAAAATTTCTTGTGGCTTGGGGTACCACAATAGACAGAGTAACCACATAAATCAATCCTTTCCCATCTACAAGAGAAACCAAACATCTAACACTAAAGGATCTCGAAACATACCTTATTCCGGATGGTTGATGTAGATCCTCGTTGAGCTTTTCTACTCTTGCTTGTATTAGAAATTTGCTCTCTCAACATTCAGCAAACAAGACAATCATGATATATAATTGTGTTAGACCTACTCTAGCATATACAATCAATAACATATAGCATTTAAAAGCATCCATGGATTCAATACTCATTTAAATACACATTATTGGACATGAAAAGATATTTCTATTAATATAAATCAGAGATTACAATAGTGACGACCTCTGTTGGTAGGTCTGCGAACCAGAGAAACTGAGTCCTCCACCTGGGCCTCCACCACTTCAATCCCCCATCTCTCGATAGCAAGCTCACAAGCAAAAGGAGAGCTTGGGAAGAACACAAAGTGCTCCAAGGGACAAAGGGATGCAGACTCAAGTATAAGCTTCGGAAATAATGGACTATAGTTTTCTTGCTCTTCAATTTCTCCTCTTTCAATGTATCCAAAGGGTTCCTTATATAGTGCTTCAATGGGGTAATGGAAGGTCAAATCCGAGCGATCTCAAGGAATATGGAAGGCCAAGAGACAAGTGACTCGGATCCACATCAAGGAAAACTCCAAAACTATTTGGCCTTTTGCACACATCCCGATGTACGTGGGTTTGAGGGTCATATCCGCATATATATGCGAGAATAGGTTTAAAAGTCGCGTATAACAAATAATTCATGTTTTTAGGGATGATCTTGGAAACATCAAAGGTACAAAAATGGTCCATGGGGTCCAAAGAGTCTGCAGAGGGACAGGGAAGGCCATAAAGGTGTGATCCACCATGTGTGGTAAAATCAGCTGTAACAGATGCCCCCTAATGTGTGAGGTCAGAGGGGTGATACGATGGCCGAAATACATTATAAGTCCATCCCAGAAGTGGAGTAATGAAGAACCAAGTGGAAGAACCAGCCATCTAACAATATAATACAATAATAAAACTCTGCACATAACTGCAAGTAGATATAGCAGTCATGGATACATAAGAGTACAACGGGGCATGAATAGGCATGATACAAAATTATATGACATGTGTGGTCATCGCCACGTACAATATAGATAGATCAGAATCTCCATGATGAAGATATACAAAGGATCATGATCTCCATGAAAGCTGAAGATATATAATGGATCAAGATCTCCATAATGGCTGAAGATATCTGACAGACACTGGAATCAAGTCATGAGAGCGAAAATCTCATGAACATTGGCACGATCAAGGAGGTAGCCTGTATGAAATGCCACCAATATGGAAGTTCTTCTGCATAATACGCTACGAGTACATGTCCTACTATGTCAATAGAGGTGTCGAGGTCAAAAATAGTAGTCCATCGTCTGATTACTGGTCATTGATGTATACCGTTAATAGACGTGAAATCACCCACTGATAATGAAAATGGGAATCAAGGTAGAAGAGTGCAAACTAGCAAGCGTGAATAAATGTGTTGAGGTTGAACACATGAAAGGATCCATCGATCAGGGGACATTGATGTATTCCCAAAACTATTGATGGCGAGAGAACCTGCCACTGATGACTGCAAGTCTCAAGGCACTCAAAAATGACTCTAGATTCCTATCCCATAATAAATGATCTGAAGTCGATGGGATGAAATCCACTGGAAGGAGGGCATTAATGCATCCCTCATCATGCAACACGAGGTACTCAGCAAAGCTGTATAATGTGGAAGGACTCGATCATAATGTGCACGAACCAGTATCAGTACCAGGAATGGCCGACATGCAAAGTCAAGAGAATTGAGGAACGACCGACTCAGGTTTCAACTTCCTTCGAACGAGAGCATAAAGGTGAATGGTGACTGAATGTAGGCAGCATAGACTCAATATACAAAACTGGGACATCTTTGCGACATAGGAGGCATCGACAGAGGCTCCATAGGGACTAGAAGCTTAACCAGTCGGTGGAGATAAACTCAGATAAGTGAGTACAGCTCCTAAAGTCAAACTATTAACCCAACCAACGGATGTGATATACAGTGCTTTGTTCGAAGGTGACACAACTTGATTGCAGCCAAAGATAACATCTTTTCCTATCTGGATTTTTAGTTTTTTGATTTTTTTGGTCTTTTTCAAATATTTTGAAAAGCTTGAAAAAGAATAAAAGTGCTTTATAGTTACATACTAGGAGGAGATGAGTGCCAAGGGGCAAACAAACTAGTTCCAAGCAGCGGAACATACCTATGTTCAATGCAAGGACACATGTGTAGGATAGCGACACTCAGGGGAAAGTCCCCTCCCGGTAAAAAATGGGGAATCAAGCTGCAAAGCATATGTAAAATGGCTCTACGTGGCTAGACATGAGACAAGCTTGGGCTATATAGCTGATAATCAAAGTCAGGGAATACGACATAAGGCTCAATAAGGCAAGCAAAACTCATGATAATGCAATTATAACTTGACATAAGGGAGTCCCGGGGAAAAAGGCCAACAAAAAAGATCGAGAGGAGTATGAGGCTCTTGTGCAAAGTCATGGTGATACTATACAAATGACTCCCACACCCTAAGGGAAAAAATGTCGGCATGGGCACCAAATGCAAAACATGAGCTAACTAGGGCACCCATGTATGGTCAAGCTCTACCATTCACATAGTGTCACTTCTAAAATCAGCATGAAGGTTCTGTGACACCATGGAATGGGTTCGTACCTAAGGTTAAAATGGAATGGTCATAAGGAAATGCGTAAGTGCAAGTGCATGTGATTTCCTAACCTATATGCCAGTTCAGACATAATACCTATGATAGGCATGAACAGGTTGAAACCTCGGAGAGAGTGTACAAAAAATAGACCCTATATGAAAACCATATTAGTCCAAAACAACCCAAAATAGTCAATAAAGAATCCAAACTATAGGATATAGGGAGGAATGATCATGACAACTGCACCCAAAGGAAACAATGCGGTGAACGATGGGACATAAAAAGGAAAGTAAGGTGTAGACCCAATGTTCACATGCCCACTACCACCTCCGTGAGGGTGACCATTGGTGTAAAGACCGAGAGAAGGGAGTCAACATCTTCCACAAATGGAGTATAAGGCGGAATGTGACCACTCCCAAATCGATAAGCACGGTAAGGGGTTGTGATGCCCCCAAGTCTGACACCAGGGTCTGTACTAGGACCAAGGATGGGTGATAGGATACCAGGCATTCCGAAAATAAAAGGACCCAAACTCAAGAGAGCATAAATATACTTAAGTAACCATGATCCCAAAGGCCAACTAGCGCACAAAGAGCACACTCCTAAGAAAATCTACAACCAAAATACAAGCAAACCAAGGGGAGGATATGTGAGCTCTCGAATGCAGCAGGTATGTCTCGCCTAGGAGAGGCTCGAAACTCCCATACACTACAAGCAGAGGTATGTAACCAATTATAGTGGCCCTTAGATTCAACGCATAAAGCGACTGTGTTGTCCTACCTCTACCTGGCCAGGACACTCATAGAATAACCTCTGCAAGTACCCCCTGTTATACCTAGGTAAGGCAACTAAGGTCACCTCAATATAACCAATACTCAAGCGGATAGTCACAAGTGGGATCGACCGTATGGGCAGGGTAGCAAATCCCAAAACTCTCGAAAGAGCCCCTAGATACAAATATAGTCCTGGAAATATCTCTGGCACTCACAGAAAGTGACCAGGGGTCATCCCAATCACAATCGTGCGCACTGCCTCATGCTTAACTCCCTTGTAAGAGGAGGATCCTAAGAAACACTAATTATACCAAGGAATTTCACATTCTCACCTGGACAGACACATACAAGTTTCGTTTAGTGGTCTTGGAGAATTTGCTCACAACGAAGTATTCCAAGACCCTAAAACCTAATCTTGTTGGTGCACCCTATAAAAGAAAAGAGTGTAATTCATTTCATTATGCATTGATTTTAATTGGCTTATTACTCAAAAGGGCAAATGATCGTGCAACTAATGGTGTTATGACAACAAGAAGTAAAATGCACACCTAACAATCAATGCAAATGCACCTTGTCGAATGAAAAATGGGGTATGCTAATACGTGAAATGCAAAATTTTCCTTCAAAAGAAGATGCAATCATTCCTATATGAAAATATGACTAATATTTTTCCAAGCAAACCTAGTGCAAGTACCATGCAAAATGCAAAATGCAACAATACATAATGATGCAAAAAGCAAATATTTTTGTATTTTTTGAATTAAAACGAGATAATAAAGTAAAAGTATGACCCTACAACCCCCAGACTCTGCAAGCACTAATCAAACAACACCCAAGCAAAGCACTAAGGTAAAAGAGACCTAATGCACTAATCTCAAAACAAAAAATAGAAAATGCAATGACAAGAACATTCTCAAAAAAATTCAAACTAAAAAAGCGTCTCTGCTCAGAAAAAGAGGTGTATACAGACTCCAAAAGCATCCAAGAAGACTCAACAATTATCCAAACTCACCCAACAACACTTAATCTTCCCCCAAAAGGAAAAACTCAGGGCATACGCGACTGTGTGTAGAAAACCCGCATATATACATGGATATCCCAGTAAAAACCGTGTGTACACGCGACTGTGAAGACAAAACTCGCATACAGGAAGAGAAAGAGATAAAAAAGAAGGCAAGCAGACCAACCGAGACAAAATTTACTCCTATCAGACACTACTAGGAAAACATGCCCCTAGACCCGACTCAGAAACAGAGAAATAAGAGCAATTCAAGAACATTAAATGCCGATAAAACCCCCAAAAGAAATGACTAGGAACTCCCCAATATGGTCGCCAATTCTATTACAAAGAAAACTTCCTATGGCTTGGGGTACCACAATAGACAAAGTAATTGCAGAAATCAATCCTTTCCCATATGCAAGAGAAACCAAACATCTAACAGTAAAGGATATCGAAACATACCTTATTCCGGATGGTTGATGTAGATCCCCGTTGAGCTTTTCCACTCTCACTTGTATTAACAATTTGCTCTCTCAACATTCAACAAACAAGACAAGCATGCTATATAATTGTGTTAGGCCTACTCTAGCATATACAATCAATAATATATAAGCATTTAAAAGCATCCATGGATTCAATACTCATTTAAATACAGATTATTGGACAGGAAAAGATATTTCTATTAATATAAATAAGAGATTACAATAGTGACAACCTTTGTCGGCACGTCTGTGAACTAGAGAAACTGAGTCCTCCACCTGGGCCTCCACCACTTCAATCCTCCATCTCTCGATAGCAAGCTCATAAGAAAAAGGCAAGCTTGTAAGAACACAAAGTGCTCCAAGGGACAAAAGGATGCAGACTCAAGTATAAGCTCCGACAATAATGGACTATAGTTTTCTTGCTCTTCAATTCCTCCTCTTTCAATGTATCCAAAGGGTTCCTTATATAGCGCTTCAATGGGGTAATGGAAGGTCAAATCCGAGCGATCTCATAATGATCTCAAGGCATATGGAAGGCCAAGAGACAAGTGACTCGGATCCACATCAAGGAAAACTCCAAAACTATTTGGCCTTTTGCACACATCCCGATGTACACGGGTTTGAGGGTCATATCCGCGTATATACGCGAGAATAGGTTTAAAAGTCGCGTATAGAAAACAATGCATGTTTTTAGGGATGATCTTGGAAACATCAAAGGTACAAAAATGGTCCATGGGGTCCAAAGAGTCTGCATAGGGACAGGGAAGGCCATAAAGGTGTGATCCACCATGTGTGGTAAAATCAGCTGTAACATCGATTAAAAACTCTACAAAGCTACATAAACAATCTCTCTCACACATGAGGTAAGATGTAGGTACTGCTAGCTTTCACTGCTGCATTTCCCCCTTCATACTCAGTTTTCAAGGACCTAACGATGCAATTTTCAAGGACCTAACAATGCAGCAGTGGTAGGTAACACTATGGTCCAGGTCTATCCATTAGAGTGAAGGCATAGTGCCCTTCTGCCAAAGGTACAATCTATTTTCTTGTATGCATTTTGTTTTTTTCTTGTATATTTTTCAACTATTTTTTTCATGCATGCATGTTATTGCATGACAATCTGAGCGGTGAGTACTCCCATTGTCTCAGTTTCATGCGGATGAGCCTGATTAGTTGAGGTAAACATAGGCCACATAAAACTCCTGTTCTTAGGGGCTGAAACCGATCACAACTTAGTGTACTTGAGACTGTCAAATTCCAATTATTAATAAAAAAAATCATGTTTTGGGCATACCTACACATATCTTCTGTTGTGACTTCACTTAATCAACTATCCCCCTTCTTTCTTAATTCTGCAAATTTGTACAATATGTACTTATGAACTCTAAATAATGCTTTATTCTATTTTATTTATGTTTATCTTATGATTACTGTTGACCTTTAGTCGTAGGCCTTTCTAGTGCTACATAATTCAAAGACAAAGAGTCGTCAAGTTGTTCATGTTTACTCCCTAAAAATTCTCACATAATAAGATGGAAATTGAAGGCATCCATCTCACAAAGTTTTGAATGTTCTTTTATTTATAGAACAATATTTATGTGCTAAGTTTGTTGTTTATCATTAATATCATTGGATTAATGAACTTGGAAATTTGATGGCATTTAAAAATTGCAAATCTAAATGTAATGATCAATTTCTTTTTACGTGTCTTTGTTTCGTGTAAATATTACTTGCGCAAATATAAAGCACACATTATCATTGCATTTTGGTACTAACACCTTATAAACGATAAGTTCATGTTTTATTTAAATTAATTATTTCATTTTACTGGACCTAGACTTTGGTATGTAATTAAAAATTACAAAATTAATGAAATTGAATATTTTCCTATGCACATTTAAAGTTTCTACTTATAGTTACTTTAGCCTTAGAATAGATTTAATTTTAGACGCATTTTGATGCTAATGCTAATCCTTTATTTCAGAGAATTTATTTCGTTATGTGATCCTCTTTTATTATAAATAGTTTGCATTATCTTATTTTCACTCTATTGATCAATCAATCATTTTTGCTTCCAAAATTAATGCATGCATGGTTAGGTAGGCTTCGTTTATTTTCATTAATGGACTAACATTTTTGTTATAGAAGTGTTCGTTTATTACATCAAACATGTCAATCACCCCTTTCATTTATACACAAACCTAATTCCATTGATGAACCCTATGATCCTATCTATCTAAGGGATCAAAGCAACTCGAGCTTCTATCCCGGCCTTCCCCTTGACCAAAGCTCTAAGGGTATTTTCACTATTTTTTTCAAATCCATTTTGAACATCAACATAAAATGGAGAATATACACAAGAAATCGTTTCCTTATCTTTCTTTGATTTTTCAGATCCAATCATTGGGATAGTCTTTGTTAATCATTCTTTAAAAATTGTCTTCACTATCCAATCATGACTGACGGCCTGGTGGCCTTGTGTTAATCCTATCAATATTCTGAGTGTTCTTGATTACAGTTTGTGTGAATGATGTTTTGTTGTGAATCTTCCTTGATTTATGGTTCCACCTCATGAGGATCCCAACGATCATCTCTTAAAATTCAAAGAATATTGTCTTTCCAACCACTTTTACGATCTCTCTATCAGGGTATAAACTTCCTAACTCGCTTTTTGGTGAGGCGATTGAGTGGTTTAGATCATTACCTTACCATTCTATCAAGGATTGGGGGGATTATATGATCTTTTCAAGACCAAATTTGATAATATGAACCCTCCTTTTCCTTGGTTTGATTTATGTGATGAGAACCATGATCTAAACACCTGACAGAGGCTTCTTGAAGCCAAACATAGGAAAAATTTGGAAGATATGCTCAAGAAGTTCTCATCTCATGACCATTCTCAAATATGTTTCTCTTCTGGATGTGATCAATGATACAATCAATCCTTCCAATTTTAGTATCTCTCCTCCTTCTCAAAATCTTCCCAAATTTTTTTCCATTTGATGAGCGAATTTTTCAAATTGATTCCAAGCCAATTCCCCAGAAAGAGGTAATCTTTCTCCATATTGACATCCATGGTCACCATAATTTACATGATGAGATCTAGATCGATGGTGAATCCTATAATTTTCAAGATGACCCCCCATTCATTAATCAATCCTTTGTTGAAAATTTCCCTTTTAATGATCATCAAAGAGAAGAAATTTGGTCTTACGAGCAGGTAATCACTCAAGATCTGATTAATTTATTTCCTCCTCTTGTTCATCAAGAAACTCTAGTATTGGATGATATTGTGATTGATTATATTGATACATCTTTCCTTACTCCATGCATTCATCATTCAAATGATGAATATGTTCCATCTTTTCCAATTGCAGGTAAGAACGATGTTATTCATGATCCGATCTATGATTCAATGCCATATGTCTTGAAATAAATCCATCATCCTACTCGTCATGATTTTTGTGATACTCTTGTCAATGACATGTACCAATTTAATAAATAATATTGAATCATCGAGGCCCCTAATATGAACGATTGAATCTTACCTAAGAGTGATTTATTTTTCCTATATAACCCTCATCCTATTTATGATGATGTGTCTGATGATTTCATAGGTAGCTTTAATCAATAAGAGATCATGATTACGGATGATCTTTTTCTTGACAATCATATCAGATCTAATGTATCACTCCAATATGATTCTCGTCCAAATCATGTTGATTTTGTTGATGATGCATGCCAATTTTATGAGGAAACTATTAAAGTCCTTAATTTCATTAAATAATTTACATCCAAGAATGATTCTTTCTTATAATCCATTTCACATCCCTTTTATGAAAATTTCTCGAATCTCTTCCTGAAGGATTTGAATTCTTAATGATGAATTTGTGACCAAACAAGGCTTTGATGAAGATGAGCCTATAATTCACCTTTTATTTTCAATCGACTTGCATCCTTTTCATTCAACACATCTTGATTCTCCCCATCATTAACATGTCATCAATGAAATTTTCAACCATGAAATTGACCCCTTTCCTCAAAATGAATTGCAACCAATATATGATGATTTTACTGAGTTAAGTGATGGTGATCCATGTGTCGTCACGGGAGATGATAATATTGATGAGGTCCCAATCAATTTTAATTCAATTAATGTCGATGATCCTAAATACTTTTATCTCAAAATTTGACTCAGTGAATGAAGTAGGTAGGGAGGTGCCACGATTAATTTTTAAGGATTTTTTTTGGGATTCATGGGTTGATATGTTTTTCAATCATTCTAGTTCTAACTCATTTAGGTTTTATTTATTTGTATTCGATAATAGTAGGACTATCCTTTTTTGTTTGAAGATCAGGATCAAATCTAGTTTGATAGGTGTTCATGATTAAAATTTTTGTAATAAGGATAAGAGTAATCATGGTTGTAGCACAAAAGATGCATTTTTATATAACAAATCGAATCTTGCATGATTTAATTTCTCTTTTTGTAGGAATAGGAGTATAATGCATTTAGTGGTAGGTTATTTTGCTTTTCTAATATGCATTTGTTTTGATTTCATCATATGGTTTACTAGTCTTTCTTTTCATAATTTTGGAATTTTCATTTTTCTTAATTTACTTTTCTTATTTGCTTTCACACTTTCCCAAATGAGTTATTATGGAATTTGACATCTTTAAAAGTGCAATTTCCTACTATGCTCTTTCACTTTATTGTTTTGTTGTTAGAATATATCATGATGATTATATGTTTTCTTATAGATGAAATAATGTAACATGGAGAGGGAAGATCTATTCAATGTCTCCTAGTGATAAGATTAAGGGTATGTTTAATTGTTATGCACTTTATGTTTTGGTTTTCTAGTAATTTTTTCATCCCTTTATTTCACCCATTACGGAATGCTAGACTTGATCTTTTCACTCCTTTCCATTTTTGAGGGATGAAATGAGGACTTTTACATGCATAATGGGTGTATCTTGGTCACATTGGTTTGTCATCGTCAATTCATTATATGCCATTGTGTTCAGTTTTTATTTATTTATTTATTGATGTTTATTCTCAACATCTATATGATTATGAAGTGTTAGAACATATTGACTTAGACACAAATATCAAAATTTATAACCTAGTCATTGTGTTACTGACATCATGCCTAGTTCAAAGTGATAATCATGTGCATACCTTATTTATCCATATTTGCTTAGGTTTGACCAATTCATCATGCTTTCCATTTGCATCATGAGGATTTTCATAGTCCATTTAGTGTCATGTCTTAGGGGTTGGTCGTTTTTCTCCATGCATGTTGTCATGTCATGATATTTATAACTTTTCATCTAGTTTGTTGTATTGATCATGCTCATATTTCGTTTGAAAAAATCCATGTCTATTTGATTCTTTTGGCACTTGATTGAAGTTTTGGCAAGTAAGAGTATTTAGTGTATCGCCAGTAAAAAAAATTTCAAATCTGCATTGGGCTGATGCATAATCATGGACTCCTTTAAGGACACTTTAGATGCCACATAATACTGGAATAAACGGAAAAATCTGATTTTAGGTGACAATTAGGGGTACTTCCCTAACTTATTTGAATATGAAGTAAAAAGAGAAAAGATAGGTAATTGAATCAAATTTCATAATATATTGCATTTGTGCAGAGAAAATGTGTGCAAATGATTATAAAATTAGTTTCCGTGAAAGTGGGTTTTCAAATTTTCAGCACATCTTAACATATATGTTTGTGCGGGTGCAACAATATATGAGGTAAATGATGTACATTTGGGATAAAATCTTGCAGACATATAAAGGACATATGGGCCTAGTGAAACACTATTTATTTGGAATTTTTCATGAATTACTTTTTTTATTATTAATTATTAATTATCCATATCGCATATGCGATATGGATAAGCTATATCGCATGTGCGTTATATTGCATATGCGTTATGGATTATTCATATCGCATATGTGATACATAGAATTACATTCAGAGCTAATTTATGTGGTATGGCTTCTAGATTCACAATGTCACTAGCTACTTCGAAGTTGTATGGGTGGCGGGTTCCCACTATAGATTACTTCATGGATGTTCTTTAATGTTGCTAGCATAATTGAACTAGGTAAATTCTAATGGTGCTATATAGGTAATTTTAAACTAATTTGTTTTTGTCCTAACGCATCATTGTTCACCACCCTCATCCTCATCATCATCATCATCACCCTCATCCTCATCTTCATCATCATCATCATATAGTCATCATCCTCCTCTTCCT
>LPNX010455632.1:73586-171945 GCA_001517045.1 Pseudotsuga menziesii | reverse complement strand
TTTTGGATTCGCAATATCCCTTTGAGATTGAGACAAATGCTTCACACTATGCTACTAGTGCCATATTAAAATGGGTTGGTCATCCCACGAACTATCATTTCAATACTTTGACAAATGCCAATCTGAAGTACAACACGTATGACAAAGAATTTTGATATCTAGCGAAGGCCTTGAAGCAATGGTGCCATTATGTTTTGGATAAGGAAAACAATTTTTGTACTAATAATCATCCCTTAATCTTTTGAATTCATAGTCTAAGAGTTAAGAACAATTCCATCTCAAACATGCCTCCTACCTACAATAGTTTCACGTGGTCTTTAAATATAAGAAAGGGAGTTCAAATTAGGTGACACATGTGTTGAGTTTCCCTCCAACTCAACCAATGCACATTTTGGATGTTCCTTGTGTTGCCTATGAAGCTTGGAACAACTATATGCTACTAGTACTTTCTTTGGGTCAGTTTGGCAGGCCTTTCATCATCCCACCCAAATTAATTTGTATTTGGGAGGGTTGGATGTTTATGCATAATTAAATTTTCCTACCCAACACTCTAGGCTCCTTAGTTTTGATTTGGGAAGCTCATGCCTCTTGATATGGTGGACATTTTGGCCCACTTAAGATGAGTTGACAGGGAAAAATGTGGAAGATTTGTAAGATTCCAAGTATAATTCCTATGAATTTAATCTATATCTTCTTGAATATCTTGCACCGAAAACTCATTAGTATAATATTCTTCAAAACATGATGGTTCAAAATCAACTTGTGAAAATAAAGCAACATTTATAGTCTCACCTCTTGGATTTTCTTCGTGTGCCAAGCTTCTCTAATAAATTTCATTTAGGCTTCTTACCTTCCTTGTAGGACTTGTACATGAAATTGGAGAACTAGATGAGGGGCTACTTGGTGTATTTACAAAATTTGGAACTAAAACATTAATGTGTTTCTCATGATTAATATCATCAATAATATCACTATTCAAACCATCTTTTGACTTCTCAACATGGTGTTTTTTATGACCGTAAACTCCCCCTTCATAAAAAAATCACATCCCTAGACACAACGATGTTATTGGTGAGAGGATTATACAACCTATAAACCTTAATTTTCTCACTGTATCCACAAAAATGCATGTTTCACTTTTTGGATCCTACTTTTGTCTCTTTTTATCAACTACATGAACATAGGATAAAAATCCAAAAAATTTGAAATGATTAACATTAGGATTTTTGTCATACCATGATTCGTAATGAGTCATAATTTCAAGTGCAATTGTGGGACTTTGATTGAGAATGTATATTGTTGTAGCAACTTCACCTCCCTAAAAGGAATTGCTTAATTCCCTGGTCTGTAACATAGTTCTTTCCATTTCCATCACTGTACGTTTCTTCATTTTAACTATCCCATTCTGTTGAGGTATATAAGTAGTGGTGAGTTGTATTTTAATGCCATTCATATCATAAAAATTCTAAACACCTATTGAGAAAAACTCTCATCCATGGTTAGTACTTATGCACTTTATTTTGTAAGCACTTTCATTTTCCACAAGGGATTTAAATCTCTTGAATGTATCAAATGTTGAACACCCTTACTCTTAAGAAAAAAACCCAACACATTCGTGAGTAATCATCAATAAAACTAATAAAACACAATGAATTATCCAAACTCTTTGTCTGGATTGGACCAAAATTATATGAGTGAACTAGATGAAGTGGATATTGGGCCCTCCGTTCCTTTCCTCTAAGAAATTTCTCTCTTCTATTTTTTCCTTTAGCACATCCTTCACAAACCTCGTTGTTCTCTTCAACCTCAAGAAAACCATAAACTAATTCTTTTAATGTTAGAAGCTTCAAACTATGAAAATTCAAATGGCCATACCTGAGATGCCACAACCAACTTATGTCTTTATATTCCATATTAGCAAGGTTGATACTATTTTCTCTAAAATTCAATGGGAACATTCGATTCTTTGACATAGGCACAACTATAAACACCATATTTCCTTGACTCTTATCATAAATTGTTCATTATCTATCATCAAACTCTACCTTGTAATTATTTTGACATAGTATCCCAACACTTAATAAATTATGCTTTAATTGTGGAGTGTAATAAACATATTTAACACTTTTCATACCTTATTTAGTATAGAGTTCCATAGCTTCTTTTACAGAAACCTAAAAGGTTTTTTCATCACCAATATTGATTTTAGATTTGAAACTTTCACCCATTGTACAAAACAACTTGCGTTTTTTAGATGTTGCATATCGCACTTGCAATATATCGCATATGCGTTTTGTAATGTTACATATCGCATATGCGATATGTAACATTACAAAATGCATATGCAATATATCGCATATGCGATATTCATTTCCACGAACCTTAGCCTTGTGTTTGGGCTCGGGTTATTCCGAACATACCATCAATAACGCATATGCGTTCTTGATTTGCACTTCGGAAGTGCGTTTCTGATTTCCTAAGTGGCACCAAAAAGTGGAACCAAATTCGTGCGAGCGCCCCATTCTCACTTAATTAACTAGCCACATCTGTCCATCATTGATTTTTCAATGCATATGTCTAAAAAGTTAAAATATGCCCCCCATGGGATCCTCTTTGAAAAAAACCCAACGACCTTGATTTTTTAATTAAAAAAAATACTCCCCTTTGTATATATCAAAGTATACTTTCATCTCTATAATCCCCTTCCATATACTCCTTTATGCTTCCAAATCACTCTTTTCCATAACTCCCTTTCCGAATAAAAGCATCCCTTTCTTGTCCATTATCCCCTTCCTCTTTGAGAATAAAGAAAAAAAAGTTTTCCTCTATCTCTCCATTGATAAAGCTCCCATTTTGAAACCTACCTTTCGTGCTTCAAAAATAAATAAATAAATATGTTCCCCAGCCTAACTATGTTATACTTACCCCTTGATTTAAATGCAAAGAAGAACTTTTTCCCAGCCTAACTCACTAGCATATGCAGACACCACTCAGATCACAGATCGATGGCAGAGAGAAGCTATACAGAAGCAAAGGCTCCAAAACCCTAACCCTAATAGCTCCATATAGCACCAAAGAAGACAATCACACTAACGAATGTTGAAGACAACTGAGTGCGGCACGAACACTCAGAAGACAGATCGATGGCAGAGAGAAGCTATACAGAAGCAAAGGCTCCAAAACCCTAACCCTAATAGCTCCATATAGCACCAAAGAAGACAATCACACTAACGAACGTTGGAGACAACTGAGTGCGGCACGAACACTCAGAAGACATGAAGAAAGGAGAGTTGTATGTGTGACGATTTGGAGGGAGGACACAAGCACACAAAAAAAAACACAAAACTCCACACACAAACTCTACATTAAAGAAAACGCCTCTTCCAACGTAGACGGGATGTAGAATCATTACCAGCTTCTTTCTCTCAATTGCACTTGTTAATCCTAGGTGTAATACTTTTTCCAACGCGGTGTAAAATCCTTCACATGATCCTCCACAACGACATAGATTTGGCAGGATAGTTATCTGTTCATCCATCTTCGTTTGATCTCATACATGTAAAACGAAATGACAATCAGGTCGTTTCAAAGACAAAGGAAATTCAAGAATCCCAGTGGTTATTTTGCTCATTGTCAAATATGACATCTCAGAAGGGTTTGTTTTTTCTTCTTCCTGATTGGAATCGGTATGAAATGAAACCAGATTCTACATTAGAACCCTATATTATTGATGATTTGTAGTCACAGATATCACGACAAAAATTCATCTTGGCTTTAAATAATCAAATTTTAAAGTGTCTCTGACAGAAACAATGCTCCCAGGGTGTTGTTCAAACAAGTAGTGAGAATGTAACCTAACATCATTTTCAAAATCCTTATGGTCTTTTTCAAAGGAATCCTATAACGTTTGTGCATGTGTGATATTTTCTAAAAATAGGAGGATGCTATCTCTGTCATAATCAAATGAAAGTAACATATTGTTTATATTCTTAAAATGAAGCCATGTAATATTCCATGCATATGACCACTCAAGTCATGAATCTGATCGGTGCTCTCTTTTGTCATTTCTAACAAGAATTTTAAACCTACAATTGTAAGGAGGATTGATACGAGTAGATAATGTTTTTAATTGTTTAATTTCTTTGTGAATGGAAAAGTGAAACAAGATGATGCTCGATCTCTTAAAGACAAACTTTTCAACCCATATACCTATCAGAATTCATATGTTCTACTCGGGGTGAACGTTGGTTACTACAAATCACCCTCTCTTCCAGACATGTATGAAGAAACTGAAATGTCAAGTGCAAAGAGATTTCAAATAGTGAATTTGTTACATAGCAGGATCGTTTGCAGATATTAAATAATATCCTTAATTTTATTGAATATTGGAAAATGCCTCCTAAATTGTATTGTTTAACCCCCCTCTCAATATACCTTTACAATTAAGAAAACTCCTAGTTTCATCATATATTGTAGGTATCCATTTTTATCAACCCATTTTTAATACCCCCATATCAAATTATCAAGTTGTAACAAACAATATCCCTAATGCATCTTAGTATAAGAAAACTGGATGCTAAATAAAATAACAGTATAATGCTAATAATGATCCCAACGAGATTGCAGGGTGACTGATCAATTTGTAGTGTTGAATATTGGAAGACCCAACGAAATAGTAATGGGGAAGGAAAAATGCTTAAAAGGAAACCCAAACAAGAGATCAATGTAACAAAGAATGTAAAAGACTGATAGTCCAATAGTTAGTGCAATGCTTGGAAAATATAAGAATTGTAGATGTTTCACACCACAACCATCCAATATACCAATTTTTTATCATGTAAACACAAGTATAGCCATAGATAGCTCACGTTTTCTATAAGCTTAATAAATTAAACTCCATAAAAATGAAAAGATGAAACCCTTTCATGGACAAAATTCCCTACCTTCCTATCAAAACAAACATCATTGATGTTTGAACCCAAATGAACGTGGAACAATTCCTCTTACTTTCCAACCACAACCATCCAATATACCAATTTTATATCATGCAAACACAAGTATAGCCATAGATATCTCACGTTTTCTATAAGCTTAATAAATTAAATTCCATAAAAATGAAAAGATGAAACCCTTTCATGGACAAAATTCCCTACCTTCCTATCAAAACAAACATCATTGATGTTTGAACCCAAATGAACGTGGAACAATTCCTCTTACTTTCCAATAACACTGTATGATCATGTGCATAGCTTGGATTTGGGTTATTCACAAGATGCAATGAATTGCCTCCACTTCCTCTACATTTATTCTTGTAATTAAGGGAGTTAACAAAAAATAATTTACCTTTTCTGGGGTTATATCTAGTTTTTTTTTTTATCTTTACAGGAGAGGGAAAAATATCCATTGTTAAGTTTCAAGCACACAATAGTTATACAGATACACAGTTGGTGAAACTTATATAATACCATTTCATGGTAACTATAATGCATAGGGTATGTAAATAAGGATTTAGATTTTAATATATGTTCATGTCATTTCCAATACAATATTAAGACAACTTCCTTGCATATAAACATTCAAATTACAATTATGAAAGTGCTAATTATAACTCAATCTAACAACTATTCCTACCTAGCAATGTGAAAATGTTAAAGAAGAATACAATAAGTTGAAATAAATAATTAGTCAAGAAAGATTGATTTAACTTTTCTTGGTTCCAGTGAGCTAAGAAAGATTGATCTCACTTTTCTTGTTTGTCATGGAGAAAGGATTGATTGAATCTCAATACTAAACCCCAACCTAAAAAAATGAAGAGTTAGATCTTTTACTAGAATTCCTACAAAAAAGACAGTACAATTGTTCAACTATGGAACCTTCAATTAGCTACATATCTTAACTTTTGAGCATCAAGAAACACATGATTTCTAGACACGAAATATGCACCTAAACTACACTTCCAATTGATAACAATCACATAAAATATTGAAATCCTAATCCTTCATTACCTCAATTCCATTAACAATTTGAATATCCATTAACCAACCAAGAACTAGAACCAACATGAAAACCCTCTAATAGAGCACTAGAATCAACCATCCTACATCTTTATTGAGTATCCCTTGTCCATCAAAATCAATACCTCATTCCCTTATTCCCTAATTTCCCCTCTGCCTCCCCTTCACCGCTTGTACACGAAATGTAATAAAATATACCTGAAATATTTGTATTTCCATATAACATAATTAAGTTCCCTTGGCCCCTTAATATAGGGAAATATATTTTCTCATTTTCGTATCATAGTTTATTCCCCAATATGAATGGATGTGATAGGATATTTCTAACCAACTCAACCCCCCGTGGTTAGGTGACACAATATTTCATCTCTTGGCGATTGATGAAACACCTCACCTTCATCATGATAGTTGCTGCAACTCTTAGAATCCCTTGCCACAATGATTAAAAACTCAAAGAAGATGTCGAAACAAATTCTCTCACACATGAGGTAAGCAGTTGATATTGCTAGCTTTCAATGTTGAATTTTCCCATTCATACTCAGTTTTCAAGGACCTAACAGTGCAACGATGGTAGGTAATACTATGGTCTAGGTCCATGCATTAGGGTGAAGGAAGAATGTCCTTCCATCAAAAGTACGTTCAGTTTTCCTGCGTGCATTTTATTTTCTCTTGTATAATGTTTTCATGCATACAGGTTACTGCATGACAATTTGAGTGAGGAATACTCATAGTGTCTCAATTTCACCTAGATGTGCCTAAGTAGTTGAGGTAAGCATAGGGTCATGTAAACCTCATGTTCTCATTAGTTGAAACTGATCATAGCTTAGTGTCCTTGATATTGTCAAATTCCAAATACGTACCCGAGTCTATCTTCTATTCTGACTTCACTTAATTAGTTATTTTCCAATATTTTTTTAATTCTACAAATTTGTGATATATGTACTTATGTACTTTAAATACTTATATTATATTATTATGTTTATCTTATGTACATACAAATGATAATTGTTGGCCTTTAGTCGTAGGCTTTTCTAGCGCTACTTAATTGAGAGAGAAGCAACCATCCTTCAGAGTTTTGTGTTCTTTTATTTCATGCAATGTGTTTATTTATTGAATTTATTTACAACATAAGATTAATCTGACAAGTTTGTTGTTTATCATTAATATTATCGTATTAATGGAAATTGTGAATCTAAATGTAATGATTTTTGTTTTTTGCATATTATTAATTTGTGTAAATATACCAGCATAGATCAAGCGTCCAGATGGATCAAATCTCTCGAGGTGCAAACCTCTTCTTAGGTATCCATTGATTTGATTCAAACTAAAAGACACATCTTTTTCTTTAAGGTCCACATATAATTTTGCTATTATTAATATTTAATATTATTTATGGCCGACATATAATATTTTTTATTAATTTTTATTTTATTGGTGATGTAATCGGAGAAACCACAGTATCGAAATGACCCAGTCGACGTTTCGAATCCATATTTGGATCCATCACCAGGACACAGTCGAATGTGGAGAGAGTGAGAACTAATGTTAAATACTGGAATCGGTTAGAAAGTCTAAGGTCGGCCGCGGAGACTCGGGTTTGCTAGGTCGGAAATTTTTTAATTTTATTTGAGGGTTTGCTAGGTCGGAAATTTTTTAATTTTATTTGATTTCAATTTGCGCGGAAAATTAATCTCTAAACCTATTTTTCGGAAAAAGAATTGTTTATATTCTTAAATCTTTACAATGGCTAAATCGAGACATTTTTATTTTTATTTTACGGAGATTGATTTTAATTATTTTTACCCTAAAGTTTGAAATGATTCTTTAAAAACCCATCTAATGCCCAAAAGTTTAAAACCTTAAAGTTATAGATTTTATTATCATTAATAACAATATTACAAGCATTAGTAATAAACCTAAAAACTTAAAGTTTTTAAATTTATTATTATTAATAATCGATTTTAAAAACCTTATAATAAATCCAAAAACCTAAAGTTATTAAATTCGATATTATTAATGAATTTTAATATTAATTATAATTAAATCTTATTGGCTTAATTTTAGGATTTCAAAAGTTGGAATCCCATTAAAACCCTAAAGTTTAAATTTATTATTATTAATAACCTTAATACTAAATTTAAAGACCTTAAAGTTTATAAATTTCTTATTATTAGTAACAATTTTTGTTGTTGTTAGGAACGAACATTGCATCATTTCCCCACACATGGTTTCAAAACCATATGCAAGGCCCTCCTACAATCATGGGTTGTTTAGGAGGCCTTGCACACGGTCTTAAAACCATTTGCAAGGCCCTCCTAAACCATGTACAATAAAACCATGAGTTGTTTAGAATGCCTTGCACATAGTTTTAAAACCATGTGCACATAGTCTTAAAACCATGTGCAAGGCCAACATTTTTTTGTATTTTTTTCTTGACCCACATATTTTTTTACGGATAATTAAATTTTTACTTTTTTATTGTTTTGTTAGGTAGGAAGATTACAACATCTCCCCCGACATTTATTTTGGCCTATTAGAAAAATTATTTTTACAAAAGTGATATTATTTTTTATTTTGTGTTACAAAATCTCTCCCATAATATTCACTATCACTATTATTTTTTGCCGACATGTTACAAACTTTACATCACATTACAAAATCTCTCCCATAATATTGACTATCACTATTATTTTTTGCCGACATGTTATAAACTTTACTAACCTTACATCACGTTACAAGATCTCTCCCATAATATTCACTATCACTATTATTTTTTGCTGAGTTACAAACGTTGTTACTAACCTTACATCAAGTCACAAGATCTCTCCCATAATATTCACTATCACTATTATTTTTTGCCAACATGTTACAAAGGTTACAAACGTTGGTACAAGATCTTAGGGAAAGAGGAAGCACACATTATAGTTTCATTTTTGTATTGATGCTATAAACACTAGGTTCAAGTTTTATTTAATTTAATTATTTCATTTTACTGAGCCTCGGATTTGGCCATGCAATTAAAAATTCCAAAATTAATGAAACTGAATTCCTTCTGCTTTGTTTTCTGAGAATTTATTGTGTTATGTCCTCTCTTTTATTGTAAATAGTTTGCATTGATTTTTTTTACTTTTTATTGATAAGTTAATCAATTTTGCTTCGAGAATTAATGCATGCATGGTTATTTAAACTTCATTTATTTTCATCAATGGACTAACGTTCTTGTTAATGGACAAGTAGTGTAAATGTAACATAACATCATTTCTGAATTGTTTATGATCATTTTCAAATGAATCCTCTAACGTTTGTGAACATGTGATATTTTCGAAAAGGAGGGTGTGAGCTCTTTCATAATCAGAGAAAAGTAGCAGATCATTTATATTCTTAAAATGAATCTAGGTAATGTTCCATGCATCCGAACACTCAAGTCATGACTTTGATCCATGCTCTCTTTTGTTGTTTCAAACAAGACTTTTAAACAAACACTTGTAAAGAGGATTGTTGTTAATAGATAAAGTTTTCAAAAACCAACCTCCTTGTGAATGGAAAAGCAAAACAAGATGACGCTTAAGCTCTCTAAGACAAAATTTTCATCACATGTACCTATTTGAAGTCACATGTGCAACCAAGGGAGACCATCGGTTAGTGTAGCTAACCCTCTCTTCCAGACATGCATGAAGAAACTATAATGTCAAGTGACACAACCTTTTAACTCTTCATGGTTGCGAAAAGGGCCTCACCTTCCTTCATGACAGTTGCTACAACTCTTCACATTCCTTGCTGCAACCTTTACAAGCTCGACGAAGTTTCCAAAACAATCTCTCTCACATGGGAGGTAAAATGTTGGTACTGCTAGCTTTCATTGTTTCATTTCCCCCATTCATGCTCATTTTTCAAGGGCCTAACAGTGCAACGCTGGTAGGAAAGACTACAGTCTAGTTTAGTCCATTAGGACGAAGGAAGAGTATCCTTTTTCCATAGGTACGTCTTGTTTTCCCACATGCATTTTGATTTCTCCTGTATATTTTTCCTATTTATGTTTTCCTGTACGCAGGTTATTGCATGACAATCTAAGCAGGGAGTACTCTTGTTGTATCTGTTTCACTCGGATGAGCCTGAGTCATTGAGGGCATCATAGGGTCACATAACCTCCTTTTCTCAGGGGTTGAAATTGATTGTGGCTTAGTGTACTTGAGACTATCAAATTCCAACGTTTAATAAAATACTCATTTTTTGGGAATACCTACATCTATCTTATGTTGTGACTTCACTTAATCAACTATTTTCCCTTTTTATTTTAATTCTGCAAATCTGTACAATATGCGCTTTTTTTTAAGATGGAACATCGCACGGGAAACTCTCAGGTAATTCCCCATTTTTTTAGGATGGTACCTGAGGTAAACCATCGACCCTGATTACGAGGCCTAACCTGGAGGGGACATCGAGTGAGGCCCCTGCATAGCCACCCGTAGATTTGACCTCGAGACCTTCTGCTAGCGTAAACAACTCTCAACCACTTGAGCTAACCCACCGGGCTTCAAATTTTATCATGAGGACATCAAGTGAGACCCTTATATAGCAATGCATTGATGCTGAGACCTTATGCTCACAACTTACAACACTCGACCACTTGAGCTAGCCCACAGGGCTATGTACAATATGTACTTATGGAAATTTTATTTCTCTTTATCTTATGTACATAAAAATGTTGATTGTTGATCTTTAATTGTAGGATTTTCTAGTGTTACATAATTTAGACAAAAACAACCATCCCACAGAGTTTTGATTGTTCTTTTATTTCATGCAAAATGTTTTATTTATTAAATTTATTTACATAAGAAGACTAATCCGCCAAGTTTGTTGCTTATCATTAATATAATTACATTAATGAACTTAGATCTTTGGTGGCATTTAAAATTGTAAATCTAAATGCGATGATCAATTTCTTTTTGCATAACATTAATTGTTGTAAATATCACTTACACAAAGAGGAAGCAAACATTAACATTGAATTTTGGTACTTACAGTATAAACTCTATGCTCATCTTTTATTTAATTGATTATTTCATTTTACATAACCTAGACTTTGGTGTGTAATTAAAAATTCCAAAATTAATGAAATTGAATATTTCCTTCCACACATTTAAAATTGTTTCTTTTATTTACTTTAGCTTTATAATATATTTAATTTGAGATGCATTTTCATGCTAAAACTAATGCTTTGTTTTTTGAGAATTTAATGTGTTATGATTTCCCATTTTATTGTAAATGATTTGCATTAACTTCTTTTCGCTTTATTAATCAGTTAATAAGTTTTTCTTTCATAATTAATGCATACATGGTTATGTAGGATTCAATTATTTTCATTAATGGACTAACTCTTGTTATGGAATCATTCTTTTATTTCATCAAGCATGCCAATCGCCGCTATCATTTATGCATGAGCCTAACCCTATGATCCTATCTATCTGACGACTGAAAGCAACTCAAGATTCAATCCCCTCTTTTCCCTTGACCATCCCTCCAAGGGTGTTTTGTTGTTATTTTTTCCCAACCCATTTTGAGCACTAGAAGTAGTAAATGAGTTTTTGGAGGAAAATAGATTATAATTGAACATGAACAAAACGCTGTATGATTGAAGGTGACAAAAAATGTGTGTGAGAATAACAATGATTGAGGTAATTGTTGAATGTGTGTGAAAACAACAATGGTTGAGTTAATTGTTGTTTATTTGTAAAATTGAGATAATATATGTAAAATATATTTAAAAACAAATGATCGTAAATATACTTTTAAATAATTAACCAAAGTTAAGATTAAAAATATTTAACCTTACTCCACTCAACCTAATTAGCTTTAACTTGATCATAAATATACTTTTAAATAATCAACCAAAAAAAATATAAATAAAAGTTAAGATTAAAAATATTTAACCTTACTCCACTCACTCAACCTAATTGGCTTTAACTTCACTCTCTTCTAATTGGCGAGAAAATAATTTGAAGCAAAAGCCACTCCACTTGGTGGGAAGATAACCCACTCTAGTTGGGATTATCCTCTCTAGAATGCCCCCACTACACTACTAGAAGCTAGGGATTTTAATTTTATTTTACAATCCAATATAAATTTTATTTTACAATCCAATATAAGAAATGCATATTATTTACATTAAAAATTCATTCTCGATAAAACTAAAAAAAAATCTTAAAAAAATTAATTTTAATATAAAAAACTAGCTACAATTTTTTTCCTTTCAATAAATATAAAAAAATGATTTTGGTTATATCTCAAAACAAAAGCACATCATATTTCTGCCTAATTAATGTGGATTGTAGTACAATACGCAAAGTTTAAACCCCAAAGGTACAACAAATAGTGCAATGGGTTAGTCGGTATGCAATATCGTTGTGTACGTGTCTTTTTCTCATTGTAAAGCTCCTTAGACATTCATGGCAATATTCAATACGTAGACAATTCAAAATCCAATATTACATACCATTTGGCCACTCGTGGCTTTTTTTAAGTTTCGAGTATTGTGGTTTTGGTTACAAAAATCTATCAGGATTTACACATTGTCTTGCCTTATACATATTTACTTCAACCTTTCATTTAGTGCACTTCATTACCACATGTTTACTTCAACCCTTCATTTAGTGGATTATTGCTACATATTTATTGGTTCTATTGCTTTCACATTATGCAAATTATTAAGGAAACATATAGAGTGCTAACAAAGGAAACAACAAATAGTGGATTAACAAGTGGTGTGGATATGGTGATCATGATTGCTAGTTGGAACAATGTTGCAACATACATGAGGGCTACTTTTCCTTTCAATATTTTCATTCATTATGAGTATAGAAATCTCAACATATATAAGAACACATGTATTGATGAATTATGTTCCAATTCTCTATTAAAAAAGGAGAGAAGTACCCATCATAAACTATTTACTATTTATTGTGGAAAAAAAAATTAAACAATGTTAGAAGTTCTAAATCACTTCTAAACTTGTTTTATGTAAATACATAGACCAAACATGTAACATGTAAGAGGGAAACTTATGTCTAATATCTCATTATGCAATTAAGAGTCATAAAAAAGTAATACACATTCAAAGAACTTATTACTAAAAGTCATATCATTGATTTGCAGTCATTGATGCTTGATAAACTATCATAAAAAAAATTCAAAAATATGGTTAAGTCTTTAACACTTGATAAAAAAATCCTAAACAAAATTTACAAATTTAATTCAAAACAAGCACAAATAATCACATTTGACAAAAGAACTTGAAATTTGAAATCTTGACGCCTCGCTAAAATTTCATGGTCAACACTTTTTTAATGTGCACCCCTCCTTTGCATTGGATCACTGCAGAGGATGGGCACATACATATCCACTACCCAAACTACTAGGAATTAGCATGACATAAAATATAGAAACTAACACTCAATATGATAAACATGATTATGGAAAATGCANTTCATATTAAATTCTACATCTCAATATTGAATAGATTCTAAAATTGATCCCATATGTTGACCCAATATCATATATTCAACATATTTTTTTGGAAAATAATGTATAGAAGGGGTGGAACTATGGGTTGAAAAATTTGCACTTGCCAGAAATAGGGTAATTTGAGTGCTCCATATCACACGTCATTAAATTGAAGTGGGATAAGAGACACTCATATTGTCCCTTATTTTTGGTCAAAATTATCCCCAACACCCTGTTGTTAGGAACTTTACTAATGGAACTTTGTCCCTAGGGGTTTTGGCCCATTCTATGATGACCCATATTGTCAAGTTTTTGGAAAAAATGTACATAAGACGTGTGGAACTATGCCTCACGAAAACAATTATCTATTGCTAAGAACTTTTCCCTTAAGGATTTTGAACAGTTTTAAAGCAACCCATATTGTTGGATTTTTGAGAACATGTACAAAAAGGATGAAACTATGATTCATCACAAAATTTATCCTCACCAGTTATAATCCTTGACAAATACCATTGCGTTATATACCATTAAACATGAATGTGAACTTGACAATTGGGGCATCGACGCCAATCTTTATTTTTCATTGTATAATAGTGCTTTGAGTCCATAAAATTATTTCAAGGCTACAATGGAATAAGAGTACCATAAATAAAAATGTGGTTTCCTTAAAAAAAATTGGTAGGTGGTATATTTGTTGATGAATAAAAGTCAAATTTGGTAGATGGTATAATTGTTGATTAATAAAATTCAAATCAGGTAGGTTGTATAATTGTTGATCAATGTAAAGATTCTTGAATCTTGGGCCTTTATTTGTTAAGTGGTATATATGTTACTTGATCCATCACATTCATCGTAATAACCTCCTACTTAATTCAAAATACACATCAATATTAACAAGTTAAGGATGCACTGACACAATCCAACCATATTTAATTATAAAGATTTGCAACTTTAAGTAACTAATATAACCAATGGTTATTTGTATTAATGATTATGATACTAATAAGATAAGGTGTAGAATTGTTAAGTAAATAAGAAAACATAGAGTCTTCATAAATCTAATGCCCCGACTAGTTAAATAAGTTATAACTATAGGTCCATGACTAAAGGTTCTAATATAAATAAAATAGAGAAATAATTAAATGCATGTTTAATATTAAAGTGAGTTTTATTATACTAAAAAGGGGGGTTGTTCTCTTCCTCTAGGTTGTTGAGTTCTTGGTTTAGCTAGTTTGTTGCATCATATTTGGATATTGGAGGAGGAGGGTGTGAGGATTTTCCTACTTTGGTAAGGAGTGTTGAGGAGGAACGTAGTATTGCACAATTTTATTGATTGAGGGCTCGAGACCTCCCAGTCTTGGAATGAGGGGTAGGTTGGTGGAGTTTTGTCCCCCACACATTGTTGCTCATTATTGTTGCTGATACTGGAGTTGGATGCAAAGTTACTATTCCAATTTAAGTAAGTATCATTGACATTCATTACATTACATGTATGGTTTAACTCAGTTATTTACTTGGTTCAAATTCTAGTTGTTAATTGAATGTTAATCTAGATGTATTTTCCAAAATGAATTAGATGAGAAAATGAATGAATATATTATGGTTGGGTAGCTTTACATAACCTACCTAGTTAGTCATCATTCCACCTCATTTAAACCCTTAATATCTTACCAACCCTTTTTATGTCCTCGGGGACTTAAAATGTCTCATCAAAATGATTAATCCATTCATAGTTAACATTAATTTTTTTGGTTCTCAAATTTTTATATACTTTTTGTTTTTAATTATTAAAAATAATTATATTATCTCATATTTTTATTGGTTTTATACATATGATGTCATTTTTGAAATTTCATCTGGTAGAGGTGGTGGGTGCGTTGATCTCATCGTCTTTGCAACGTCCGTATACAATTCCATCATGAAGCCAATTTTGTCTAATTTGGCTAACTGAGCGTACGAGCATTGCCTAATTTTGCATAAGCGAAATATTAGATCGACTTACTGGCGAATGAAATAAGAGTTGAGAGCATTGTTCAATTGGAATTTTAGGTTGAGGTTGATCCAGCAGTACGGAGGCAGTCATGTTGGAACTCGTCACATCCATTTGTGGATCAACATTATTGATTTTATCTAAGCAAATTTTGTATACATAGGTAGTAGAAGAGGTCTTTGTTTGTTTGAGATGATTTGAATGATTTCTAGTGGGACGACATGATTTGACCTGGAAAATCTTATTGACGTAATAATTATTTATATAAAAATTTGTCACATCTTCCCCCCTTTATTTAATGGTAGAAATATCATAGGTTGAAGTTCCCTCTTCTTTTGTATTTGTCAAATTCAATACCCAAAATGCTCATTAAACATTTCTAAATCACTTTCCTAAATCATGATATATTCTACACCACAAATATATTTATAAATATGAGACACTTACCAAAACTCCCTAAATACATGTCTTTGTTGTCAACAACTTTTCCTATATACGCTTTCCATTTTCCATTTTCCTTTTATTCTTCAAATATGAATATACAAACATCAACATAAGTATCATATATTACTTTCACTATGAAATTACTTGCAACACGTATAATTATAGCTTTAGTGGTTTTGTTATAAACATGGTAACTACATGGTACTTTGACACACCTCTAGAGAATTTGGTGTTTGTTCTATAACAAAGACATAAACAAAACATAGGAGTTTTAAACTATATGTATATTTTAAGTATCTATTTTTAAAGTTCAATGAAGTAATGTTGTGGTTACCTCCTGATATTTCTTACTACTTCTTCCTTACATAGAGGTTGTAGGTTGCCATATCAAGTCATTATTAATATACACAATCTTTACTAGCATAATGCATATTATGCTTCATATGAGATTAGAATGATACTGTTACATTATGTTAGCCCAGAAGGGTCAAATAACATCAACAATCCAAAAAAGTTATGGTTCTCTATAAACATGTTATATCTTGTGTATTATATAGAGTCAAAAACATCAATAATCCAAAGAGCTCATTCTCTATGGAAAACCATATATATCTTTTGTGTAGTATAGCGAGTGCATGTGGGGGGCATGTTACCCCCAAAAGAATTTAGAATGGAATGGGTCTAGGGTCACATTCTATTATGTTTTGTTTATTTGATTCCGAATGCATCCAACAATGTTCCCTCTATTGTAGACCAATTTTTGATAGTTGATATGCTTCCAGGTTCTTCTCTCTCTATATGTGTTGATAACTAATGGAGATGAAGAGGGCTGATAATATGAATATATCCTCGATGATAGCATCCATATGGTTATTTGTTACACCAAAATATCATCATCATCCTAATTATGAGTTATGTACTCTTGTTTTTTACCTAATCCCTGAAGCACTAGTGTCGAATTGATCCGGAAATGGGTGTAAACAAACAAACTGCTTCAGTTCATTAGCCTATTTCGGTTACGTCATTAAGTCTCAAATTCCCATTGTTAACATGACAATTTGGAAACTGAATGTGGCATATCAAAATGAAATAAGTAATTAAACACATAAAAATATATGCAAACTAGAATTGATAATGGAGTTCGCTAGACCTCCTAGCTATGTCTTTAGACTCATTGAAGATTTGAGTCGCTTTATTATCTTATTCAAATATATATGGATTTCATAAGTAAAATTACATGATATTCACTTCAAGTGGCCCATTCCCATCTTGGGATTCCTTCTCCTTCCTCACCAAGAAGAACTAAGGTTCTGACATGAACTGAACTGCTTCTCCCGTCTTGGGATGAAATTTCTCATACAAAGCTTACTAGAAAGCTCTCTCAAAAAGCTTATTTTCCTTTTCCAAATGAGAGGTATTTATAGTTTTTCCATGGATGATTACTCATCACTCATGTTAAGGAGAATATCCCTACCATTATCCCCTAAATTAGGATCTAGAGACATTTTAAGGGATAGGTGGAGAAATGGTCTCATCTTTCTCTATGAATATATCAACACTCCCTTAGGACTAGAAACCAATTGGTGAGGTGTATTCTCACACCTATTTAAATTTCCTTTTTAAATTTAAAAGAGATTTTGTATGATTAATTTCATATATTCCCCTTTTACATAGTTTTCATTAAACTTTCAATTTTAACATGTAAAACACTTTTTTCAATGTCTTGTGAACTTTTTTTGGAAAATAGTCTCCTTTTTGTTCGTAATTTCAACCTGCAATTTCTTTCATAAACGAAGTTCATTTGACCCTGTTCCAATTGCATTAGGAATCTCTCTATAAGTGCTTCCCTAATTGAATACCTTTGGTGCTAATGATGATCTTCTGCATTCTTCGAATGTGGAGATCCTCCTGATTCAAATCTCACCACAAGAAAACACTTCTGGACCTCAAAAAGTGTAAACCATAATGTGAAGAACACATTTCCCTTCTCCTTCACCTTTGCACTTCAATATTGGAATGTCAAATCCAATATCTATAGCTGATAATACAAGATTACAAATTTTTAAGCATCCCACTTGCCAAGAGTTTATGAAATACTCTTTGGTCAAGGTTACAATGAATTCCAATAAGGCTTAGGAAAACATAATTCCTCCTACTCAAGAGTGGCTACAAATCCATTATAATGTTCAATATAAATTTCAAACCAAATGAAAAATACATCAAATTCATTATTTACCAATTTTAACCAAATTGAAACCCACTTTATATGGCATTAGTTTTAGAGATTTTTCCCAGATATAAAACCCAAGTCTATTCATGGTTTTCCAAAATTTACCAAAACTTTGAATATTGGCGTGCGACCCTGTTTTAAATGTTGATTTACAAAATATTCATACTGCACCGTTGATCTGGGATAAAAGTGTGAGCGCATCATGGGATTTACAGATTGGTAAATTTACTTATCCCATGCACATGTTGCCATTTTTCGCATCGTGGATTCTAGGCGGACACTCTTCGAGCCGTTGATCTGAGATCAAGCTGTAGGCTGGGGAAAGCGAAAGTTGGGATTTATGCTTTCATGATGCTATATTTTTATATTTCCACTTTTCTCCTTACCTCTCCATTATGGTCTATTGATCTAAGATCAAAGGTGCAGAAGCTTTCTGAATCGTCGATCTCACGGGCTGGAGGAAAGTGAAAAGCGGGCTTCCAACTTTCCATAACCAAAATTCTATATTTTTCAGTTTTCGATTCTGCCTTTCTACTCCTTTCTGAGCCATTGATATTCAATGAAATCTTCCTAGACCATCAATCCTGCAGATTGCGAAGAGTCGAATTCAAACTTTTTTACGACCAAATTTCTGTATTTCCTCTTTTTGATTTTTCGTTTCCACGAAAAAAACGGAAAGCAGAAGGTGAAAATACCAAATTTTGTCCTTTTCTGCTTCCGCCTTTTACTTCCTGCCTTTAATATACCATTTATTTATCCTAGAGTCATCCTTGAATGTCGGATTTTGGATTGCGGAAAGCGGAAGGCAGAAATGCCAACTTTCATAACCAAAATTTTCCTTTTCCGCTTTTTCGCTCTTGATTTTTCCTTAGTGAAAATGATTTGAGGCCTTTTATCTTCTCCGCTGTGCATCCAGGCTGTCCATTTTGGTCAAAGTTTTAAACTTGATCATATTTTTCTCATTTTGGCATGTTTATAAGGTTAAAACTTGGGATTTTCAATAATTTTTCACTTCAAAGCAAATGGATAAATGTCACATGCCCCAATTTTGTAAAATAATGTTATCTTATTTTTAATTTGATTCCAAGACATTATGTTAAATTTAATGCTAAGTGGAAACTGATGGCTCAGCAGAGTCAAGGATGCGGAATGTAATTCTGAATATTTAATTTTAAATAAATAAAAGTGGAGACAACAGCTTGGGAGAGATGTTAAAAAGAGTGTTACTGGTCAAGTTGGTGGAAGGAACTAGGTGGAGAGCAAAAAGACAAGTGGTAGCATCCTCAAACACTTCCTATGTTGCAGGTGGAAAATTCCTTGCATTTGGGGTCATGATCCCCCAAGAAAGTGGGATCAGAGCAGGTGGCTCAATTAATGACAACTAACCCAAAAAGACCTAGGCAATCTTATCAAAAGTTCCCAATGTAGAGAGCTGAGGCTGCTCATTCCAAGAGAAGAATCATTCAGGTGAATGCACTTCAAGGAATTCATTGGGAAAGGGAAATTTGAAGGAATGTGTTTGAGGGGTAAACTGCAGGAAGTTGACCTAGTACAGCTTTGCAGCTGAAAGATCTTACTGCAGTATGCAGAGTTGGTATTGAGTCTCAGGACTAGTACTTTGTTGATTGCTCCACCTAGTTCCAGCCAAGGAGACCAGAACAGGCTCGGGGGTCCTGAGAAGTCACTATTTGAGCGCTCTCTAGGAGTTGATAGGGAGGAACGACATCCCATTGATGTTGTCGTCCAGCTTTAAAGACAGGTTCCATTATCTTTTAATTTCTGTGTTATAGTTTATATCTGTGTGGGGGCAATTAATGAATGATGTTATGTTATGTTGTGTTGAAATCTCTTAGTTATTCTAGACTAAATTTGTACTTTGATGAAAGATAAATCATACCTGTGTTTTTTCCCATCTGGAGTAATCCAGATCGTACTCTAGCACAGGTAGTGTGTTTAAATAAATGAAGTATGATAGGAATATGAATGAATCGAATATTTATGTTTTTAGAGTAATGAAATGTTACTTCTCAGTAGATAGTTGTTTTCTAGAAAGTTTATTAATTTGTTTTGCAGACATGTTGTCAGAAATGGACTGTGTAAATAGCATGTTAGTGCAGAACAATACTCATATTACTGATTGACATTAGTATGTTTAACTTTATAAATTATTTTCTACACAGTTTCTATATCTATAAATTGTACTTTTTTTGAAGTAGAAGAATTAGTATTATCAGTTGAAAGTTACCATTTATGTTAAGAAAAGATGTAAAAATAATACAGATAGCTTATCTTCTTCTTCTAGTGACAACTAATCTTCCTGCATCTATCTGAACTATAGTTAAGAATATGATAAAGGTTACAGTATTCCTTTCTTAGCTTTAATAGCTATAGGACAGTAGTAACTTAGGGTTTAAGTTAATATTATAAAGAATACTGTCAGGTAAGAAAGTTCTTCCATTTTTGTTCTCTAAGTAAGTCTACAGAAACAATTGGATTAAATAACACAAATATTACATATTGCTTTTAGTAGTAATCATTATACAAATAAGAACCAATATAAACTTAAGAATAGATATTATACATAAATGATAATATTATAAATATAAATAATATTATTACTATTCTTAAACATTGGTATTTATAAATTAATAAATTATAAAAACAAATTGAAGAAAAACTGTACAACAGTAATAAAATTTACAAGATAATAACACAGGAATTAATATCCTATTTAAGTTAAAAGGGAGTAAACCCTAGCTCATGTTCTGAGCATAAATTTCTAAATATTTTTAAGTACTGTAGTAACCTAGGTTATACATAGGTTAGTTCTTTTAAAACTACTAACTAAAATTGTTATGCACAAAAATAAATTACATTAACTTGTATAAATGCATTTACAAGAGAAACAAAGTCTTCTAATAACAGTATACATTTATAGAAATAAATGTAGGGGTTCAAACCCTTAAAACTATTACATTACAAGTAAAGACATAATAACCAAAATTATAACAATTATATAACCATCATTAAATAGTCAAATAATCCATTCACAGTCCTTTAATGACAGATAGAATAAAATAGAGAAACAATATAATTATTATCATAAGATTAATATAAACAGAACAATGGTTTTTACAGGTCAAACCCTAACCTGTGACTTCCATAAAAAAAAACAAAATTACATCACGGTTGTAAGTATCAGCCTTAAAATTTAATACATAAAACCCTTACAAAATACTCAACTGAGTTTAAACTTCATTAATATTCAGGAAGGGTAAAATCCCTAAATTACACAAAGTATAGCATAAGTTCCTAACAACCAAAACAAGTTTACAGTGAAACTACCATTACAAAATTTACAACCTAAACCCGAATGTGAAACCAAGCTTCGACTAAGCACTGTGCACATTACAAATTGCATCCACCCTATCAAGGGTTTGGATTTAAATATTCTTCCCAATAACCTGTACAACAGTAAAAAGCATAACATAACTCGTGACAAGACAAGAAAGGGTTTTCAAACCCTGGGTGAGTCCAACGACCACCTTAACTTTAAATAAGGGAGAATCCATCTTTCAGACCATGGGGCTTACCCAAGTTTGAACCACGAGCCACGACCGTTGCAAGGGCTGTTTGTTTATCCCTTGTACAAGCTTCACTTCGACGAGCACCTGAAGCAAGCATAAACCCCTATTAGTAAAATATCTTATGTGTTAAATCTTGAAAGTATTCTATTTAAACTTGTAGTAATTGAAAGAAAATTTCATTTTGAAATTACCTGTCACTGGGAGTATGGCGAACCACTTCACAAAGCACTATCACCTATAGACAGTGCAGTGGGGAACTCAACAGCCCTCAACAACCTCACACAGTGGTGAGCCACGAGAGCCAAGAAGGGAACAGAAGTAGACACCAAGCTACGTAGGTTTTAGAAGAAGGGTTTCATAGGTAGCAAGACAAAGGTAGTAGGAAGGATAACTCCACGTACTGCAGAGAAAGAACCAGCAATCAAAACCACACAATGGAGAACGAAGGCAACACAGATTCAAGGTACAAGGAAACGGTAACTAGGAGAATGATGTCTGCCATGGGAGACGAGCCAAGCAACCCTAGAGCCAGCGTAAACTGTGGGACAAGAATGTGCTTGGTTAGGTTTCCAGTACATTATATATTTTCCATACATGGACAGAATTCAACCACGTAGCCATAAATTTATCCATGCAGCGAGGGTCGTGTCCTATAGTTCCTGCATGGAGGCATTTTATCAATTATTTGTTCATTGCAGCATGGGTTAAGCCATAATGTCAACCCAATAATTCGTAACCAAATCACTAATCATTTGCTCAGCGCGTTATATTAACATAATCACAAGTTTATCATCGTGGAGGGATTACGTTGACCAAGCTTTGTGTCACATATAAATCTTAAAATTAAGCCCGATGTGGATTAAGCAGAAATCCTTGCTACCAACGACATTATATTATCACATAATAAACATCACCATAACGATATAAGTGGTGGCATAACTCTATTCTAAACATTGTTTTGATATAAATCATGTAATATATGTTTGGTTTATAGAGTAGGTTAAAGTTTAAGTCTTTAGTATAGTTATAAATGAGTGCATGTTAACTATGGCATGACTTTAGTGTCTCTAGTAGCAAAGTTAAACTATAGCTTGGGCATAGTAAACCCTTTTGCCTTAGGAATATTACAAGTCTAAAACTTATAGATAGTATCTTGTAATAATGCAAAAGAAGTTAAAGGATAGATGTAAATACGTTATAATAACAAAATTTTGGTAGATTGAATGTTCATCGAACAAATCAATTATGCATATCTACGAAATATAATTGAATTGATAAGTCAAATAGCATCGAAACTGTGAAGTAGTACAAAGCTGAAGATAAGAATGTTATCGCAAAATTCTGTCACATAGTTTATGCAACATTACTCTGATATTACTGGGGAGTATAACTCAACTTGGTTTTATGCTCATGCAGAATGTCTAGTGGACAGTAAGATAATTATAGAGGTAAAACTAATAATTGGAATAGGAATGATCCTATTAAAAAGTTAATAGAATACAGAGCTAGACTAGGGAATAAACTAGTGGTAAACATAAGCTCATACAGAAGGGTATGATGGCCATAATTCTACACTCAAAGGTTTTTACTATTCAAAAGATAATAGGCTGTAAGTATCTTATAGAAAAAAATTAAGGGACAATATATACATAGGCAAGATAAGATACTATTACATAAATATTGTCAAAAACAATGTTTATAAGTATTACAAATTACTTAGACTAAAGTAGAAATGCTTGTAACTGAGATTCTAGTGTTAAAGTCGCAAATATGTTGTACTATCGTTACTTATCTCCAAGCTTGTTTACTTGAACAACTGATGAAAATCAAATGATTTTACCTTACAGGAGCTGTCTAGTGCTTAGCAACTTATTGTTCTAAGCTTTTTAATTTGCAAACAAAATACTGTTGACACTAAAATATCTTTTAAAAATATACTCGATCGATCATACCTGTAAAAACCTGTAAGAAACAATATTCATCTGTGTTAGCACGAATGCTAAGTAAGCCCCAGATTCAAAAGTAGATTCCACCTACTGACATAAAAGAACTAATCAATAAACTGAAGCAAATAGCACACTAAAAGATTTTATTCTTGCTACAAAAAATAACTATTAAGTTATTTTAGAATTTAGTGAAACTAATAACTTAACTGTTTTCTTTTATGCCATCTGTTAGCTGTTAGTAAACCGCAGGTTTAGCATTTATTGTTATCTCAAAATTTTTAAAATTTTGTGAAAATTTGGGGTTTTGACAATAAACCCCTTAGAACATGCAGAAGCCCCATCAATATCCTTCAAGGTCATGTGATATGGGAAATTTTCAGACCTTACTCTTTCTTTTAGTGGTCTAAACCTTTGTAGGAGAACTAGTGCAGATGCATATGTAAACATCCTTAAATTTTAGCACATGTGGTAACAATGGCTCTAACTTGGGAATGCTATCCTCCCTAGGAGGTAGCAAAGAACCGCATAGACCAAGTTCCTGATCCAGTGGATTGGTCCCAAGATTTCTTGAATCTGAAAACAAAAACTGAATTGATATTGAAAACAAACTAAAACATTTCTAAAAGAAATGCTTACCATGTCGAGCTTATTCATACCTACCTACCCTACTTATCGAAAAACAATGCCCAATCAAGTAAATTTTGACTTCCAATGAAGCCAACCAAGCAGTTGATCTAATGATTGAGCTCCTTCATCATGCTTGATCAAAAATGAAGAACTTAATGGGAAAAGGTTATGATTCATAGAGATCTGATCTTTACTACACACACATCCCACCATTCCCACTGTAAATATTTTCCATATATTCAGCCACTGGATCATGACAACTTGCAAATTTTTTTGTTATTTATTTGCCATGACAAGGCTTCTCCACTGTAACTCCTCTAGCACCTTTCCAAACTTCTCTTCAAAGTAATCTTGAAAAATGTGTTCATTACAATTTGCACATGAGACATCAACTTCTTCATCTAAAATCTTAGAATTTAAAACCTGATTCCTTCCAAGTGTTTCAAAGGAAATATCATCGTTTTCTTCAATAGAATCAAGCAAAATAATTTCTGAATTTGAAAAACATAAATAAATATCCCATTTGTAATCCTGCTCTTCTTTTTGATGATCCAATCTATTATTGTAGTCTGCTGGTTCTTGAGGTGCATTATCCAAGTAGCCATCCTTACATTGATCATATATAGGCAAGTTGCGATCTTCTTTAAAACATCACTAACATAAATTTCAACATACTGACTACAATGTTCATAAAGAAAATTAGTATGAACCTATTGCTATACAACACTAGGATGATTATCTTCTTGTTCATAAAAAGAAGGATTGGGATGCATAGCAGATTCTAGTTGTTCACCCTTCTCATCTTCTTCTTTGTGATTTAAACCCTCATGGAAAACTGTTGTTTTCCTCATAGGATGGGATTGATGGCATGACTACTTGCTCTTTTCATTATCTATTTCTGAAAATGTCGTATCCTCAAGTTTCTATGTTTGCTTATAGGATCTTAATATTTGTTTCAGATATTCAAATGAGGAAAAACACAATGGCAAACATTTATTTTCAGAATGCTGATTGCAATCTTCATAAAGAAAATTAATATGACCCTCTTCCTGTACATCACCTTCCTGCTCACCTTCCTACTCATCATATACATGTGGGATAAGATTTTCTTTAAAATCACCACTAACAGAGTTTGAAACAGGTTGATTGCATTCTTCATCAAACATATTATGTCTTTGAAGAAATTGTTGCTGCAAAAGGTTGATTTCTTATTGAACAGGGGAATCCTCCTCTTGTAACAAAATTTCAAAAGCTGAGTGATATGAGGGACATTCCCAACTTCCTTCTTTGGCACACAAATATTGACAAGAATGCTGCAAACTATCATCAGTTTTAGAGAAATAAATATAGCTAGTTGAATCATAGTTTTGGTTTATGTCAATTTCAGTCAAGGAATCCATTACCAATGGCTGAGGATTTGCTTGAATATCATGGAAATTGGTTTTTATTTATTTTTGAGATGAGTATTCATGTAAAATATATAAAATATTTTCATCCACATACTGATCATCACTGTATATGTCTTTCAAATTTTCAATGAACCCTTTATCATGCATGCAATAATCTTGAATTATCAGCAAAGAAAGATATTGATCTTTAAAATGTTCATGAAATACTATATGAAAGTATATAAGGGAGTATAAACTCTCCACTGGAAATCACTCATACCATGACCTTGCGTTTCCTTCTAAACTAACCATGAAAATTTTCATTAAAGAATCCCCATGCAATTCAACTCCTAGCTTATGTATATGCTTATGAAATATAACCAAATGAAGGGTAGCATCATCACCCTTTTGATCTTTGAATCTTGGAAGATATGCTTGCCAATCTATATTAGGTATTCGATTTGAAAAACTAGGAATGTAGGCACGATTCATAGGAGCATACCTAACACCTAGAGAACTCATCTTGATGATGAAGAAACTGGATCAACTCCTCACACTTTTCAACCCTTTGATAGTGGAGCTGCCATAGAACATTATGAAGACTAGATTCTTTGCAGATGGAATCACCAGGTAAAATATGCACGACCTTCTTGATGTTTGACCATTTTTCACCATCAACAATCAAATCTGCAACTATGTATCTCATACCCATGGAATATTTAAACCATCGTTCCCTAGTATGGTCACCAACATTTCCCAGTGGAGTCACCTTCAAAAAATTTTGAGTGGAGTCACCAGAGCATGTACAACCAGCATGTGTCTATAACCGGCTGCTCAACCAGGTCATAGAACTAGAACAATGTTGTTTCCCTAAGGATATAATAGCAATTAGTCCCCGGAAACAGTGCCAAGATGTTATCACCCAATAATTTTCCTATGGTTGTGGTAGGAAATCACCAGGGTAACCATTTTAAACCAATATTTATAATGTATTCTAACCAATACAGTCAGACAGGGATCTCTCTTTGTCATTGGTTCATTCATACATACATTTGGCTTTAAACAAGCACTCAAAAGGATATATTTCTGAGGGTAAGGGTTGTTTGGATTTTCAAGAGTGTAAGACAAACAAACAAACAACACCATTGGGCAATGGAGTCAAGCCTGAAAAATTCAAGGGCTTACAACATAATGACTATTGATAACATTTGTAATCTAAGGCAAAGTAAGTGTTAATGTTCAGCAAAATATATTTGTAAAGGAAAAGAATAAAAAACCCAATTTTCATAATTAGTAAAGAATCTTTGTTTTAGTAATTGATTAGAAACGTTAGTTATATCTTTTTCTTCCTAGAGATACATTTTTCACTTTTGTTGGAAAGATAGGAGACAAACTTTTGAAGGATTTGTTTCAAGGTAGTTTGAGTTTGGGTGTATGTTAGATTTTGCATCTTTGTAAAAATAAAATCTTACTCTCTCTTTAAGTAGGGAATGTATTGAAAAGCAAATAAATATATTTGCACATCATTATTGCATGGTTTATGAGTCAAGTCTTCACCTCAACTTGTCCACTTAACCAAAAAACATAAAATCAAGTGCTAGTTAGGATAATTTTTTTAGCAAGATTGTGTGTTAGGTCAGAGACATGTTTCGACATCTTAAAACATAGGAGTTGTCATTGTTTTCCTGTACTACATCCTGGGTACTGTGTGGTTCTTCCATGTACTAGTCGGTATATTGAACGACCTTTCACATACTTGTATGGTATATGAAGCTACTACACACATACTGTCCAGGTAATCAAGTATACAATCAAGGGTAAAATTTTAATCCTACTTGGTTCATATTACTGTTGGACCCTGTAGTATATCATGAGTTGCAACAACTTGATACTCCTGTGAGGATCTATCCTATACATCCCACCTACCACAAGTTTGCTTGTTTCTTTTAGATTGAGTAGTGCTTGTTGTGTGTGTTCCTTAGAATACCTTAGAGAGAAAGATAGCTTTGTTACATATCTATGACTACATCTTCTAGGACTACCAACCAAGCAACCCCCTAGATTTGTATTTAAGTTCTTTTTAGACTCTCTAAATAGGAAAAGATCACCAAGCGAACTTGTTTCTCTTGTAAAAGTATTTGAAAGGTCGTTTATCCGGTGATAGTTTACGTCTTTTTTAGAACGTATAGACTAATTGTGAAAAATGTATACTCTAGTTCATCATAACTAGAAGAGTTCTCATGGGTATTATTTTATACTTTTTTTGGACCTTGGGGACTAAATTTACAAAAAAGTTCACCTTTAGTTTTTTTAGACTCCCTAAACATGAAAAACCATTGAGTTTTCTTTCTATGGAATCATAAAATTATACATTTAAAGACCTTTTTTAGGGATTGAACCTATCCTTTCTCAGGTTCGTAAAACATGTGATATTGGACTCATCTATGATGACCTATATTAAGTGTTTGTTACCATCTTCCATCTCGTTAAAAACAAAAGAGGTACTCATCCATCATGATGGGGAGATTAAGGAAGTAGGAAGATATATTTAATGTATATTAATGGAAACTTAAAGTCACCCTTGAACATGGAATTTATCTGTATCTTATTCAATAAACTGGGTGATCAACTTGTCCTCGAGTCATACCAATTCCATGAGTCATCTTACTCCCTTGGGTCATCCTAAGAATACCTCATTTGTTGTATTATGTCTTGGTCTCTAACTCGCTAAGTCAATTCTTCCAACTCACTTGTCATGCCATTATATGTTCAAGGGAAGTCTTCAGCTAGAATAAACCTTTCAAGCAGTCATAAATCCTTCTATTGTGTCGACCATCCCTCTAATAGTCTTTTGTGTTCACCATTGCACCTTTGTGTTAGCTCACACACATTAGATCTACCATCTTATATTAGTTTCTTGTGTTCGTTTTGTTCACTAGTACAAAATGAGGAATTAGCTGCTACGTGACTAAAAATTATAGTCACCATAGGTTTTTAAAGTGATTTACTACTAAATATGAGCAATTTTGATTGACCCAACTATAAATGATTAAAATTAACAACTAATTTAGTCACTAGTTAAAAAATGTGACTAGATAATAAGTGACAGAGTTAAAAACGACTAACCTAAACGACTAATTTAGTCATGACATAAAAAATGACTAGATAGAAGAATATGAATTAGTCATTTATGTTAGTCATTTTTAATTGTGTCCGCATGGAAAATTGTAATTGTGACAATGAAGTGTTACAATTTAGTAAATTTTGTAAATTGTCTACCTTGTATTAGTAATATTGGTGCCATGCACCTCAATATTCAGATATCCAACAAAGCAATTGCATGAATTTTCTATTGACCATCTTTATCCTTGTTGCATCATTGAAGCAAACTGTTAAGAGCACGCCAAAGGAAAATTAGGTTCTTACAATTACAAATTAGGTACTAGAACCAGTACCATATCGATACCTAGAAGCATCATAGCTAGTTGTCTATCCTTCAATGTAAGAGTCAAGTCCCATACTGAGGTGTTTTTCTAACTTCAATATAACTATCATGATATGTGACCGTCGAACTAGTTCCACCAGTTGACATAGCTTCACCAGGCTCAGTTCCTTTAAACATCGTAGCAATTGATCCAATAATAATTGAATCGGTGGAAGCACCAAAAAAAATATTTTAACCCATCAAAGACTAAATTATAATTAAACTCGGGCCCTGACCCAGAACTAGTCTCAGATCCATATGCAATAAAGGTAGAGGCCCGACCCCATCTCGGAGTTTTAGGTAAATATTTTGATTCATTGACCTCTTACAGGCCTTATCTCACAAAATATGATATGTATAATCCAGTAATGACCTCTCATTATCACTATCAAGTTAAACCTCCTTTATGCATTAGTGGCTAGGTAAATTTTGCACCAGACGTCACCACCCACTTGATTCATGATGTGCACAACTCTTCTTGGCCAACGTCCTCGATCCTAGTTTATTATATATACTACTATAAAAAAAATACCATTAAAACAAATATTATATAATAATAAAACAAATATTATATTTATATAAAACACAAATTATTATATTTATATAAAACACAAATTATTATATTTATATAAAACACAAATTAATTAAATTTTATATTAATCCTAATTTATAAAACCAAAGCCATTGATTCATTGTATGTTTGGCTAAAGGAGCAAAATGAAACCCTTAATCATTGTTGAGTGATGTTGAAAATTCATCAATATGGAGTTCTTGCTCTCAACTCAAAAGATAATCCTATCAATATTCGTAAGTGTTTGGAGGACATGTAATGTTGAGTTTGACACACTAAATAAATTTTTTATGGAAATGTAAATGTTCTTCTTCTATTGAGACTAATAGAGGCATAATGTCTATAAAATGAAATCCATGCATTATAATAGAGGGGGAAATTCTATGAGAGGAAATGCCCTTTATGCTTCCTGAAGGAAAAATGGTTGTATTATTGAAATGAAATTGTCCTTGTTATTTTACTATTCATTTTCCTTTTTATGTTGACTACAAGTTTCATCTTTTTCATTAAATGATGTGTTATGGTGCATCATGATTTGTCCATGTAAGTTTGGTAGGTGCATTGAATGCATATATTAGTATAAGACTTCAATGTTTAGGTTAGTTACGTGAGATGTTAGACGTTGTCAATTTTTTATGCTAGTTGCTTAGTATATATGTGCATAAAATACATACATTCTCACTATGGTCACATTATGAGATTTAGCGGTTAGGGGTTAACTAGGGTTAGGGGGTTACCTTTAGGTGGATTAGAGGATTAGGGGTATAGGGGGTTAGGGTTTAAAGGATTCTGGGTGAGGCGATTTAAGGGTTTCTGGGGTTAGGGGATTTGGGATTAGGGGGTTGGATATGATTCCTTTTATGATATTTATTTATGGTCGTATGCCCTTTTTCTCCCCATTTGTATTTTTTTCATTTTTGATACTGTGTCTTGAGGGAACAAGGAAAATGAACAAGTATTGTATGTAGAGACCCTTAACAAAGAAAATGAACAAGCATTGTTGAGACCCTTAACATTATTAATTTATTTTTCACACTTTGGAATTGATTTTGTATTATTATGTGATGTAGATATTATGCTTTATAGATAATATAAGTCAAACATTTTACGTTTAAAGGAAGTGTGACCCAATTTTTGTTGAACTAGTAGAGTTATTTTTATTAGATATGACACATAGTTTTTGTTAGGTTGATATTAGCTTATATACAAGGGATATATGTATATAGCCATAAAACATGGAATAATAACATGCATATAATGTGTATTTTTCTTATTTTGTAGCTTCAAACAGAGCTCATTTGTGGAAAGAGGGGTGATAAATTGAGTTTCATTTACTTAAAGTAGGAGGAAGATACCTTTGTTTAGTCATGGAAACATACTAAGAAGTAGAGTAAGTGGTATATTCCTTTGTGAAAAACCACCACTCCTCTAAAAACCAAATTGTTGCACCGGATGGAACTATATAACAAGGTGTTGACTTGGGGTATATTCGAGAAGATATTTTGGCATGGAGCACATTTATAAGGTTTATGTAAATTATTGGAGGCATATCTTTGAATTTTTTTTTTGTTACCTAGTCATTTTTTCCTTATAAAACCAAATACCTTAAAAAATGAAAGTAATCACAAGTTGAAATTAACATTATTTAATATTTCTATATATTATTTATATTATTAAAAATACTTAAAACCATAATATTCCTTAAAATCATTTTACCGCTAAACACTAATATGTCTACACTAATGGTGATTCCAGGGTTTTTATGCAATGAAGAGGGAAATGGTGTCAAGTGAATTTACAGGGCAGAATGAATCATAGAATTTACAGGGAAGGGTAAGAATAGGCGAGGGCCATCGCCACCAAGAATAGAACCCTTGCCCCATTATATGAATCACAATCCTATCCTACGGTACACTTAGGCTAAGAAGACCGGATTTAGAAGTAATCAGTCTGGATCTAATTGATGTTTGAAGACGCATAGAGTAAATGGAATTGGAATTCAGGAAATTCTAAACATGGTGATGAGATTGGTGTCGGTCAAATTAAAATTGTCAAATATTTGTATTGAGCTTCACGTTGAGTCTCCACTTCTTGGTGATGAGATTGGTGCAGGTGGACAGAAATTGAAACTGTTAAATATTTGTACACGTTGAGTCTCCACTACCTCCAGAATGGCAGCAATGTTTAGACCTTCATGTTTGTTTCCTTTTATGTTTTTTTATTACCTATTGTGTTTTTTTATATTCATGTTTTTTTGTTGTTGTGGATGTGGTGAAGATGAAATGGCTCAAATCTCTTTGCACGAGCTATCCAGGGAACTTGGGAAATTCCCATTCGATGTGAGAAATAAAACCAACCAACCATTGCAATAATGCCAGTGACTCTACCGTCAATGCTTACCCAACACTTCCACTAGAAATATCCTAGGGCATCCAAAAATTGAAGCCAATCTCATATTTTTAATATACCAAAACTATGTAGGGAAACATTACAAGAGGGTATCCCAAGAATCACAGAAAATGCAACGAGCCCACAAATATGTATGCAGAAGATGGTCCTGTAACTGTTGAGTTCACGAAAGTCAGTAGGGCCTCAATGAGGGATGGAACTAGAAATTGTGAAGTTTCTATTAAAGGATATGAAATATTGGGTCTAGAGTTTTTCCAATGCGATGCATTGGAATTGGCACCTAAGCTTCTAGGGAAGCTCCTTTGCAAAAATTATAGAGGTGTGTGTAGTTTATTTATGTAAATATTATGGGATAGATTTATCTTTTCTGTTATGTTTTGTAAGTCTTGGTAGAGTAATTGAACCCAGGGCCTGCCCTCCGCTGGTGGGTTTCTTACCACTGAGCTCTCTGTCCAAAAAATGCCATCATAACTTGGATCGTTGATAAAATGGTTGGATACAATGAAGGCATCATTATGGTTTTTAGATTTGATAAAACCCCGAGTGAGACCTAAATTTCTTCTTCTATTGTTTGGGACTAAGGCAGTAAGGAGTGGAGGAGTCGGTGTGATCTGCAACAATGGTGAGTATGATCTCAACCTAAATTTGGTATGCACTTTTTATGATCTATAGGTGCCAAAATAAATCTATGTCTTATCATTTCTAGGTGCCAATTTCGATTTTTGCATATATCATATCCGAACTCATTCTGTGTATATATCTCAGTTCATATTGGTCTGTATGCATTTGTTAATTTTCGGTTGGGGAAAAAGGGGATCATAATTTCTATTCTGACCATCTGAGTAGTATAGAAGATGTGAAAATTTTAAAGTATACAACCTATTAGGCCTTGAATATACCCTTCTTTCTTATTCCCCCCCAAAAAATACATATGTAGAGTTTTAGGGTTTATAAACATAGAGAAATCTGTAATTCCAAAGCCTCAATGATTGAATCAGGAAGCAAGTTATTTACTAGTAAAGACAAACAATGCATATCGAAATTTTGTGTTTAGAGGAGGGAACAACTGTTTTGATCAATACAGTCTACTTTTGATCATCAGTGTATGAATAAGCCAAATTGTCTGGTATAGGGTGTTCACAGACGAACAGCCTTGTGATAACTGCATTGAATATTCTTTTCCCATCAAATAATATCTAATCGAATGCTTGTCAATGTGGAGGGTCGAATCAAACCCAAAGTATCCATCACGCTTAGGACTGTCGCCATTGCCAATGCTTTTCCAGAAGAATGTCCAAGAGAAAACCCAACACAGGAAGAAGCAGAAACCATTAAAATCTCCGTTGTGTATAATAAAAACCATAGTCGAATCTCAGCTCCAAACAAAGACATTCTACCTGAAGCTATTATAGTGGAATACAATTGCTATTGCATTCTTCTGGAATGGTGTGTAAGGTTTAGGGCACTTGTAGAGGGAAGATAGGTACATGCTCACACCATTATCTCTGATTTTTCATCAATTATTTTCATAGGAAACAATTTCTTCAACATGTATGCCAAATGTGAAATAATTGAGGATGCACGTAAAGTGTTTGACAGAATGCCTTAGAGGGAGGCAATCACATGGACCACTATAGTTACTGGGTATGCTCAGAATGGGCCTACAGAGAAAGCCTTAAAACTCTTTCGGTAGATGCAGAGAGCAGGAATGAGACTAAATGATTTCACATTTTCCAGTGTGATCAAGGCAGGTGTGGGATTATAGCTCTGGAAGAGGGTAGATAGGTTCATGATTGCATTCTCAAGATAGGATTTGATTTGGATATATTTGTGGGTAGTGCCCTTGTTGATATGTATGCTAAATGCCAGTTTCTTGAGGAAGAATGGCATGTGTTTGACTGTATGCCTGAACAAAATGTAGTTTCAGGAGTGGGATGATTGCAGGTTATGATCTGAATGGCCAAGATGAAGAGGCTCTCAAGGTGTTTTGGAAAGCATTGATGATGGGGTTGAGGACAAATGATTTTACTTTCTCAACTGTGCTTTCTATCTACGTGAACATCACGGCACTTGATCAAGGCAGGCAGGTTCATTGCCTTAGCATAAATCTGGATTTTATTCATACACTTTTGTGGGAAGTTCTCTGGTTGGCATGTATGCAAAATGTGGGTGTATAAAAGAGGCAAGTCATTTTCCAATTTGCCTCAATGGAATTTGGCTACATGGAATTCAATGATTATAGGATGCGCACAGCATGGGCTAGTAAAGGAGGCTCTAGAGCTCTTTTCAGAAATTGAGCTAGCAGGAATGAAACCAAATGATGTCACATTCCTTTGTGTTCTCTCTGCATGCAGCCGTGCAGGGCTAGTTGATGAAGGTCAGCATTACTTCGATTCTATGAGTCGAGATTATGACATTACACCAAGAGGGGAACACTATGCCTGCATGGTTGATATTCTTGGATGCTCTGGACGGTTGCAAGAAGCAGATGAGTTTATCAAACAAATACCATCTGAACCAACAATGTCTGCGTGGGGTGCTTTACTTGGAGCTTGCAGAATGCATGGCAATATGGAGCTGGGTAAACTTGTTGCAGAGACACTTTTTGGGTTGGATCTGCACAACTTAGGAACTCGTGTGTTGTTGTCTAACATATATGCTGCGGCTAGAAGGTGGGAAGATGCTACCAAAGTAAGGAATATTATGAGAGAATGTGGGGTGAAAAAAGAGGCAGGACTTAGCTGGATCGAAGTCAAAAGCAAGGTGCATACCTTTGTTTCAGATGAAAACTTGCACCCTCAAGCAAAATAAATCTATGTGAATTTAAAGACATTGAATGAGAAGATGAAGGCAACATGATATGTGCCTGAAACAAAATTTGTGCTTCATGATGTGCAAGAAGAGGAGAAGGTTCTTTGCTTTCATTGTGAGAAGCTGGCAGTTTCCTTTGGGCTTATTAGTACGCCCATGGAGAAAACTATAAGGATCATGAAGAATCTATGAATGTGTGGTGATTGACACAATGCCATTAAGTTCATATCCAAGGTTGTCAAGAGAGAAATTGTGGTAAGGGATACAAATCGTTTCCATCATTTCGAGGATGGAGTTTGTTCCTGTAGGGATTATTGGGGACAATAAGTTGAATGAGTAGCAAACTAATCAATGATCTTTTGTGGGTACTCTGGGTTCACATATGTGTTGAGGTTGTGATTATGGCAGATAATTTTGACAAGAGACCCCTCCTAAGTTTTGAGTTGTAAATTTCAATGTAAACCATGATTTCCAAGTGGAATATTTTCCCATGTAATATCCTCATTGGGAAATGTTTTTGTAAAATTAGAGAGCTCCAAAATGTTAGGAAGTCCACCTATTTATGTATTTTCCTCTTATTCTAGTCTGTGTGATAGCAATTGCTCCTACCAAAGGATGAGGAGATGACAAATACAGAGCTTTGAAGCTATCTTTTTATGCATAGTAGCCTAGACCTCCACATACTATCAACTTAATCGTGTTCTGGTAGGGATGAGAATTCCATAAATACTTGCACCTATTCCAGATAGGATAGTCTCCTATGTCAACCTGCTCAAATCACAGGTCAGTTCCTTATGTATGCTTAAGTGCTTTGGAGAATTGATCAACACATCAAAGTGAAAGAAGTGTATTTCTTGGCACACACAGCACGTGTCCCTCCTGACTTCTTAGTAACTAGGATACCATTTTCTTAAATTGTAGCTGCATCATAAAGACATGGTCACCACTGACTTCTAATTAACTATGCAATGAAGAGTTACAAGTTGCATTAATTCACTTTTAATTATATTAACATTAATTATGATCCATGTCTATCACTGTTTACTGGAGTAGGGAGGCATTCCTTCTAATCAAATTTAATTATACGACTTGAAAATGTTTCTTTTATTTTTGAACAAAAATACTTAACACTATTATATCCCTTATATTGCCCAAGCATTGGAGGGGTGTAAAACCAAACCAAACACCTTAGATTTATTGTCCTCTCATCTGGAAATGCATTTTTAGCAAAAAATCTGGCCAGTGTTTTCATTCCTAGATCCAAGATTGAGTGAACTTGTGAATTTGAATATTTTGGATTGTATGGGCTTTCTTTAGAGATCAAGGCTACTTTGGGTAGGTTATAGTGGTGAGAGGATGTATAGTTTTGGAATTTAGTCCCCTTTAAATGATTATATGTCAATGTTTGGAAGCCAATCTCAGGTATTATACCAGTGAGGTTTGGTTACATTATCATGAACTCCTCACTGAGCTGTTCATTCTAAATATGCCTGTCAATGGATTTATTAATGTACATTTCAGTTGAGTAATATCTAGAAGCTGAGATCCAGGGGTTTTAATAAGAGAACGTATTGGGGATCCTCTATGTCAGTCCAATTATGTTTTTGTTCCCCATACATCAAATCTGACAAACCATTGTTTACATTCAATAACTCCATGTCATTCCAACTTCCCTGTCTATTTAGAAACCTGCTAGGAACAAGTCTTTTATCTCTCCTTCCCACACTAGAACCACCATGAAAGAGTCTTCTGCTGCTCATAGAAGAAGTTGGTGTTTCCTGAAGAAAGTCCACATCAGAGGTTGATCCTTCAGAGATTGTCAAATTCGATATTTATGATAGACCAAGTCTACTGTTATTGCTCAGTTCTCCCTTATGCAATGTCGCTCTAACCTGCCCAATCTGACCCAATCCAGCAGAGAGATTGCAAGTTGAACTTGGATGCCCTGATGCAGCAGAATTTGGCTACACCTTGTATGTCTTCTTCAATTTTGATGAGCTGGAAGCACCCAGTTTAGGAATTGCTGATATTGAATTTGGCAATAGTGACTTGCTATTTGAGGGATGTCCAACAATTTTGGAGGATTCCCCTGGTTCCTTATCTTCAATTCGGTTAGCTTTGAGAGCAGTCACTCTAGTACTACCCCCAATTCTTGTAGGGTAATGAGTAGGGTAATAAGTTTTGTGGCTTGTCATGTCCACAACCTTTTCTAGTGGTGTTCTTCCATAAGACTTTTTCTCCCTGGAAATGACCGTTTTATTATGATCTTATAAACATCAGGTAAAGCAGCAGTAAAAACATGCTTTTTCCTATAAGTTTTCTTTGTCTTCAGTACCAAAAATAGAGGACCCTTGGTGCTACCAGACTCCTCATAGAACAAAATACCTATCTGACATTCCAAACTAATCCTCCTTAAATTTAATTTAGCTGTCCCTGGTCATTAAATTTAATTTCCTCCAGAATTGAGTACCCACCTAATGTTTCTGTACTGTTGTCTATCTTCCTCTTCTTTCTTTGCAATTCTTTCTCTTTCTTCAATGGAAAACTCTGCTGCATGTTGAATATCTTGGCCATACATTCTTAAAGCCCTTCTTGACTGCTTTGTCATAAAACCTATATTGAGAAGTGTTGACAAAGATTAAACTGAGACTTGAAGATGTCCACAAAAATGGACAAAGTCAGCATAGTGAACATAGAAGTGCCATTATAATTAACTGAATATTTGTAAGAATAAAAGATAATTATGAATGAAATCCACAAGGAAAAGTTTGCAATTAGACAACATAGTCCACAAATAAAATGAATTTCACTGTTAACATAAATTCAAAGTTTGGACTAAATACCTGCTGATATTTGGCATGAGCTGTTGTTAGTGCTTTTCAAGACTCTTCCAATAATCCTGTGTGGTAAGCCACAACACCTTTTGGAAGCTCCAGTAGTGTGTATCTATCCAATCATTATTATTTATCAATTAAATCTATGAAGGACACATTCTAATGCAATCCAAATGTGGAAAAGAACAAATCTATACTAACAACATTTAGGTCCACTTATAACATATATGGCATGTTCAAAGTATAGTCTCAGTATGACATGGTTCCTAGCTATAAGGTGAACAAATTTAAACTCCTAGAATCTGAAAACCATAAGCTAGCCGACGTTTAGAATAAATCTCTAGTAAACTCTACCAAAACAAATGATCCGTATGAACATATTCCTTTAGGATAGGATCAAGCTTGAAAGAGAGGTTACTTGGCAATTTCTGGGCAAAATACTCCTTGTAGAACCCTAGCTCTCTCCATATTTACACCATAGCAATGTTCAAGCCCTTTGCAGGCCTCTTTTAACCGCATTCTAGCCACAGCCAAATAGGATATGTCACGCTGCATGAAATAAAACCACACTGTGTCTATTTGCAGTAGCGATGCATTATCCACCCTCTAATTAGATAGGAAGGGAAAAGTTTGTATACAACTAAATTGAGGATCAACATAAATAGGAAGCCTACATATAAAGTTGGAAAATTTGAGAACCACATAGATAAATCACCTCGATTAATTTTCGATCACAAACAGAAAATGCCTCCTGCAAGAAAAGCAATTGTCAACAAATCCCACAAACTAATTTTCACAATTTCCATCATAACTTGTCCTCCAATAGTAGGATTGATGATATATCAAGCATGATTTTTAAAATACAGCTACAAGAACATTAGTTTTCCTTTTCTGCACTATTAATAGAAAGATTCATAATTTGTTCCAAGACCTTCATTTCCTAGTCTAAAATAAAAAGGGTAATAAGAGAACAGAGGCCCGAAGTCTATTCAGTAAACATCAACAAGTGGACATCCATATGAGAGTTGTATGAGGGCTATTAAAACATCAGCAATGAGAAACTTGCATGTTACCTCTCCCATGGCAATAATATCAAGAGCATCTTTAAATTGTCCATTTTTAATGAGATGTCGCCCCTTTGCATGAAGCATCAAACCCATAACAAGGGCCCTGTCACATTAAAAGCATCCTTTTGATTCAATTTCGTCCTCATTTTAAGCTCCAGAAAGTAATAAAGTTCATATGATTAGATTAGTTGCAGTGCCCTGACCATATTATTTCAACTAAGACCAGAAGTACTAACATGTAAACTAGTGAATGGCATAATGAAATTGCAGTATACTATTTCTATTGCAAACACTACATATATAACTCTTGATCCCTGGTTTTGAGTCTACCCAGGACAACTAAACATATATATTGATTTCAAACTTTGAAGCATCAACTATTTAAATTTTTTTCTTGGAAAAAAAATGAGAGCATTGAAAGTTAAAGAACCAAAAAATCAAACGTAAAATCACACCTTTGATCTGTCTCGGTACCAACTTTCATCTTTCCTTCGCTTTGATTCTCAAGTTTGATGTTGAAGTCATCAACTTGAAAGGAATTATCTGTATGTCTCTTTGCCATTGCATCTACTGCAACTCTGCCTCTGCAAGACAAGTGAGAATATATATGTTTCAACAGAAAATAAAATATAAATTGAACACCATTAACGAAGCAAGTATCATAAAAGAAGAGGTATTCTCATACATGACACCCAATTTCATATATAATATCAAAATAAGCAACAATAAGCAATGACATTTACAATTTAACATGATCCAAAACAACAAAGAGAGTTGTTTTACAGTTGGGAGTGGTTTGTGGCACTAGTAAAGGAATTATGGCCCTTAGGATAGCTTATAGAATTACTCATGCTAGCTTCATGTTCTTATGGGTTGGTGGTAAGGATTTCCCTTAGGTTTTATGGCAAAAAATCCCTTTACCCAAAGACATGGGAGGATGGGGATTAAAGAATTCACATTGCTTTTCCAAAGCACCAGCAGCTAAAGGTATTTGGAGACTTACGAAAGGGGTGGGTGTATGGGAAAAAGTGATTACTCATAAACTCATAAAGTCTCTCACTGTAGAAGAAAGGATTCAGAAAAGGGACAAAATCATCAAAATGGGTCTTGTATGTGGAAAGATGTAGTTCAAGCCTTTAGTCTTGTTGGGGATTGGAGGGTTTGATTTTTTAGGATATCTGCAAATATTTCCCAAATTTGGGAAATTTTGAACCATTTTATAGGCAGGACATTGTGTATGCATTTGCAGTAATAGTTTGGGAAAGTTTGAACCATTTTATAGGCAGGACATTGTGTATACATTTCCAGTAATAATGCTGTGGATACAATATTGCGATTAAGGTCTATGACAATTATTGCGAGGCTTCTTTCCTCTGGTAGTATCTATTCTACAGTTGATGAATTTGGTAAGTTGATGACTTCCTAGATCAAGATTTGTATGGATTGAATTGATATTTATGAACTGACACCTGCAAAATTTGTACCATCATTTCAGTCTTTATTTTCACATATATTTGAAGTATGAATGTTGGTTTACATAATGTTCTGTTACTGCAAGAGTATTGATATAAGTTTTGGTCAATATTCTTGTCCAATTTTGTTTATTGAGACTAGGATGTTGTAAAGCTGGTGGGTCATATCTGTCTTATTTCTTTTCCAGCTAAGATTGAGAGATATCTTCGATTATTTCAAAATATGAAAATAATAAGAATAAAAAAATATAGTTCTTTCAACAATTTTTCCATTTAATTTGGAATAGTTTTTCCAATTTATGAAAGTCGGATTAAATAATATGGTTTCATAAGGTCAAGAATAGGGATGCAATTTATTGTTAGCATTTTGGTGTAATTTTTTGGATGTCATTATATATAGGATGTGTGAAAGCTCGAGTTTAATTTTTTTCATTTCCCCACTAACATTAGCTTGATTGTCTTTCAATGTTCATTCCTTTTTGGCTTCAGACAGTCATAGAGCCAGTCCACAAAGATTCTTTTCCACACTAGGAAATCACATGATTTTCCTCATTCTAGTTCTGGAAGAGACTATTGTTTCTAATATCTATTGATAGTTCTACCCTGATCCAAGAAGATGTGCCAGCCTCTACCAACAACAAATCTCTGTTGCTGGTAGATAAGGTTATGCAGGCAGGTTTTTGATGTATCTTAGAGCTGATACAAAGATCCATGACTTTTTGGAAGGAGTGTGTCTCAGCTGAAGCCAATGGAAGATGGTTTTTCAACTATGTTCAGTGGGGCTCAACCCAAGACTCACCATCCTATGCATGCATGTGATGAAAGCCTTATTTAGTAAGTTAGTAACCTGATCCTAGACTTGGGACTCGAGCATTGTCTTCAAACATGGCTATGTCACCTTCTAATATCCCATGTAGATCCCCTGCTAAATCAGCAATAGAAAATTGTAAAACTCAGCTTGAACCCCATAGAGACTTTAATTTTTTTTCATGAACAAAAATAAGGAATATGGACAAAAAAGGAAGATTCTTGGGCTTCGATGAATTATATTTTACTTTTTGTGCAAACTGCCTAATGAGGACACATTCAATAAATTGTGTATTTTGAACTAGGAAGCTAAGGGGATCTCATTGAATTCATATCAGGATCTCAGATCTAAATACCCATGCCCTTTGTTTAACTGTGACTCTATTGTTTGACATGGGATTTAATATGTCACTTGGAATATTGTAGGTAGCACATGTTTTAGCCCTCAAGGATAAAACATGTCCTTTCTATTTAGAATGCCGATCTGCTGCCTTCAAGGGGCGTGTCTCAACTCAATCCAAAGGAAGATGGTATTTCAACTGTGTTCAGTGGGGTTCAACCCAAGACTCACTATCCTATGCATGCATGTGATGAAATCCTTATGTAGCAAGTTAGTAATCTGATCCTGGACTTGGGACTCAAGTATTGTCTTCAAACATGGCTCTGTTTCCCTGTAATACCCCATGCAGATCCCCTGCTAAATTAGGGATGGAAAATTGTAAAACTTAGCCTAAACCCCAAAGAGACTTTAATTTTTTTTCATGAACAACAATAAGGAATATGGACAAAAAAGGAAGACTCTTGGGCTTAGAGGAATTATATTTTACTTTATGTGCAAACTTCCTGATGAGGACACATTCAATAAATTGTGTATTTTGAACCGGGAAGCTAAGGGGATCTCATTGAATTCATATCAAGATCTTAGATCTATATGCATGTTCCCTCTGTTTAATTATTAATTTATTGTTCGACATGTGCTTCAATATGTCACTTGGAATATTGTCGGTAGCACATGTTTTATCCCTCAAGGCTACACTTCACATCCCTAATGACAGATTTCAAGTGAACTATCCTCTCTGGGTTGAATCCTGGACTACAAGTTGATCTCCATTGTTTTGTTGACCTATTTTCTCTGAGGTATAGTAATATTCTAATCCCTAAGTGATAAGCAATATGACTGTTGAAGGTTATATTCCCTTTTGCATCAATGACATGAGTTAGTCCCAGTCCTCAATGCACATTGGGTGTCCTCAAATTTTGAGGACACAAGTGTTCTCTAGCTACATAGTGTGGAGTCCTCCCTCGCATCACACACACACATACAAGCACACATATACATGTTAATCAAGCTGTTGTTTGGTGGCTACTTGGTGTGGTTGCTGTGAAGAAGACCCAGGATCAAATCATGGTAGGCTTGCTCCTCCCTTGCATGGGATCTGTGGTTGTGGCTTGCAGTTGGGCCATCTCTTTTTGGGCACATGCCTTATAAGATGTCACCAGAATACGTGCCTTGTTGGGCTTTGTGCTAGATCATTGATGTAGGATGTGGGCAGTTAATTTTTAATTTGTGCCGGCTTAATACCCACGACCTGATCTTCACTAATAAAACATTCTAGAGGGTGGGGCCACAGTTTTGAGGGATTTCAGTCCATTGGGTTGTTTTCCTTCAAATATATATATGCTCCAAACAGTGGTTTAAGATGATTGAACTGCTGTATTTATTTTCTTGATGACCATGTAACTAACAAATCAACTTGGATGATGAAAAATGGGAAAGAAAAAGAGAAAGTTCCAAAAGAGTTTATATGAATGATTATACAATTAAACATCCAGTGGTTCTACTTCTCTAGAGGATTACACTCTGCCATAATTGCAAGCAAGTTAAAAGTCCAAACTGTTGCTAATGTTTGTCATATTGTAAGCAGCTGGGAAAAACATTTCATTGCTACGAGGGAAGTACTTCACTAATTGCTAGTTTCTAATGGTTAAGTACTTCACTAATTATTATCTAATTATATGATCTTAAATTGTATGAAAACATTAATAGAAGTTTGATTATTTTATTTGTTGCGATATTTCAAAAATATTAAAGTGGCTTTCTATTTGATTCACTTTCTTAGGTTCAAGGGGTATAAAGTTATAAAAAACACATATTCATATGTTTCCCTACTCTTTTTGCTTAGCAATGTTGTCAATCACAATGGGATCCTTTTATTATCAAATTCCAAATAGGGAAATAGTGCCATAAATCATGAGGTCCATGTATCCAGCTGACAAGAACTTCCTAATGATGTCTTCGTAATGACTAATACATGGTTTAACTCATTTGTCCTGACCCACACAGTAATAAAATGATTGTGTCATAAAACATCTGCCGATCACATGTGCATTCACTAAATACAATATAGACCACAAGATAAGATAAGATGAGACACATTAGTTTCCAACAGATGGCTGCAAATAGGTCAATGTGACTGTTAAGTACAACAGTGAGGAGTGCAAAGAAAACTCCTATAAAAAGATGATAAACGCATATATATTCTATTCCAATTAATACCTTGAGGCTAAGATGAAGGAGCTAGTTTGTGTCAGTTGCTGCAAATGCAAATAGATTTTTTTGTTTTTTATATATGTTTTGAGGTTGACAGTATTGATCCGTGACCTTGTGGACTGTATTTGTCTCACTCTTCCCTAAATGGGTCATAGCATCAATTGAATGGATATTTAGTTTTGACATTGAGGAATCATGCACATTGTTTCCCATAAGGTGTTCACTTAATTTTTCATGAGGGTTTATGGGTTGGTTTCTGAGTTTTCTAGGCAAGTCTAAAGTATGATGTTGTCTTTTTCTTAGTTGTAAAATGAATTCTGGGAAATCCATGCCACCTGTGGACAATCAAAGGAAATGAACAGCCCATTTACCTCATATCTGGGTAGTTTTGGGCCCTATAACAGCAAGTTACAACAATAATTAAGCCAATATGGTTATTGTTTTGAACATTATTGGGTGTTTTTCACCTTCTAGCAGCCTCGACATTCAATTTGGGCCATTTTTGTGGATGTGAGGTAGTTATGGGCACAATTTGGGATTATCCATGATGTCCTCCTAGAGCAAACAATGACAATATCTGAGGTATGGAAAAGCTAAAAGTGACCGTGGGTTTGGTGTTTTATTGGGTAACTCCCCACAGATAAATAAAAAACAAATAAGATAATAAAAATTCTTATAATTTGATAAAAATAGGATTGGAACAAGTGCTCCCTTTGCTCCTCTATGGTTTCTCCAAAATCCTAGCTTCCATTGTCTTCTTAGGCAAAACCCCAACCCTAATTTCCTGCTTGCATCAACACAAGATCCCTAGCTAAGATACCATTTGACTAGGAACATCAGTAGAGGTTTCCACAACATTTTTATTTTGACAAACAGGTTTTGTGGGAGTTAACTACATGCTATGAGAGATATTGAAGCTAACCTCTTGAGTGAATGGATGACCACCAGTTCCGTCCATGCATTCTTTAGTATCCATCAAGGCACTCCCAACTATTCACTCAACACCTGACTTAGAATTGTGAAGACCATCTTCAATATGTGCAACCTTAACTATTGTTGTAGACATTTGTGAAGAAGATGCAAGTGATTGGCTTGCAGAAGTCCCACTTGTATTTTCCCTTGATGATCCATCTTTCTCACTTCGATCCACTCTCCAACTCTGTTCTTCACCCTCACTGTCACTATCTCCATCAGAGAATCTAATCACAAGGTTATCATCTTTCTCTTCTGTTGTAGGAGATCTAATAGAAGGATGTAGATCTTGTAAAGTGGATAAGAAGACGTCATTTTACTTACGGTCACATAATGGAACTGATAGTACACTAGAAACTTGTAGTTATGTCCCATTTCCATCGAACAAATTATTTATTGAAATAAATTTCCCAGATGAGAGTGGGTGCGGTAGCGACTGCTTTCTCTTCCTCTTCTTGTTGGGCTTGGAAGCCATAGCCCTTGCTCTGAGTTCTTCAATGTCCATAGTGCTGAAGTTGACTTCTGCACTGAACTTCTTCGACTTGGCAAGTAAAAAGCGTAATTGTGGAGGTCATACCCTCTCTTACTCTTACCGTCTGCTCTGCCCTGCCTCTATCCTCCCGCAGAAACATACCCTATATTATAATGTTGTACTACTGGTAGGTTTTGAACAATTCTTCATGAACCTTGAACTTTGTACTTGTAAATATAACTCCACACCAAAATACGAGACCCAAGTCTTAGTGAGGATCTTATATTCCATTGAAGAAGCAACACATCCCACTTGGGTAGTCAGAGTGGAAGGCGTAAACATGCCACAGGGCCTGAAGGGAATTGGAACTTAAAACTAATTCATAATCAGATAATCAGGGCAGGGCACTTTCACATTCCACTAAAGCAAGATGGAGACATGCTTTATTACCCTTATGAAGAAATATTTTCTTGTAGGCAGTTCAAATGGGGAATATGAACCTCATCATGATTTTCTCTATCCTTTGCTTGATCATAAATGTGCATTTCCTGGTCAAGTAAATTCCTTCATTTTGAAAGTCATAAATCTTGATAAGAATATGCCTTTATGCAACTGTGCATTATAAGAACACTGTAGAATACCAATCTCTCTGACCTTTTCGATAGGTTTAGTCAATCTCAAAAGCTTACTAGAATCTAAATTTTAGTGTAGTCTTATTTTAGGTAACCATACATTCTAAGGAAAGTTCAGTTCTTATCAATGGTTATTTCTCTCTGTGAACTGTTGTCCAATCATCATGGAAGCTGTTTTAGATCCTGTACATCTCAACACAGAGATGATATATATATTTTTATACCTAATAGTTTTCAAGTTTTTCAAGTTTAATTCATGCTTAACCAGTTGTCCTACCTTTCAAATAACTGGTATCCTCACCTAGAAGCCAAATATACAACCCTTTAAAGGTTTCTCTAAAGACGCAACATTGTAGGAGCAGGTTATTTCTCTTTATATTTGCAACATGACTCTTTAATTATTGAATCCACTATTAGGTGCCCTTATAGCCAAGGAATAATGATTCACAAAGCATAACTTATCCATACAAAATGGTACCTTTGAAACAGTAGATGATTCAATGCTAAATACTTGCAATACTTGCAATTCCCTGTTACGGAGAGAAATTCCTATGGCTTGGGGTACCACAACAGACATCTAGACTCCAGAAATCAATCTTTCCCAATATGCAATAGAAATAAAAACATCTAACACTAAAGGATCGAACCTCGTACCTTATTCCGGACGGTTGAAGTAGATCCCCGTTGAGCTTTCCAATCTTCAGCTTGAATTGTTATAGCACGTCCTCAACAACAAGTAAACAATACAAGCATACTATATTTCATGGTGTTAGATCTATTCTAGCATATATAATCAATAATGTAAAAGCATTTGACATACTCCAATGGATACAATATTCATTCAAATACACATTATTGGACAGGAAAAGATATTTCTATTAATATGAATCAGAGATTACAAGTGATAACCTCTGACGGCATGTCTGCGAACCAGAGAAACTGAATCCCCCACTTGGGCCTCCACCACCTCAATCCTCCATCACTCCGATAGCAAGATTACTAGCAAAAGGCAAGCTTGGGAAGAACACAACAGTGCTCCAAGGGACAAAGGGATGCAGACTCAAGCATAAGTTTTGGAAACAATGGACTATAGTTTTGGTACTCTCAATTCTCTCTTATGCTTTCAATGTCTCAATGGTTCCTTATATAGCTTTTCAAAGTGATACTGAAAGGTCGAATCCGTGCGATCTCAAGGCATATGGAAGGCCAGGAGTCATATGAGTCGGATCCAAGTCAAGGAATGCTCCAAAGGATTTTGTATTATGTACACATCCCGATGTACGCGACTATAGAGGGAATATCCGCGTACGTACGCAGTTATCGGGGAAAATGCTGCGTATATCATTTTTCTAATGTTTTTAGGGATGGTCAATGATACATCAAAAGAAAAAAAGTGGTCCATAGGGGCTAATGAGTCTGCAGCGGGATGGGGGAAGGCCATACAATGTGTGATTCACCTAGTGTGGTGAAATCCGCTATAACATTCCCCAAGTAAAAATACTTGCTATTCTTTGAGTTCTAGGTCTAGAGCATTTTTGCAAGACATTACGATGCATAGGGAGTCAAGTCTCTAATTTTGCAAATGATAATCATCGAGTCTCCATTAGCAATAAGTTTCTGAATCTTCCTGGCTCTTAGAATGTTTATCACATGATTTAAAGCTAAAATAGGCTTCACAATAAAATAGGTTTCACAATAAGAGAAGAAACCTTTTGCAGTTTGATCACAACCATAGACCTGCTTATTATGGAACCTTCTCAAAGAAAAGGTTAATATACTTTGCATAATTTTAAGTTTATTAATTATCAAAGAAACAGGTTGTGTTTTAATTTTTATAGCCCATGATGAGGAACATCTGAAACACCTTGAAGCTCATGGATTCTTAATATTGCAGTAGACAAGAGGGAAAGTTTTGTTTCTGACTCTTTGTTTTTGATGTAGTGATGGCATTGGGCTTCAAAATCCTTTCAGGAAGGACTCTTATTTGGACTATGAGAATGATAGTGATGAAGAATGGGAAGAGGTACTCATCACTAAATCTCTTTGGTAAGAGTATTTGTGGTATTTTAATTAGCTTTAGTTATAGGGAAAATTGTACATAGCTCTCAGGAATTAGTTTATCATAAATACTAGTTACTGGTAAGTTGTAATAGTAATAATTATGTAGTTTGTAGATTAATATCTATCATAAATTTGTTTGAATATCATAATTGTCAAGCAATAACAACTTCTTAAAGGGTGCTATCTCAATGGTAGAGCGCCTTCCTAATTATAGGCAGGAGGTTGGTGGTTTGATTCCTCTGTGCCCTATAATAGATTTGTGACTACAAAATGACTAAATTCGCATATATACAACTATTAGTAGCTAATTTCCCATATCTTAGTCGTATTTAGCTTAGCCATTAATATGTTAATATCTAGTAGTTTATTTAGTCATATATTTGGTCATTAATGGTTGAAATTAGTGACTAAATCAACGACTAAATCAATGACTCACTCAGTGACTAAATCAATGACTAAATCATTAACTATCAATGACTAAATCAATGACTAAAGCATTGTCTATCAATGACTAAATCATTGTCTATCAATGACTAAATCAATGACTACTAAGTCAAGCTATTAATGACTAGTGAAATACTACTAGCTATAAGACAGTGGAAATTTGCTACTATTAGTCACCGACTCAAAAATAGTCGTTTCTAGCTTTATTTTAGCATTTTTTAGTCATAAATTTCTCATTTTCTACTAGTGGTTGATGAAATTGTCATTGATACCAACATGGACTTGCACTGTACCCATAGGTTTCCATTGATGCTACCAAGTACCACTTGTAGTGACTTGGACCCCTTACAGAGTGGGTTGTACTTTTAAACACCTTGTACCCATTTGACAAGGTCCTTGTACCCACAAGGCCAGATCTTGAAGCCACCACCTTGTTGAATATTATGAAGAAACCACTGATGGTGTTGAAGACCCTCGATATGGTGTTGAATCCTTTATGGATGATGGAGAATTCCTAAACAGGATAGATAAGCATTAATGATCCATTCTATGGTCATTCATGCTATGATGGTGTTATGGCACCTTAGAAGAAGGCATAGCAACCCCACATGTGATGTCATGATGGATCTTGACCCTTGAAATTCTATTGGTATGGATGAGGTGGTTGAATAAGCACATGAATCTCCTTGGCATGTCAAAGAATCCTCTTTCTTCATGAAGAATTATTGAAGGAGTCCTTGGACCCACACTTGATGGTGTAATGATCTTGTAACTCTTTTTGGGTCATGGAGCTCTTTTATGATGATGATGACCTTGTATGGTACTTGATAGGCTCTGGAACCCATGAACATGTCATTGGTATGATGAATAATCCCATGAAGACTTGGAACCCCTAATGAAGAACCTGATACCGTTGCAAAGGTCATGGATCCCACTACTTGCACTTGACATGGTTATATGGCATGATGATGTGGTCATGATTTCTTGAAGATGGTACTAAGTACATAAAAAAACTTGGCACCCACATAGGATGGAATGATAGCACTTGGAAACTTTAGTTTGACACACTTATTTATGGTGGGGTGAAGGTGGTATTGAATGGAATCCCTAGTGTCTTAAATGGAATCCCTTGTGAATATGGATGGTGACATGGCACCTTGATGTTGAGATCCTTAATGAAGACCTTATGGATTGTTAAATCCTTGTTCATACAAATGGATTATGTGGTGGACACCCTATTATATGGCAAATAAAATACATGCAATTCTTTGGTAAGGTTTGACCATTGAAGTGGTAAGAAGTTTGTGTGACAATTAAAAGTCAAATTAAAAATTCAAATTAAAAATTTTAATTAAAATTTAAAATTCTTACCACTCTTACCTTTGAAGACAAGTCGTCCAGCATGAAACATGTCCACTTTAATGTGTATATAAACACATCCAAAAACAACCAACATTGTATGTAGATAAGTGAACTTGGTGGAGATTCGTCTAAGGTTTTTTCACAGCAGCAAAAGAGCAGTTCATTTTTACAGAGAAATTTTTGGGCATCTTCACTAAAATTGACATAACTTTCTCATACGGAATCATAACTACAAAATTATTGGCTCGTTGGAAATATCGTTACGAGGGATATGCTGTGACATGATATAGATTTTATTTTGGTTTTCCTATTATTTCTTAATATTTTTATCTTAAAAAAGGTATGGTTCATGCTTTTAGGTTTCTCTTGTGTTGGTACATGTCTCTCATGGATTGAGTTCATCTTTGATCTTAGTATGTGATCCTCTATATTGGTATATATATTTGAAGTCATTATGGAGGCTATGATGATGATGTTTCATACCTTTATGCTATGTGTCATGTCCCCTCCCGTCCACCAGAGAGGGAACACGATCATTACCACTATCTAACCAATGCAGGAGCATCCAACTCAAAGTTCAATCTATTCAACTCTGTGTAAATTATATTACTTCCCAATAGCAGAGAAATTGATTCTATCAGTGCTCAATCCGAAGATCTATGAAGAAAATATCAGAGGAGATCAACGACAGAGAAAATCGTGATGGAAATCGACGGTCACAATCTATTCCACATATGGGAATAGATCAACGGAAGAGAAACAACCCACAAGAATCAACGGTGTTGAAAGTTTGATTTTACGGAATCAAGGAAATATGGAAACTGCGGTCCCACATCCCTCATCCCGTATTTCGCATCCCGCATCCCGCATATCGCATGAAGAATAGACTGTTGTGGAAATAATCATTTGCAGAAGTAGAGATCGTGAAGCCGCATCCCGCATGCAGAAATGAGAGTTGCAGAAGGAAAATATGCGGGGAACAAAGTTTACAGAAAGCTGTTTCTGTATCCCGCATCCCACATCCCACAAGTTGTGGAAGGAAAATTTAACATGTTAATAGAAGTCTTAGACATATTTGATCATTCATGCCATCACCAATCCGGCCATCTAAGCACCATAACGTAATTTAAAAATGCATTGAAAGAAACGTACACAGATGCATACAATTGCAATTATACAGCGGAAGCAATTCATCAATTCAACACATTAGGAATGTTCATCATATTTTATTAAGCAATTACAATTGCAAAGATTAACACATAGATACTTATCTTTGAAATAATTTTGTTCCGCAACCAGCTACGTCCCTGCAACGTTCCACTGAACAATAGGCCAACGCGCTCATTAATCTCTTAGTAGCACTACCACCCCTGAGCTGGGCATGATTCCCATAAGGAATAAGGAACACTGGCAGGATCACACATAGCCAAGAATAAAACCAAACTTAGCGAAGCCAACACAGTTGGGTTTATCAGGCTGCAAACAAAAAATCCAATATACTACTGGGTTTTGTTGATGTATTTGTAACTTCAGAATGTATTCACTTGTATATTTTATGTATTGTACCCCGATGTTTATTCTGGGAAGTATCTGTAATGTAATTGAGTCATGTCATACCTCGATGTTCCTATCGGGACAATCAATAATGTAAACAAGTCATGTAAATTCATTGAGGTTAACCCTCCATTGTAAGTCAAGGAAATAGTCCCCACAAATGTGTTAAAGTTAACCCTCCTTGTTGATCGGAGGGCAAAGTCCCCACAGTTGTGGGGCACTAGGGTTATTAGACTCTCATAGAGATGTCGGCCCTAGTAAGTAATTGTTAAGTGGGGCCGAAATGTTGAAGTGGACATTAAGTGAATGAAAGAATATAAATAGAGAGTGAGCCTCTCTATTTATCACACACAGACTCACTCATTGGGGTGCATGAGTGAGAGAAGAGAAGTTCTCTCAAGTGAGAGAGAGAGAACAGCCATGGAGATCATCTTTTCTATATTTGGGTTTTTAATGCTGCCATTGGTGCTCATTCTATCTCTGAGGAAGTTGCAGGGTTTTCTCCTTTATCGTTTCCCTGAGGAAAATTCTTTGTGTCTCTTGTCTCTTGTGTTTATTGTTGTTCATGTTATTCTCTCAGATAAGATCCTACGATCATATTGCTTAAATGATAAAAATATAACATGGTATCAAAGCTAACCCTAAAAGAAGACATTGTGCAGCTGCAGAATCTAGGGATTTTTATTTTTTGGATCTCTCTCCATATATTTTCAGCAAAAGAAGGTTGGGCTGACTCTCCTCTCTAGGGCCATCTTTTAGTCGAAGCAGAGGTTGATTCCGAGCATTTTTAGTTTTTGGTGTGGGAAATTATGGCTTTTTACAGAAGAGGAATTTTTGAGTGAGCCTAGAATAGGATTTATCTCCTCATCAAAATCGAATTTTAGGGACCTGGTTCAATATTTTGGGTTGGATGTAACATTGGGAAAGTCAAACCCTAGTTTGACCCCAGGCTGGAAAAACCCTAAATACTAAAACCGATAATGTTTGGTAAATTCTATATATCTTGGGATTGAACAAGTATCAGGGGCCAAAAATTTCACAAGACAAATATAAAATCCTGATTTACATTGTATCCAAGTTTCAGCCTCATATTCTCTATATTCTAGGAGATATGATTCCTCAAAGTTAGGGTTCCAACCTCTTCTAGGATTCCTTCCCAAACATGACACCTTGGGAGAATTGCTATATCTTGGGCTATGAAGGTCCAAATGCAATTTATGAAGATTTTACAGAAAGGGAATGGAATTTAATTTCGGTGGTCAAAGTTTTAGACCCAGAAGATGAAATAGTGACACGTGTCAGTCCGTACAACTTCACTATGCTGAATAGTCCTAAAACAGGTCACCTTGAGAAAATAGTCATAAGTCCCAATTAGTGAAACCAATTCTGATGAAACATATGGTGTTGGAATAGGGATAGAAAAGGCTACCTCAATACTATATTTTAGACACAGAGGAGTAGTACTTGCATGTATACCACAGAAACAGTGTCAGGCATTTCTGCAGAAGAAATTGGTAAACTAGGGATTCTTGTTCTGGGAGCTTCCCTCCACTGTTTTCAGAAAAGGAGTACATTAGTTAGCTATCCTTGAAGAGTTATATCCTTCTATCCAATTAGATCTAAAATATTCCAAGTTTTGAAAATTAGGGTTTCTTTGAAAAACCCTAGATTAGCCAGCTCCGGAATTAGGACGAACACCTCAAATAGGTAAGATCTAATATTTTTCTATTTACATTTGAGGTTCTTATTTCAAAGTGATCTATCACATCAGCTTGATGATAATCTTGGTGAAGTTGACCACTTCCAAGCATGGAAGTATATGATGTCTCTGAAGAAAATGAATTGGACACCTACACAAGTAGAGAGGTTCCAGTTCCAGAGGGAGATGAGGCTAAAAGCCTTACACAAGAAGAACTTGGTCAAGGCCAAGAAGATCATTGTTGATTCAATCATGGATCACCTTATACCACAAGTGTATTCCCTAAAGATGTTAGTTTTTCAACATTAAGCTAGCATTATTAGGATCTTTCACTGAGAGAATAACAAGCACAACAATCAAACACAAGAGACAATGAACATAGTGTTTTTCCTTGGGTAAACCATAAATGGAGAAAACCCTGCAACTTCCTTAGAGATAGAATCAACACCAAAATAGAAAATCCCAAAACAGTAAGTGATCTCCCGACAGCAGTAACCTTCTTCTTATCTAGCCCCAGTGTCTTCTCCTTCCTCAACTATGCGCTACACTTGAGTGTGTGTGAGATGTGTGCTAAATAGAGAAGTCACTTCTCTATTTATACTGCTTCTCGGCATGACTAAAAACCTACTAGGGCTGACTTCACTAAGTGAGTCTAATAACCCCAGTGCCCTGAAACTGCGGGGACTTTAACCCTTAGTCAATAAGAGGGTTACCCACAATGACTTGACATGACTTGTTTACATTATAGATCCTCTCGATCGAAACATTGGGGCATGACATCATGACTCAATTACATTATAGATACATCTCGGAATAAACATTGGGTTACAAGACATAACATACATAGATGAATACATTCCAAAGTTACAAATACATAAACACTCCCTCTTAACTAGGAAGGTATTCTTTCGACACAATTTTCAGCACTGGTCTTCTTCTCTGTATCAACTGGATCATCTCGTCATCTTCATCTTCAAGTATTCTTAGTCTTCAAGTCTTCTTCATCTTCAAGTATTCTTCGTCTTCGATTCTTCTTCGTCTTCAAGTCATCTTCTTCTTCAATTCTTCCTCATCATGAGATCTGCATCATCATGACTACTGGCTCATCACTACTGGATCATCACTCGATCTGGATCGTCATCAAGTCTGGATCATCATCACATCTTGATCATCACTTGATATGGATCATCATCGAGTCTGGATCATCATCAATACTGGATCGTTACTTGATCTAGATCATCATCAAGTCTGGATCATCATCACATCTGGATCGTCACTTGATCTGGATCATCATCACATGCTATCTCATAATGGTGCTATCTCGATTCTTCTCATCACAGGAAGTTCTACAGAGTCAATCCTGTAGGCCTACCCTTCATGTAGGTATTCATCAGTGCTTATATCTGACACTTGAGTCAGAATGGCCCACCCAGCTCTTACATATGACCTCATCCTGTTAGAAAGGCACGCCCAACACTCACATCTGACCTCATCTTGTCAGAAAGGCCCAACACTCACATTTGACCATGTGTAAACACATCATGCCACAATGGCTTAGCACTTATATCTGACCATGTACAAGCACACCGCATCAGAAAGGCTCTGCACTTACATTAGACCATGTCTGAAGACACCGCATCGAAAAGGCTCAGCAGTTACAGTCGACCATGTTTGAAAGCACCGCATCAAAAGGGCTCAGCACTTACAATCGACCATGCTCGAAAGCACCGCATCAAAAGGGCTATGCACTTACAATCGACCATGCTCGAAAGCACCGCATCAAAATGGCTATGCACTTATATCCGACCATGCTCAAAAGCACCGCATCGGAAGGGCATGCACTCATATCTGATCATGGAGGAACTAATCCTACCATCACATCAGAATGGCCCCCAGTACCAGACTGAGCTACTTGGTAACTGACCAGGTACCTTTATTCCTAGAATGGCAATTGCCCTTACATCTGACCTACTCGTCAGAATGGCCAACACTCACATCTGACATGGGAGGAACCTAATCCTTTAGCCATGATAGAATGGTTCAGCCATTATATCTGATCATGTGGGAACACATCCCTCTCTCACATCAAAATGGCTTGTCAGTCCTAGACAGAGTTTTCCTAGTAACTGACCAGGCACCTCCATTCCCAGAATGGCAACAGCCCTTATATTTGATCACTTAGGAACCAATCCTATAGTTGCATCAGAATAGCTCAGCACTCATATTTGACATGTAAGGAACCAAATCCTCTCACCATGATAGAATGGCTCAGCCCTTACATTTGAACTACTCATCAGAATGGCTATGGATCTCATCATTTTATCTTGGAGGAAACCTCGATCTGTAGAACACCAAGCTTCTCCCTGAAGTACTCAAAATTCACCCTAGCCAATGGCTTCATCAACACATCAGCTATCTGTTCCTCTGTCATAACATACTAGAGCTTCACTGCACCCCTCTACACCATATCCCTGATATAGTGATACTTGATCTCGATATGCTTTGACTTTTCATGGAACACTGGATTCTCTGACAACTTCACGCAACTTTGGTTGTCACAATGTATACAAGTAGCATCCAACTGGAGATCAAATAAATCAGACAGTAGCTTCCTCAGCCATACTACCTCACAACTAGCTGAACAACCTGCAACATACTCTGCTTCAGCTATACTCAGTGCCACACAGGATTGCTTCCTGCTAAACCAAGAGATCACACCTGATCCCATACTGAAGAAACACCCTGAAGTGCTCTTCTTATCGATGGCACTACCTACCCAATATAAATCAACATAAACCTCTAGGTTAATCTTTTGATTCACCTCATACTTGAGCCCATAATCAACTGTACCCCTCAGGTACCTCAGAATATGCTTTGCAGCAATTAAGTGAACATTTCTCGAATCTTTCAAGAACTATCTCAAGGTGTTCATAGCAAAGCAAATGTCTGGTCTCATGTTCGTCAGGTACATCAAGGACCCAATCATTTGATGATACATCATAGCATCAACCAACTTTGATGAAGCATCACTCAATAGCTTTAGGATTGATGCCATAGGTGTGGCCATGGCTTTGTAGTCCATCATCCCAAACCTCTTCAAAATCTCTACTGCATACTTCCCTTGTCCAAGGGAGATTCCATCTACACTCTACCACACCTCCATGCTTAGGAAATAATGCATCATACCCAAGTCCTTCATTTTGAACTCGACAGCAATATTTCTCTTTGTATCAGCAATCAACCCATCCATACCTTTCACAAACAGATCATCTACATATAGTAGGAGCATCACTGGGTTGCCATATTCAAACTTGTAGTAAAGGTTGGAATCTGCTTTACTTTTGGTCAAGCCCAAACTGGATAGAAAGCTGTCAATCCTGCCATACCAAATCCTGGGTGCTTGTTTCAAACCGTACAGGGATTTCTTCAATCTGCATAAATGAGACTCCCTGTCATGTGTCTCAAAACCGAGTGGTTGTTCTACGTACACTTCCTATTCTACTACACCATTCAAGAAAGCAGTCTTGAAATCCATTTGGTGTATCTTCCATTTCATCACTGCATCCAGAGCAAGAACTGATCTAATGGAAGTGTATCTGGCTACAGGTGCAAAGGTTTCTTCATAATCTATTCCTTCTTTCTGAGAGAAACCCCGAGCCACAAATCTTGCTTTATATTTTTCAATGCTACCATCTGCAGCATACTTGATCTTGTAGATCCATTTGGGACAACATCCCAAACATCATTCTTCATGATCGATTGGTATTCTTCAATCATAGCATCCTTCCATTCTTTCCGTTCTGCTGCTTCTTCATAACTGGAAGGTTCTTTATCAATGCAATCACATAGTAAAGCTACATACCCGGAGCATGATCTGGTCCTCTTTCTTTCTCCGTGATTCTCTTCTGGAGACCCATATCTTTCTGCACCTTGGATAATTTCATGTACCCAAGTAGGTTTCCTCTTATGAGGATTCTTCTCCAGAGGTGGATCTACGGGTCTTTGTGGTTCTTCAAATTCTCGATCTTCTTCTTGAGTTTCTTCGTTCATGGTTGTATCATCAATTCTGGGTGCTTCTTCTTCTTCAGGTTCTTCAACAGGTCTCTTTTTGGATTTGTTGTAAGCTGTGTCTTCATCAAATGTTACATCCTTGCTGATGTAAATATTCTTGTATCCTGGGAAATATATTCTGTAAGCCTTCGAGTTTTTAGAGTATCCCACAAATATACTCTTCTTTCCTGAAGGATCTAATTTTGTTCTCTTCTTTTTTGGAAAGTGTATGTATACAGGATAGCCAAATATTCTGAGATGGCTGGCTTTTGGTTTCTTGCCGGAGAAGACTTCTTCAGGAGACTTGTTCTCGAGTACTCTATGTGGAGTACGGTTCTGTACATACACCACTGTTCTGGTAGCTTCCGCCCAAAGATGCATAGGAAGATCTTGATCATGAAGCATAGCTCTTACAACTTCCATGATAGTTCTATTCTTCTGTTCCACAATCCCATTTTGTTGTGGATTATAAGGAGTGGACAATTCCCTCTTAATCCCCGATTCTTTACATAGCTCTTTGAATTCATTCGAAGTGAATTCTCTGCCATTATCTGATCGAAAGGTCTTGATCTTCTTTTTAGTGTGATTCTCGATCAAGGCTTTGAATTCCTTGAATTTGCTGAGTACTTCATCTTTGTTCTTCATGAATTAAACCCATGTATTCCTAGAAAAATCATCAATAAAAGAAACATAATATGCATACACGCCTAGTGAGTTTGATGACATAGGACCACATACATCGGAGTGGATGATTTCCAAGATTCCTTTTGCTTTGATTTCGCTACTTGGAAATGTATTCTTTGTGTTATTTCCTTTCACACATCCTTTGTAGACCCCATCATGTTTTGCTTGTATTTCTGGAAGACCTTCAACAACTTTGCTTGCAAGAGGTAGTGCTCTATAATGCACATGTACAAGCCTTCTATGCCATAGTTCACTTGGCTCTACTGTGCCATGGACCAAGGCTTGTTCTGGATGGCCCTTCAATTTGTACAAACCTCCTTCTTGTTCACCAATCACCATTGCATCATCAATAGTATTTCCTTTTGGCCACATGATGACTTGACCATTTATGAATGCAAACCTCATTCCTTTTGAATCTAATGCTGATATGAAGAGAAGGTTTTTCTTGAGTCCTGGCACAAAAAAAACTTCCTTCATTGTTATAGACTTTCCAGAGTCTAGATTATAGGAAGATTCCCCACTACCTTTTATTGGATATTGGTATTCATATCCTAGCTTCACCTTGTGAGGTGATTCATGTTCTGAAAGTTTCACAAAGGATTCCTTGAATCCAGACATATGTTTGGAAGCCCCACTATCTATAATCCAATCATCATTTCCATGAGTAATGTTTCCTGTGAGAGTAGAAATCAAAACATATTCATCCTCGCTTGAAGAATCTTCACTTTCATATCTGGTTCTCTTTGATGAAGGTTCATCATCCTCTGTAGCATGAGCATGATGTCTTATTTTGTTTCCCTTCATCTTGTGAGAGCTACTTTTGTTCTTAGGACAATCTCTAGCAAAGTGTCCTCTTTCATTACATGTATAGCAAATGTACTTAGACTTATCTCTAGGCTTTATAGATTTATTCCTATGATGAGAGTACTTACTTCTGTGATGGTTGGATCTGGGTTTCTTGGATTGTATTGTGAGAGATTGATATTCACTTCCCATATTCTCTTCTCGAGCTACTATCTGAGCTTCTTCTTGAGAACATTCTTCCCACAGTCTGCTGAACTTGACCAACTTCTTCCTGGCACAGATCCCTTGAATGAAAGAGTCCCATGTCCTAGGGAGACAATTCAAGGTGGTCATCACAATTTTTGCATTATCCACTTCTTCATCTATTGATTCTAATTGTTCCTTAATATGATAAACCCTTGTGAATTAATACTGGATGGCCTCTGCATTCTAGATCTTCACATTCTTCAGTTGATTCCTTAGAGTCATCTTTTGGTTTATGTTCTTCCCTTCAAACAATTTGGTTAGGGCATCAAACATAGCTTTAGGTTTCTTGAGAGAGGACACCTGTGGGATAAGGTGATCCTTCATAGGATCAGAAATGATCCTCTTTGCCATAACCAACTTCTTCTTATGCAAGGCCTTAGCCTCATCTCCCTCTAGAACTAGAACCTCCTCATGGATGTAGGAGTCCAACTCATTTTCTTCTAGGCCCAGGGAGATCCTATACTTCTAGGCTCAGAAGTTATTAGCTCCCTCAAGATTTTCATCAAGCTTGGTATGATGAGACATCTTAACTGAGAACCTCAAATAGAAATACAAAATATTTAGATCTTACTAGGTCAAGATGTCGGATGTATATTTGGAACTGAAATCCTGTAGTGCTGGTTCAGGAGAAAATTAGGGTTTTTCTTTTCCGGAGTTCTGTCCAACCAAATGCTTTGAAATTGATCCCTAACTTTGATTTTGGGGAGAAGATCAATCCAGGCCTAGGCTCACTAAAAAATTCCTCTTTTGTGAAAAGCTCTAATTTTCGGCAGTAGTGTCGGGTCCAAAACTGAAAAACCTCAGAATTGGACTCTGCTTCGACAAAAAGATGCACCCTAAGGAGGAGAGTTATTCCACCTTAATTTTTCTGAAAATATATGGAGGAAGGTCCACAAACTAGGAATCCCTAGTTCCCGCAGCTGCACAGAGTCTTCTTCTCAGGTTAGCTCTGATACCATGTTAGTTTTTCAACATTAAGCTAGCATTATTAGGATCTTTAACTGAGAGAATAACAAGCACAACAATCAAACACAAGAGACAATGAACACAGTGTTTTTCCTTAGGGAAACCATCAATGGAGAAAACCCTGTAACTTCCTCAGAGATAGAATCAGCAGCAAAATACAAAAGCCCAAAATAGTAAGTGATCTCCCGACAGCAGTAACCTTCATCTTATCTAGCCCCAATGTCTTCTCCTTCCTCAACTATGCGCTACACTTGAGTGTGTATGAGATGTGTGCTAAATAGATAAGTCAATTCTCTATTTATACTACTTCCTGGCATTACTAAAGCCCTACTAGGTCCGACTTCACTAAGTGAGTCTAATAACCCTAGTGCCTCGGAACTACGGGGACTTTAACCCTTAGTCAATAGGAGGGTTACCCACAATGAATTGACATGACTTGTTTACATTATATATCCTCCTGATCGAAACATCGGGGCATGACATCATGACTCAATTGCATTACAGACACATCCTGGAATAAACATCGGGTTACAAGACATAAGATACATAGATGAATACATTCCGAAGTTACAAATACATCAACAAAAGACACCTAAAGAGATATTTGATTCCTTGACCAAGATGTTTAAAGGGAAGAACATAAATCAAAAGATGACTTCAAGGAACCAGTTGAAGGATGTGAAGATATAGAATGTTGAGACCATACAGTCATACTTTACAAGGGTCTCTTATATCAAAGAAAATCATGAAGCAATAGAAGAAGAAGTGGAGAATGCAGAAGTCATGATAACCACCTTGAATGGCCTCCTAGGATCATGGGATTCATTCATTCAAGGAATGTGTTCCAAAAGGAAGTGATTACTTTCAACAGACTCTGGAAAGAGAGTACAAAAGAAGAAGCTCGACTCATAATAAGAGAATAGGAAAGGGGAGCAACTGAATATCAAGATCTCACGATTCAAAGAAGATCCCTCAAGCGATGAGGAATATGAAGGACTCAATTCTTGAAGAGCCTCTTATCCATATTGAACATTTGGATAAGAAATGATGATGTCATGAATGAAGAAGATGATGAAGCAGAAGGCTCAAGAAGGAGTCTACCCACGAAACAAATAAAGATAAGTATTCAATTGTCATTTCATGATATTGTTTTGTTATGCATTTGTTTATATTCTGTTAATGTATTATGCATGATAGAATGTTTGCATTAATGACAGTATACTACTAATACGCATGTGATGGGTAAGTAGGTCATGGTGCTATACAACTCTCCATTCCTACTTATATAGAATGAAACCTCTTTGCTGACATATTGGATTAGTGCACAATCTCAATGTTGTCCTGGTAGAGATGGAAGGCATCTAGAAAAGTTTCCGTGAGATATGGATGAATGTTGTATTGGCTAAAATAGTTGCATGATCATATATTTATGCATAAGAATTTTCCATTATGAATATTCCTTATGAAATGTTTCTAATCATACAACTAATGCAATTGACTTGTAGGAAAGATTGCATACAATCACCTACAAGCAAAGAAGGATGAGACTTGTTCCGAAGAACAAGTGTACTAGTTCAAGAGGAATGATGTCTAGGATGCAGTATCGAGACCTGAAGAGAAGTTCGTAGTTCCATCATGCAGTTGATGGAAACATCATGGGATACAAGGAAAGATTCGTAGCATGAGGCTTCTCATGGAAAGAAGGCATAAACTACGAAGAGACATTTGCAGCAACTAGAAGTTAAGACACATGACAGGAAGAATCATGTGTGCAAATGAAAGAAGGCCTTGTATGAGCTCAGATGACACCCATGGGATAACACGTACATGATGAGCTTCATGAATATCTTAACCTTTGCTACAAGGTTGAAGATGAAAGCCTATAGAGGATCTTGGTATCCAGTGACCCTAGATGGATACATGGAATATTAGTAGTAGAGGAAGCTACTTTTCACTCCGTAACATAATGTTTCAGTGCATAGAGTATGGAAGACAGAGGGAGTGACTACAGAAGATCCTGAGGTTCAACATGGTACGATAGGATGGATATATTACTGGTGACTCTAGGCTTTACTGAGAGTAAAGAGGATTCCAACCTTTGCTTCAAGTTTGAAGCCAGAAGACCTGTGATGCTCTTGTTATATAATGATGACTTATTCCTGATAGAAAAGAGGAACTCATTAAAGTTGAAAGAAGGAGACTTGCTTCCGAGTTTGAGATGAAGGATTTGGACATGATGCACTACTTTCTAGGCATGGAGGTGTGGAAGAATGTGAATGGAATCTCCCTAGTGTTAGCACTCCATTTGCAATAGTCGATATATGGGCCTAATAGAGTTTGAAAAGGGTCCTATTCATCTGAACACTATGTGAGCGCCCTTCAGATTATCAGAGGCACATTTTCCATGTTTTGAGACCATCATATAATGAAGAGGGCTCAATATACGGTGGTATATTCCTCCGGAGGTGAAGAATTGTAGCAGCATAGACGATAGAGAAGGACATTGTAGACCAATGATCCAGGAGCACAAGGAAGAAGAGCGATGATGGATCGTGGTTTTGGCTAAAGACACGAGAGAATGGTCAAAGTTTGGCATTCACAGAGCCTGTTAAAACTGGAAAACAATGAAAGGCCAAGATCAAGGCAAAGCCCGATCAACGACCCAAAACGGTTTCATTGAGAAAACATGTTCGATGAGAGTAACTTTCCCAAATTGTGAAACAGGTTAAAGGACGACAGTATCTAACGGTGGAGATGAGAGAATGAGAAGATCTACAGCCCTAGTCGATTTCGCAAAACAAACTTGTGTGGATAAATTCATGATTCTAAATCATGAAAAGTGGTATCGGCTGCAAATATCGACGGTCACGATGAAGAAGGGAATAGATCCACGGCAATGGCTCTTTTTGCGATTTGAAACTAGCATGGGCAACGTCAGGGTCTCAATTCGCAAAGAGGTGGTAGGACCCACTCATATAAATGGTTGCATGGAAAGGTTGATCTCAATCAATGGGTAAGAACAAGCCTCAGTTTGAATCTGCTCATTGTATCAAGAGAGGAGAAATTGGCGGTAGAAGTAAAGAAATGTGGACGATGGACATGAAATGTTCCCCAAATCTGAGGGCTGAGGAGGCCTCAAGGCTGCAAGTTTCGCATCCAGCATAGAGCTAATGGTAGAAGAGACATTCCCATGTGTTATATTCCTCCTGGAAGATTGGCCGATTTACCTGACGCCATTTTTGATAAACCCAAGGAAAAGGTCCCGTCTAATGACACTAATTGCCCCAAATCCACAGGTCCGGCACGTGGTTCACGTAGGAAAAATAGTAGGGAAGTAGGAAGTTTAGGTTTTGAAGTGACGAATCAAACATCTGCACGAAGTGAAAAGACGCCATGAACTGAGTCTGCTCAGTGCCACCGTCACAGTGAATGAAAAGGAAAGAAATGTCAAATCCATATTCTTTAAAACCAGCTGGACAGCCATGCGGGAAATGCTTAAAATCCTACCCATATCAGATAATATAATTAAACATTAGAGGAAAATATCCCCACCCCGGCGTCACACATGCTACTATCACGTCGACTGGTAATCAAGAGTGTAGCCATCTCTAGGTCATTTCAGCTTTTCCTATATAGTGCCATCTTCTGAAGTTGTTGAGGTATGGAAATGCATAGATGGTGAGAGGTAAAGGTTGAACTATGAGAAGTGTTGAGTCCCTTCGCATATAGCCATGACTATGTGGTTTTAGAAGTTAGTTCAACAAGGGATACTAATGGTTGGCGAACATAAAATTGTGTTTCTTCACCATCCTGGCTATCTACGCTAGGAAAGCGCCAACCACCGGGGCACAGATGTTAAATGCCTAGGGAGGTTCAACTATTTACACACATCCCTACCTTCAGATGCACTATGCATGGGTTTTTACATCTCGAGGGCACTTCTCCGACACCTCTAGTTGCAGTCACCACCTCCGAAGTCCCAACACACAATGGTGGTGGAGCTGTTGGAACAAATGCTCATTCTAGGATGGTAGAGGTCAAAAGCCTTCATCACCGCCCCTATAGTCTCCACTTAATGACTTTTCCATGGGCGAGGAGGAGGTCAAACACACACCAAGATACGTGGCCTGTGAGAAAACCCTCCTCGTAAGAGGGAGAAATTGGTACAAGGATGATAAATCTCTTAAGACGTTTATCATCATCACATGCATGGCCACCCTTTTCCTAGTTCCATCCTATAACCATGTTACTAGATGAAGGAAGGGCTGGGAAAATGATCGGGCATCGGGGTGTGGGTCTTCTTGTCAGCCTTTGAGCAACATGGTTTGAAAGAAACAGGCTGGTCAAAGGAGGCAAAAAGGCATGTTTGAAACGGTCCGAGTTGGAAACTGACCATCAGCATGAAACATAGGGATCGCTTTCACGTACTAGGATAAAGAAAACTCTGTGATGTCAGTCCGTGTTACCACGCGCTACAGCTCCATGATGTTTATTCACATTTGTAAATCATGGCAATAGTTCCAATCTCTAGATTGTTAATGTTTGATTGTGACTAGAAACAAATTTTAGGTTTTTTTCGGAGAATAATCTTAGTACTGAAATAGTATAAATACACTCCCGATAGAGGGAGATAGGAGTTGGATGGTTGGGAAACTTTCAAGGGCTAAGGCTCTCCATTGTAAATAGTCTCTGATTTCTGTGTTATGAATAAATTTGCAGAGGAAGGATTGTCTTCAAGGCAGATATTCCTGTGTCATTGATTCTTTCAATATGTATTCTCTTTACGTGAAATGTTCTTCATGTTTTCATCCCAGTTTGTTAATTGATTTCATGTCTAAAATGAGTGTATAACAGTTTGGAATTCATACATGCTATGCTCCATTTGTTGTTTCAGACATTCATTAGGTTTTCTTCTAAAGTTACGTAGAATTCATCTTGTTGGTGCTCTGTGTGATGGACTATTCCCTCTCATCTACTAATCACCTGCTAAATATCTCATGATTGCAAGATCGACGATTATCTTGCCTCTGTTTGTAAATTCATGCCATTATTTATCTCCTGCAAAATGTTCCCTACCCGAACCTTCGAATCCATTTCCCAATGGTCCCTTACTCTGATATTCCCACCTACATCTTACATTAATGCACCCATTCCATTCAGGAGTTTTGCCTCCTGACCATTCTTGATCGAATATCCTACATGAATTAAACCTAAAAACAAGCGAGAGATCCCTCTCTGACTGCATAGGGCCAGAGGCACAGTCTGAAGCGGTTCTACTGTTGCCCAAGAGATAACCTTTTTTCGCCCGACCTATGGGCTCAATCCCAGTGCTAACAAACTGGTGCCGTTGCGAATATATTCATTTTTATCCTTCTTTACGAACCAAAAGCGTTGCATCATCTTGTACATGTGATTCTGACCTAGATGTTTCTCTTGAAACTCATGACATTGAAGGTCACCCCTGTGAACCTCATGAAACCTCAGTCAGTATTGTATCTATTACGCTTGACATGGTTTCTCCCAATCTTCCAAGCCAGTACAAACCACTACAATTACCTCCTATCCTCCATGATTTTCCTGCAAAACATCATAAGTACGTCCCCAAATTTGATGGAGAATCCAAAGACTTCACTTTCGAGAAACATTTACAAGCCTTTGAACATTTCTTTGACGTCTTTGAGATAGAGCATGATGATGTTTATATGAGGAATTTTGCCCAGTCTTTGCAAGGAGATTCTAAAGAATGGTTCAAACAATTACAACCTTAGTCCATCAATACTTGGGAAGACTTTTCTTGCACCTTTTTAAAGTTTTGGGGTAGGAGAAGGCCACTGGATCAAATACTTTCGGAATTTTATTCCCTAAAGAGGCATGAGGGTGAGGCCATATCTAATTTTAAAAAAATATTTGAAAGCTTTTATTATAACATGCCTAAGGAAGTCCAACCTCTTGAGAACACTGCTAAGATCTATTATGCGGCCACCTTTCCTCCTGAGCTATCCTTAATTCTTTTGGAAAGAAAATCAACCACTCTGCAACATATGTTTACTGATTGTTTGGAGGTTGAGAAAAACCTTAAGATGTCCAAAAATTTGTCAGGTCAGGACAGAGGTGGTGAAATAAAAGAGACATTAAAATTGGTTGGGACCTACAAGCAGAAAAGGAGAGTACCTGTTCAACTAAAGCTTTCCCTTGGTAGACAAAAAGATGATCAGCCCAATATAGGAGCATATGGTTCTGCAGGCTTGTTTTCTGAATATTGCAATCTTCTCAACACTGGGTCCATAAAGGATGATTTTAAAAAGGATTTCAGTGTGCCTGTGTATGATGAGTATGAGGAGGAGCACATGGGGGCTATACCTAAAGAGCCAGTTATAGAACCAAGGTCTTCCAATGGAGAAAATCAAGCTGCAATGCAAAGTCAAAAGGTTGAGACAGGAAAGGATGATAAATGTGCTGAAGGTGATAGCCTACCCCTTTGTTATTCCTCTTTTGAATTAATACGACACATGATTAAAACCTTTAAGAAGAAACAAAAGTTAGAGGAGATGGTGCCTTCCAGAAACTTATATGGAAAAGAAGAGGATAAAGAGGAACGATCATGCAACCCCTATCCGGCTATTGATATGTCGGGAGTTTGTGATGAGATTTTGCGTTACGAAGAAGGAGACGACAATCCTCAATAAATACATTTTTTAATTTTATACCTTTAGGAATATCACCCCAGGAAGGAGGAATGTTCTTACTTGGTCCTGTCGAAGAAAAAGAGGACATCCATCCTGAGGCACATGAAGAAGGTGAAGCTCTAGTTGCAGAAATTTTGAGCAAAAGGATGGATGTTTCATTGGAGAATGATTATGTGGGCCCTTTTGTAGGATCTTCCAAGTATCAGCCTGACAGATCACCAGAGGAAGGGAGTTTCAGATAGCTTTCCCATGAACATATGACAGAATATGCTAGAGGTTGCCGTGTTTTCTATGACCCCATAGCAGAATACATGGAAGGGCTGGGTAATGGTAATGAATGGTCACATATCTACTGTAAAGATTACTTTATTTGTTATTTCCTTCTTCCATTATGTATTTCATTCCTATTCATAAAGCATGAAAAGGAAACAAAACTATTAGGCAAGCTGCTTGATTGGCTTCATTGGAAGTCTGATTTCACTTAATCAGACTTATGCACTAAATTAGGAAGAGTAGGTAGGAACAAATAAGCTTGAAAATCATCGAGCATTTCCTTCATTGCTATTTTAGTTTGTTTTCAATTTCAGTTGTAAGCACAAGTTTGCAGTCAAGAGCATGGTTTGCAAGAGTGACATAACTTCGCTAAAGCAGTAGCTCAGAGCATAATGGAGGCGCTAAAGGAAATATTGGGGATGACCTAATGGATTGGGAACTTGGTCTACGAGGGTTCTTTGTGACCTTTATGGGAGGATAGCATCCCTTGTGGAGCTAGCTATTAGCACTCTATTTGCAATAGTCGATTTATGGGCCTGATAGAGTTCGAAAAGGGTCCTATTCATTTGAACACTATGTGAGTGCCCTTCAAATTATCAGAGGCACATTTTCCATGTTTTGAGACCATCATATAATGAAGAGGGCTCAATCTACGATGGTAGATTCCTCTGGAGGTGAATACTTGCAGTAGCATAGACGATAGAGAAAGGCATCGTAGACCAATGATCTGGGAGAACAAGGAAGAAGAGCAACGATGGATCATGGTTTTGGCCAAAGACATGGGAGAATTGCCAAAGTTTGGCATTCACAGAGCCCTTTAAAACTGGAAAAAAATGAAAGGCTGAGATCAAGGTGAAGCTTGATCGATGACCCAAAATGGTTTCACTGAGAAAACACGCTCAATGAGAGGAACTTTCCCAAATCGCGAAACAGGTTAAAGGCCGACAATATCTAATGGTGGAGATGAGAGCATGAGCATATCTATGGTCCTAGTCGATTTTGCACAACAAACTTGTGCAGATAAAGCCATGATTCTAAATCACAAAAAGAGGTATCAGCTATAGATATCGAAGGTCATGATGAAGAAGGGAATAGATCCACGGTGATGGCTCTTTTCTTGATTTGAAACTAGCGCAGGCAATGTCAGGGTCCCGATTCACAAAGAGGTGGTAGGATCCACTCAGATCGATGGTTTCATGGAAAGGTTGATCTCAATCGACGGGTAAGAACATGCCTTGGTCTGAATCTGCTTGTTGTATCAAGAGAGGAGAAATTGGTGGAAGAAGTAAAGAAACGTGGACAATGGCCGTGAAAGGTTCCCCAAATCGAAGGGCTGAGGAGGCCTCAAGGCTGCAAGTTTCACTTCTATCATAGAGCTGACAGTAGAAGAGATGTTCCCACACGTGATCTTCCTCTCGACATATTGGTCGATTTCCTTGATTCCATTTTTGATAAACCTAAGGCAAAGGTCCCATCCAATGACACTAATTTCCCTGACTCCATAGGTCCACCACATGGCTCACGTATGAAAAATAGTGTGAAAGTAGGAATTTCATGTTTTGAAGTGACGAATCAAACATCTACATGAAGTGAAGAGATGTCACGAACTAAGTCCGCTCAGCACCACCATCATAGTGAATGAAAAGGCAAGAAAGGTCAAATACACATTCTTTAAAATCAGCAGGACAGCCACATGGGAAGTGCTTAAAATCCTACCCATATCAGATAAGATAATTAAACATTAGAGGAGAAGATCCCCACCCTAGCATCACACATGCTACTGTCATGTCGATCGACATTCAAGAGTGTAGCCATATCTAGGCCTTTTAGGGTTTCCCTATTTAGCGCCATCTTCTGAAGTTGTTGAGGTATGGATATGTACAGATGGTGAGAGGTAAAGGTTGAACTATGAGAACTCTTGAGTCCCTTTGCATATATCCATGACTGTGTGGTTTGAGAAGTTAGTTCAACAAGGGATACTAAAGGTTGGCGAACATAAAATTGTGTTTCTTCACCATCCTGGCTATCCACTCCAGGAAAGAACCAACCACTGGGGCACAGATGTTAGACTCCTAGGGAGGTTCAATTGTTTCCACACATCCCTACCTTTAGATGCGCTGTGCATGGGTTTTTACATCCCAAGGGCACTTCTCTGACACCTCCAGTTGCAGTCACGACCTCTGAAGTCCCAACACACAATGGTGGCAGATCTGTTGGAACAAATGCTCAGTATGGGATGGTAGAGGTCTGAAGCCTTCATCACTGCCCCTATAGTCTCCACTTAATGAATTTGCCATGGGAGAGGAGGAGGTCAAACACACACCCAGCTACATGGCCTGCAGGAAAACCATCCTCGTAGGAGGGAGAAAGTGGTACAAGGATTATAAATCTCTTAAGACATTTATCATCATCAAGTGCATGGCCACCCTTTTCCCAGTTCCCTCCTATAACCATTTTACCAAACGAAGGAAGGGCTGGGAAAATGATTGGGCAATGGGGCGTGGGTCTTCTTATCAGCCTTTGAGCAACATGGTCTAAAAGAAGCAGGTTGGTCAAAGGAGCTAGAAAGGCATGTTTGAAAAGGTCTGAGGTTGCAACTAACCATCAACAGGAAACGTAGGGATTGCTTTCACATACCAGGGTAAAGAAAAATATGCGCTGTCAATCCGCGTTACCACATGCTACAGCTCCATGATGTTTATTCACATTTGTAAATTGTGGCAATAGTTCCACTCTCTAGACTGTTAATGTTTGATTGTGATTGGAAACATTTTTTAGGTTTGTTTCGGAGAATAATCTCAGCACTAAAATAGTATAAATACACTCCTGATAGAGGGAGATAGGAATTGGTTGGTTGGGAAACTTTTAAGGGCTGAGGCTCTCCATTGTAAATATAGTCTATGATTTTCATGTTATGAATAAATTTGTAGAGGAAGGATTTTCTTTCAAGGAAGAGATTCCCGTGTCGTTGCTTCTTTCAATATGTATTCTCTTTACATGAAATGTTCTTCATGTTTTCATCCCAGTTTGTTAATTGATTTCATGTCTGAAATGAGTGTATAACAGTTTGGAATTCATACATGCTATGCTTCGTCTGTTGTTTCATACATTCATTAAGTTTTCTTCTAAAGTTACGTAGAATTCATCTTGATGGTGCTCTGCGTGATGGACTGTTCCCTCTCATCTACTAATCACCCACTAAATATCTCCTGATTGCAAGATCGAAGACTATCTTACCTCTGTTTGTAAATTCACACCATTCTTTACCTCTTGCAAAATGTTCCCTACCTGGACCTTCGACTCCATTGGAAAATTGTCCCTTACTCTGATAGTCCCACCTATATCTTACAGTAACGCACCCATTCCATTCAGGATTTTGGCCTCCTAATAGTTCTTGATCGAATATCCTGCATGCAGGTAACCTAAAAAAAAGTGAGAGATCCCTCTCTGACTGCATAGGGCTAGAGGTGCAGTCTAAAGCAGTTTTGCAGTTTCTTGGGAGAGAACCCTTTTCTGCTTGACCTATGGGCTCAATCCCTGCACTAACACTCGGGACAAGGGATGATGGACCGCAAGGCCATGACCACACCTATGGCATTGAACCTGAAGCTATTGATGGTTAATGTTACGATGTATTATCAGATGATTTGTTCCTTAATGTACCTGATGAATATGAGACCAAATATTTGCTTTGCTGTGAACACATTAAGACATGTTCACCTGATGGTTGCAAAGCATGCAGTGAGGTACCTGAAGGGTACAGTTGAGTATGGGCTCAAGTATGCTACAAATCAGAAGATTAACCTGGAAGGTTATGTGGATTCGTATTGGGTAGGAAGTTCCATTGATAGGAAGAGCACTTCAAGGTGCTACTTCAATATGATATCAGGTGTGATCTCTTGGTTTGGTAGGATGGTGTCCTACATGGCACTGAGGACAACCAAGGAAAAATAAGTTGCCACTTGCTATTTGGGAGGTAGTATGTTTCTTTTGAAAACTACTATTTGATTTGATTGATCTAACTTGCATTTTTGTATGATGCAAAGAGGAGAAGTGAAGCTCCAGTATGTGATCCAGATCGAGATCTCTTAAAAGAGCGAGTTCTAGCATAGCGGGTGAGACAGGTTGTTTGAGCATAAAATATTGACGAAGCTCGTAGGTGGATCAGATGTAAATGGTCCTGTAGGTTGTCCTCAAATTTAATTGGTCCTGGTAAAGCACCTAGGTTATCCTTGGACGTAATCAACCCTGATATGATTCTATGCTAAAAATAGCCAAAGTGAAGTTTGAGTAATTCAGGGAGAAGCTTGGTGTTCTCTAGATCGAGGTTCCTTCCAAGGGGAAGTGATGAGTCCATGAGCCATTCTGACATGGTTAGAGGATTATTTCTTTCCATGGTTGGATGTAAGTGTTGAGCCATTATGAGGTGACTGTGGGATGTGTTCCCACATGATCAGATATAAGCGCTGAAGACCATTCTCTGGGAGAATTTAGGCACCTAGTCAATTACCAGGAATACTCAGCTTGGAGTCGAGGGACATTATGATGTGATTGTGGGATGTGTTCCCACATGATCAGATGTAAGGGTGGAGCCATTCTAACATGGGGGAAGGCTGGGCCCTCCCATGGTCACATTCAAGGGCAGAGCCATTCTTACATGGGGGCAGGCTGAGCCCTCCCATGGTCAAATGTAAGGGCCGAGCCATTCTGACATGGGGGTAGGCTGGGCCCTCCCATGGTTAGATGTAAAGGCTGAGCGATTCTGACATGGGGGTTGGTTGGGCCCTCCCATGGTCAGATGTAAGGGTTGGGCCATTCTGACATGGGGGTAAGCTGGGCCCTCCCATGGTCATATGTAAGGTTTGGGCCTTTCTGACATGATGGTGGATGTGTTCCTCTCATGGTCAGATGTGAGTGCTGAGTGTGCCATTCTGACATGGGGGAAGGCCGAGCTGTCCCATGGTTAGATATAAGTGCTGGGAGGTCCTTTCTGACTGGGTCAGATATAAGTGTTGAAGAAGATGAAGACCTACGTGGAGGATAGGCCTATAACCAGCATGGAAAAGGGCTGGATCTATAGAACTTCCTATGATGAGAAGAATGAAGAGATAGCACCATTTGACTGAGATAGCAGAAGTAGTGATGATGATGATGATCAAGTCATGATCCAGACTTTATGATGATCTAGATCAAGTGATGATCTAGACTTGATGATGATCTAGTGATGCTCCATATCAAGATGATGATCAAGTGATGATCCAAACTTGATGAAGATGACTTGACAATGAAGATGAATTGACAATGACGATGACTTGAAGATGAATTGATGATGATCTAGATGATACAGAGAAGAAGACTTGTGCTGATAAATTGTGTCGAGAGAATACCTTCCTAGTTAAGAGGGAGTGTTGATGTATTTCTAACTTGGGAATGTATTCACTTGTATATTTCATTTATTATACCCCGATGTTTATTCCGGGAAGTATCTGTAATGTAATTGAGTTATGTCATACCCCAATGTTCCTATCGGGAGAATCAATAATGTAAACAAGTCATGTAAAGTCATTTAGGTTAACCCTCCATTGTAAGTTGGGGCAATAGTCCCCATAATTGTGTCAAGGTTAACCCTCCTTGTTAATCGGAGGGAAAAGTCCCCACAGTTGCGGGGAAGTGGGGTTATTAGAATCTCCTAGAGATGTCAGCCCTAGTAAGTAATTGTTAAGTGGGGCCGACATGTTGAAGTGGACATTAAGTGAACGAAAGAATATAAATAGAGAGTGAGCCTCTCTATTTATCACACACACACTCACTCATTGGGGTGCATGAGTGAGAGAAGAGAAGATCTCTCAAGTGAGAGAGAGAGAACAACTGTGGATATCATCTTTTCTATATTTTGGTTTTTACTGCTGCCATTGGTGCTCATTCTATCTCTGAGGAAGCTGCGGGGTTTTCTCCTTTATGGTTTTCCCAAGGAAAATTCTTTGTGTCTCTTGTCTCTTATGTTTATTGTTGTGCATGTTATTCTCTCAGATAAGACCCTAAGATCATATTTCTTAAATGATAAAAATCTAACAGGTTTATCAAGCTAATCAACCAATCCAACATTCACATTAAGGACCAGCCAAGCTAACTAATAGATTGGTTTATCAGGCCGCAAAGGACCTAGAAAACTTGAACTTCAAAGCTAGTGAGCTCAACCATCGAGCTATGGACACCTGCACTAGATCGGGATTAGCTCCTAAAAAATCTACACAACCAACACCAAGAAGCATCCCCTTCTCTACTACATAGTCCCTCAGGCTATGCATTCCATTCTAGTGTTGTTCAGGGTGTGTAAAGAATAAAACCATCCCCTCTAGATCTATTTGTGAGGTTCCTTCCTACACTAGGTTTATCAAGCTAGTTCAGATCCAATTCTACTCCAAACCAGTTCAGACCAAGAAAAAAATATGCACACACAGCAGACCACAATTTCAACCCAGCAAAACAGGCTTGCACTCACTCTGTGACAGAGGAGACCATTACACAACAACACTGAGGATGGTAACAACAAGCGAACAACCCATAACAAAACACGGTTTTGCAAGCAGGACAATAGCACAAGACACATGCACAGAATGGAATAGGGAATGATCAAAATGGACCACAACGTTTTGGTGAGAGCCAGATGATGGACTGGGCATGCACAATGAGAAAACAAAAATGAAAATGTGAAGGATGGATGATCAAAACGTCCCGCCGCTCCCCAAAACATGAGGGAAGAAGAAAACACGAGTGCATGAGGGGAATGGGCATACGTTTTTGGGTGTTTCCTTTTGACACATGAATTTTCCCCAAAGGCTCAAGGTTAAACATTCCCCCTCCCCGTTCCTTAGGAAATCATGCCCCCATCTCATTATTTTTTGCATTAACATAGATGGTTGTGGGTTTTTAATTAAATTGCATATGTATATGATGTCCAAAATTATTGTGTATTGACTAGCACAAAATACCATTGGCATCGATTTTAATTGCCGAAACATAAAACACTAAATCAATGGTGGGGTTTTTGCCTTTAGCTCCACACCATGATTAATTACAATATTTACATCATATATATTTAATGCAAACGAGGTCAAAACTGGGGTGTTACATTTCCCTCCCCCTTCAGCAGCACTGTCCTTAGTGATTTATAAAATTGAACAAAAATGGATGTGCCAATCGTATGGCATCATCCAGCTCCCATGTAGCCTCTTCAGGACTGTAGTGCTCCCATTGCACCTTTACCTTCCCTATGGCTCAGTTCTGGAGCATTGTGACCTTCCTGTCGAGGATGCACATTGGATGGATTTGGAATTCTCCCTCAGGTTCCACCTGAACCACATCCCAATTTATCACATAGTTAGGATCATGTACATATCTCTTAAGCAAAGAAACATGAAAAAAATTATGAGCCCTAGTGATAGCAGGAAATGCAAGTCTATGTGCAACTGGCCCTATTCTTTCAAGCACTTCAAACGATCCACAGTATCTAGGTGACATATTGACACAACTTCCAAGCTTCAAGGAAATCTTATTTTCCCTCAATTTGAGGTAAACATGATCCCCAACACTGAACTCTCTGTTCACCCTATGCTTATCTGCATAGATTTTCTATCTGTCCTAGGACGCTTTCAAATTCTTCCTGATCTTTACAACCTCCTGCTCCATCTCATTGAGAAATGCTGGACTAAGTAAAACCCTGTTCACTATATTATCTCAAGTCATTAGTGTCCTACACCTCCTTCCATACAAAGATTCATATGGACTCATCCCCAAGGATGCTTGATGTCCATTTTTATAAGAAAACTCTACCAAGTATAAATAATATTCCCACCTGGTTGGTTTGTCCATCACATACTTGCAAAGCATGTCTTCAAGCACCTGTTTAACTCTCTCTTTCTGCCCATCAGTCTAAGGATGGTAGACAGTGCTGAAATTCAACTTTGTACCCAAATCTGCAAACAATCCCTTCCAAAAATTGGAAGTGAACTTGACATTTCTGTCAGAGACTATTGCCTTAGGAAATCCATGCAATTTGAAAATATCCTTCATAAAGATCTTTGCGATGTCATCAGTCTTATGCATAGACTTAACATGTATAAAATGTGATGTCTTTGTCAACTTTTCCACCACAACCATGATGGAATCATTTTGTCTCCAAGTCATTGGCAATCCTGTAATAAATTCCATGGAAATAACTTCCCATTTCCATTTTGAACTGGCAAGGGCTGCAACAAACCTGCTAGGTGTTGATGCTCAACCTTAACCTATTGACATTTCATGCACCTTGAAATATATTCAGCCATGTCCTTTTTCATTCCTGGACAAAAGTACTGCTTTCTAGTTGTAGCAATTGTCTTCTGATATTCTGGGTGCCCAGAATATGGAGCTTGATGGATCTCATCCATAACAACCCTCCTCAAATATTCTACATTTGGAATATAAATTATGTTCTTATAAGTAAGGATTCCATCTTCTTCTAATTTATATCCCTTGTACTTCTTTTCAAGGATTTGCTACTGCAATTTGTCCTTGACCTGTGCATACAATTCATCTTCAATAGCATGATTAACAATCTGTTGTCTCAAATATGACTGGAAAATACTAAGAGATGCCACATGCATTTCCTGCATCTTCCTGCTGAGTGCATCATCTACCTTATTCTCTTTTCCTTTTATGTGTTTGATTTCAAAATCAAACTCACATAAAAACTCCAGCCATCTAGCTTGCCTAGCATTAATGTTGGTTGATCAAACAAGTACTTCAGACCACAATAGTCTATCCTTAGCTCAAATATTCTGCCCATCAAGTAATGCCTCCACATCTTGAGGGCATGTACTATGGCTGCAAGTTCCAGATTATGAGTGGCATAGTTCTTCTCATGCTCCTTCAACTTTCTTGACTCATAACATATTATGTGCTTGTCTTGCATAAGAACTTCTCCAAGTCCTTGACCGCATGCATCAGTACACACCGCAAAATCTTTCTCTGGGTATGCAACTTTCAATACTAGTGCACTTGTGAGAATATTCTTCAATTGATGGAAGCTTTCTTCACACCTTGATGTCCATTAAAAATTTATCCCCTTCCTTTGGAAAGAAGTGATGGCATGTGCAACCTTGGAGAATACTTCAATGAATCTCCTGTAGTATCCTGCAAGTACCATAAAATATCTTACATCTGTCATATTTCTTAGAGTAGGCCAATTCATAATGGCTTCAATATTGTTAGGGTCCATATATATACCCTCTTATGAGATAATGTGACCCAAATATTGAATCCTATCCTTATGGAAGTCACACTTGCTCAACTTTGCATATAACTGATGCTCCCTGAGAAATTGTAATATAAATTTTAGATTCTCTTCATGCTCTTCCTCATTTTTAGAATAAATAAGAATGTCATCAAGGAAAACAAGAACAAACTTGTCCAAATACCTGCTGAAGACACTATTCATAGGGCACATAAATGTAGCTGGTGCATTTGTGAGACCAAATGGTACCACTACAAACTCTTAATGTCCATACCTCATTTTGAAGCCTATCTTATGAATGTCTTCATCCTTGATTCTCACCTGATGGTAACCCAACCTTAAGTCAATCTTGGAAAATACCTTTTCCCTCTCATTTGATCAAAGAGGTCATCAATTTTAGGAAAATGATATATTTTTTTAACAGTGGAATTGTTCAGTTGTCTGTAATCAATACACAATCTGAGTGTACCATCTTTCTTCTTCACAAACAGAACTGGTGCTCCCCAAGGAGATACACTCGGCCTGATATACTTCCTATCCAATAACTCTTGCAACTGCATCTTATCTCTAGCATTTCTGGTGTACTCATTCTTTAGGCTGTCATGGACACTGGTGTTGCTCCTGGCACAAGTTCAATTGTGAAGTCAATGTTTCTCTTTGGAGGAAGCCTTGGAATCTCATCAGGAAAAATATCCTTGGATTTTTGTAATACAGGATAGTCCTGAAACCTAATATTTTCATTCTTTGCTTCTTCGAGAACATGAGCTGCATACACTCTGCAACCCTTCCTACAAAACTTCTTCAACTGCATTGCTGAAATCTGCATCACAGAAATCACCTTTGGAATGCCTCTTACAACTATTGGGTTCCCTTCTTCATCCATGCATTCAAAAGTATTATTATAGAATTCGAGCTTTACCCTGTGAGATTCTAACCAATCCATTCCAATGAGAACATCATATGAACCAAGTGGTATAACATTCAGATCTACATAAGTGACCAACCCATTCATCACCAATGGGAATTTCTCAACCACTTCACTAACCTTTCTCTTAGTTCTAGTGGCTAGCTGAACTAACCACGATTTTCTATGATTTACTTTTTTAAAAGTACAAATCTCCACTACTCTAGGAGCAATGTAACTATGAGTAGAACTAGGTTCAATCGAAATAGAAACAGATTTCTCAACAATTTTACCTGCAACTTCACCCACAGTTGACTGGTGATCTACCTGGAGGTCGTCTAGTGTTGTATAGATTCCAGGGATGAACCTTGCTACTTAACCCACTACTTCTACCTCTTGAATGTTGTAAGTTGTCCTTGCATTCTCATTATCAAGTGAACAATACCTGCACATGTGGGTTCCTTCACATTTCCAACATTGGAGTGGTGCTTTGTTCTGTTATGGATCTCTTGGCTCTTCTCCCACCACTCTAGCTAGCTGCTTCTCAACTTGGGATGGATGCTTCTGCTGATTCTTGAAGTTAGAAGGTTTGAAACCTTTCTTTATTTGGTTAGAATTCTCATTCTTTTTTTCCTTCCATGTCTTACGATAATCAGGTTTGCCTTTTCTTTGCTCATAGAAATACTTAGCTTTCCTTATGTCTTCTTCCAGAGTTCTAGGTTCATAAAACTCAATTCTGTCTTTGTAAGACTAAAGAAATCCACTTAGAAAAACGCTGGATTTTTTATTTTTCATATTTGATGTACCTCACATACCTCAAAAAATCCAAGAACATGTTTTCATACTCTTCCATGGTCTGCTCTCCCAATATCAGCTCATGGAACTCTTTGATCTTATCATCATAGTACCTATCAGAGAGGTACTTCTGCTTGAAATACTTCCAGAGCTATTTCCAAACAATCTTCCTTTCATTAATATTCTTCACTTGCCTAAAGTTCTCCCACCATATGGATTCCCTTCCAATCAAATTGAAGGTGGATACTCTAGCCTTCATATTTCTTGAATAGTCTTGGAAGTGGAAATATTTCCTCATGCCAAGAAGCCAAGATTCAACTTCTTGACTATTCTTTATCTTACCATTGAAGGTAGGATGCCTTTCCTTCTTAAATTCATCACATGAATGGTTCTTGTAGCTCCTATTTCTCTTATTCTTGTGAGAAGAAGAAATTGGACCACCAATGTATCCTTCAGAGTCAGATGACCGACTATGATATCTCTTTCTTCTTCTAGCAGTGCTCTTACTTCCTTCTGGTCTCACTGTCCGGTCCCCAGAGTTCAGCCGCCTCTGAATGTCTGTCAAAATTTGCAGCATGGATGCATTTAGTTGATTCTGCTCCTCTAGTGCCTTAACCAATCTTTCATTATCTGCCCTGTGACTTTTCATCTCCACCTTTAGGCTTCTCATGGTGGTGTAAAAATATGGAGGAGTATCTTGAAACCTCCTCCCATTAGACTCTATCTCAGCATTTCCAATTTGGACATTTTCCCCTAGAGCGTCTTCTTTGTATTCATTTGGGTTATATGCATCATCACACATGTTGGTTCTCATGGCTCATCCAAACCAACTTTACTGAACTGCACTATCTGGAATGCTACCCTTTGTGGGTGACTATAATTTTGCAAAATGTGTTGATAAACAAAATTGTTAGGTGCATAATAAAATCAAAAGTAAAAACCATTTACCAATAGCTCTGTTAACTGTTCAACTTGGCCCATCAAGGCCCTATGATGCAACCTGCAGGTCTGATACCAAACTATCACGTCCCCTCTCATCCACTAGAGAGGGAACACGATAATTACTGCTATCTAACTAATGTAGGAGCATCCATCTCGAAGTTCAATCTATTCAACTATGTGTAAATTATCTTACTTCCCAATAGCAGATAAATTGATTTTGTTAGTGCTCGCTCCGATGATCTACGAAGAAAAATATTAGAGGAGATTGAATGACGAAGAAAATCATGATGGAAATCGACGGTCACAATCTGTTCCGCATCTAGGAATAGATCAATGGCTAAGAAATAACTCGAAAGAATCAATGGTGCAGAAATCTTGAGTTTGCGGAATCGAGAAATTATGGAAATTGTGGTCCCGCATCCTGCATCCTGCATCCCGCATGCAGAATAGACCGTTGTAGAAATAATTATTTGTGGAAATAGAGATCATGAAGCCACATCCAGCATCCGGCATCCCACATGTGGAAAGGAGAGTTGCAGAAGGAAAATATGTAGGGAATAGAGTTTACAAAAGGCCATTTCTACATCCTGCATCCCGCAAGTTACGGAAAGAAGAGTTGTGGAAGGAAAATTTAACCTGTTAACAGAAGTCTTGGACATATTTGATCATTTAGGCCATCACCAATCTGACCATCTAAGCACCATAACATAATTTAAAAATGAATTGAAAGAAACATACACAGATGCATACAATTGCAATTATATAGTGGAAGCAATTCATCGATTCAACACATTAGTCATATTCATCATATTTCATTAAGAAATTACAATTGCAGAGATTAACACAAAGATACTTATATTTGAAAGAAGTTTGTTCCGCAACCAGCTATGTCACTGCAACGTTCCACCCAACCATAGGCCAGTGCGCTCATCAATCTCTAGCAGCACTGCCACCTTCGAGCTGGGTATGATTCCCACAAGGAATAAGGAATAGTAGCAGGCTCACACATAGCCAAGAATACAACCAAAATCAGCCAAGGCAACACAATTGTGTTTATCAGGCTGTGAACAAACAATCCAATATACTGTTGGGTTTATCAAGCTAATCAACCAAGCCAACATTCACATTAAGGACCAGCCAATCCAACTAACAAATGGGTTTATCAGGTTGCAAAGGAGATGGAAAACTTGAACTGCTAATCTAGTGAGCTCAACCACCAAGCTATGGACACCTGAACTAGATCAGGCTTGGCTGCTAAAACATATACACACCCAACACAAGGAATGATCCCCTTCTTTGCTACACAGTCCCTCAGGCTATGCCTTCCATTCCAGTGCTGTTCAGGGTGTGTAAAGAAGAAAACTAGCCCCTCTAGATCTATTTGTGAGGTTCCTTCCTCCACTAGGTTTATCAAGCTAGTTCAGATCCAATTCCACTCCAAACCAATTCATACCAAGGGAAAAATATGCACACACAACAGACCACAATGTCAACACATGAAAACATGATTCCACTCACTCTATGATAGAGGAGACCATTACACAACAACACTGAGGATGGTAACAACAGACGAACAACCTAGAACAAAACACAATTTTGCAAGAAGAAAAATTGCACATCGCACATGCACATAATGGAATAGGGAATGATCAGAATAAACCACAATGTTTCGGTGAGAGCTAGATGATGGAATGGGCATGCAAAATGAGAAAAACAAACTAAAAACGTGAAGGATGGATGATCAAAATGTCCTGCCACTCCCCAAAACATGAGGGAAGATGAAAACGTGATTGCATGAGGGGAATGGGAATACGTTTTTGGGTGTTTCCTTTTGAAACATGGATTTTCCCCAAAGGCTCATGGTTAAACATTCCCCCTCCCTGTTCCTTAGGAAATCATTCCCCCATCTCATTATTTGTTGCATTGACATAACTGGTTGTGGGTTTTTAATTAAATTGCATATTTACATGATGTCCAAAATTATAGTGTGCCGGCCAACACAAAATACCATCGATATCGATTTTAATCGCTGAAACATAAAATGCTGAATCAACGGTGGGGATTTTTCCTTTAGCTCCAAACCATGATTAATTACAATATTTACATCATATATATTTAATGCGAACGAGGTCAAAACCAGGGTGTTACACTATTCTATTATACACTTTATGATGATAATGCATGTGATAATGATGTACACTCTATGATGTTGATGCTCTCCTATACATTATGATTTACATGCATACCATAGTGTGATGCACTTCTATACAATATGATGTATATGCATACCATAGTGTGATGATTCTCTCCTATGCACTATAATTTATATTTGATGATGAGGATGCATACCCTATGACGATGATGCATACCTATGATGATGATGCATGACGATGCATGCCTTATGATCAGTGAAAGTACAGAATAAATACTTGATGAGTGACTGGGTATTATGAGGTGTACAAGGATGTACATGACAAGACCTAACTGTGTTGCAGTAGTGATGAGCATATTGACCAAATTTTGATGAGCAAATTGACCAGATATTGATCAAAAGTGTTGACCACCAGAGTGGTGAGCATAGATTGACGTGCAGAGCAGAGTTTGGTTGTGTATCAAAGCCATATCATTTCTTGCAAGAAGAATCTTGCACTTGTGGATTTGACTCCTCAAACCCTTCTTAGTTGGAGCTAAAAAAAGTAGGCTTGGTTTTGTTATGAGAGTTGGTGCACTTTTCATCAGCTGGTGCTGATTGTAATCGAGAAGATTGTTGTCTTCCATGTACAACAAATAAATATAAAAATTCCATATATTCTTGTGTCTTTTTTGATGTGATGTTTATGATTATGACTCACGGTTGGTTCAACTAAAGAATATGATTATGTGATTAATTCTTGATGTACTTTGATTGATTAAAAGAAGGTAAAAAGGTTTAAATTACTCACACACTGATTCACCCCCCCTCTTAGTGTGGCCATTCTATCCAATAATTGGTATCAGAGCTGACCTTCGTTACAAGCTTAGAAAGCTTGAGGGAGATCCTTAGACACAATGGAATATAAGAAAGAGTCATCAAGCAATGATGTGCATGTACTTGATATGAAATATTATTTCAGTTGGAGGAGAAAGATGAAGGCATATTTGAAGAACTATGGCATTTTGGATATTGTGATCAATCCACTCACTCCATCAAACAAGAAGGGAAATTCAGCTGCAAACAAGGACAATACTACATCCTTGAAGTTCCTCATGGATGGAATTCCCATCTTAGTGAAAGAAAGTGTAAGGGAGTACACTTCAATCAAAGATCTATGGTTAAAGTTGGAGAGAAAGTATCAGAAGGAAAGACTAGAAACCAAAAAGATATATCAAGAATCACAAGACAAGCCCCCATAAGAGATCAATCAAGAACAAGACAATCAAGAAAAGGACTTCAGCAAATGTATGGACTCTTGTGATTGTAACAATATCCCGTGTGATGAAATTAAGAAGGTTCTTTCCAGATGATGATGAAGGGTTATCAAAGGATACACATGAGATACATCTCACGTTGCTGAATATTGATCTTAGATCCAATTGGTTTATGAACACAATAAATTTAAACCATAGTGACTTCATGAAGTTCAAAAAGAAAATATTGGACTCCTTGAATGAATATCAACAGAATACCATGACAATGAAAGTGTTTCTTGTGAAGCTCAAAAACAAGGATGAAGAGTTGCGGGATCAAATGAAAGACAAGGAGGCTAAAGTTGAACAACTAAATATTGAATTGATTAGTTAAAAGGAAGAACCGAAAGAGCCTGCTGAAGAGCTTGAAGAAACTAGAGAGGTCAATCATGATCTGAAGACTCAACTAGAGGAAGCCAAGAGGATAGAAGAAATCATGAAGCTGGAAGAAAAGGAGGAGACAATCCAAAAGCTGGAAATGGAGGTATTTGGTCTCAGGAAGAAAGGTGAGAAGAATGAAGTTTTTTTCAAGTTCAGGGACAATTCGGTTGTCCTAGATAATATCTTGGATTTCCAGAGATCTCCACTAGAAAAAAGTGGTCTTGGTTACAAGAAGGAGAAAGAAAATTCGGAAGGTGACACTTGGCATCCTAAGACTCCAGAAGTAAATCCATTAACATCCAAATCTTCTCCTCATTCACTTTTACATGAAAACAATGACTTTGGAAGTTCAAAAATGCAACAAGGAGTTAGGTATATTCCTCAAAGCAATATCAAAAAAGAAACAACCCCAAGTCCCAGGTATGAAAGTGGATTTAATGGTTATTGTTATTTTTGTTCTAACTTTGGTCATAAAGCTGTGGATTGTAAACTCTATGGAAGAATAAGTGGTGAAAGGACCAATGAATCAGTTAGATGATGGACATGTTGCTACCACATGTAATACATTGAGATGCTACACTTGTAGTGGGTTTGGTCACAAAGCCCAATAATTTGCAAGTCAAAGAAGTCAACCAAGGAGGAGTCCTTCATACACATCAACAAAAATATTTGAAGATCGGAAGATGAAGACCTACAATTAGAGACACTCATAGGAATGGATACATGAATTTGATCAAAGAAGTGTTGGAAGTTCCAACAGCTCAGTCACGTGCTGGACATGCAATCATGTTGGTCACAATGTTGCATATTGTTATACACTGAGGTGTTATACTTGCAGTGGCCTTGGGAATGAAGCTCATGATTGTTGGATTTCACAAAAATAACCCTTGAGAAGTTTCCTATACAACTCATCAAGGAAAGCAAGTACATATGAAGGAACAAATGCTGAAAGGACATATGGCAAGAAAAAGGTATGGATGAATAAGACCGAGAAATTGCAATTAGAAGAGGTTGATAAGAGCAGGGAGGATGGATGCAATATGGAAATCCATATGTAAGGTCCCTCAAAGACCTTAGCACACCTTGAGTTCATAAGGATGGAGGATGAAATCAAAGGAGAAAGGATGGTTACTCCAGGTATACAGACATGTCCTATGATCGCGCATATAGACAAGGGAAGCAGTGAGAAGTGATCAATGATTTTAGATACATGTATGTGGACACCCTTTTCCATTGATGCCAAAAGGGGAGAGATGAAGACAAAAGGGGAGCATGCTCACAGGGGGAGCATGAGTTGTTGTCATCAATGACAAAGGGGGAGATTGTTGATGATATTGTCATTGATGCCAATAGGGTCTTGCAGTGGCCCCATAGGTTTTGATTGATGCCACCAAGTCCCACTTGCAGTGCCTTGGACCCATTACACAGTGATTTTGTGCTTTGAAGCACGTTATACCTAGTTGACAAGGTACCTATGCCCACAAGGATGGATCTTGAATCCACCACCTTATTGAAGATGATGAAGACCCTACTGATGGCGTTGAAGACCCTGGAGATGGTGTTGAATCCTTTTTGGATGATGGATAATTCCTTAACAGGTTGGAAAATCATTAATGACCCATTATGTGGTCATTCATGCTCTGATGGTGTCATGGTACCTCAAAAGAAGGCCTAACAACCCCACAGGTGATGTCATGATGGATATTGACCCTTGGAAGTCTTATGGTATGGTTGAGGTAGTTCAAGGAGCCCATGAATCCCCTTGGCATGTCAAAGAATATTCTTTCTTAATGAAGAATACTTGAAGGAGTCCTTGGACCCACACTTGATGGTGTAATGTCTTGCAACCTTGTTGGGTCATGGAGATCTTGTATGATGATGTTGACCTTGTATGGTCCTTTATAGGCTATGGAACCCATGAAAATATCCTTGGTATGATTCAGAATTCCATGAATACTTGGAACCCATGATGAAGACCCTGATTCCCTTGCAAAGGTCATGGAGCCCACTACTTGCACTTGACATGGTTAGATGACATGATGATGTGGTCATGAGGTATTTGTTGTTTAGGAATAAACACCCTTGTAACCTGGGGTTTGGGGTTACCAACGTACTTCTAAAACTTACAGAAAATCAGATTTAAAGTACAGAAAGGAAATAGGAAGATATGTTGGACTCACTCGATTATCGACGGTTGATCCAAGTTTTGTCTTCTCCCACTCTGCTTCCCTCCAAAGCTTTCAGGGATGCACCTCCTTCACCTACAAAGAGAAAATTCTCCAAGTACAAACTTATACATGTATATATGATAGGTTAGATAAATAACATATATAGTGCTTAATCAAATATATTTATCAACCATCATACATGAAAGAGACTCAACACAAAGTTGGAAGAAGAATTCTCTTTATTAACAATCAATGAATGAGATAAGTGTACAACCCAACGCCTGAGACAAGGACTCCTCTGCAACCCAAGGAATCTGAGTTCTGCTGCTCCAAAGACTTCTGAAGATATACCACCAGCATAACTTTGCGCTCCAAGATTGATTAATTAATGTCCTCCCCGATGCCTCTATTTATACTTTTGGAAATAGAGCAGTTTCAAAGGTTGAGGAGGTTGAGATAGTTGATATAGTTAATGATTAGTGCTAAAATAATTTGCATTAATCATGTACACATCCATTCAACATTAAAAAATATAAAACACGATTAATGCAGATTAGTTGAGCACCAATCATTAACTATCTCAACTGTCTCAACCTCCTCGTGTTGAGATAGTTAATGATTAGTGCTCAACTAATCTGCATTAATCAGAAAAAACAGAGAGTGCTTTGTTCAAGGATGACATGATGCCACTAACTAAAAACCAAAAGAAAAATTCATCCTTACCTTCCCTGTTAAATTTTAATGAGTCCAGGAAAGTCAACTCAGATCTATCTTCATTTTTTGACAAGCTTGAAGAGAAGAGGGAATAATGCTTAATAGTGTCACTGATTCGTGGATTTTATGAGCCCGAACTAGTACATGCTCACTTGATGTTTTCATGTTTAGAGAGTCTGAAAACTTCGAAGAAGACTCTATGGGGGTCCTTTTTCATCCAATTTAGTCTCATGAGGCTAGAAAAGTATAAAACATACCACAGAAGAACTCTCCTAACTTCTGTAGAAGAAAAGGTGAACCTTTTTCATACTTAGTCAGGGAGGTCCGAAAAAGGTTAAATTACCACCTACCCAACGCTCCTTCAAGAGCAGCATATAGCTTGAGTTTTACGAGTGTGAAGGAAAGAAAGATCACTCAGAAAGATCCATTTGGGTATGAGAAATGGGGCTTACAACAATAAACTCAATGTTTTGTTCTTAGTGTTTAACAAGCATGATAAAGACATAAAGTATACTCAGAATCTTTTTCATGTTTAGGTCCAGAGCACGAAAAAGAGAAAACTGAGCTCAAACCGGGTGTTCCTTTTCTGTAAATTTAGTCCCTCAGGTCCGGAAAAGTGATAAGCATGTACCTGAGAATACTCTTCTCAATTCTGTAGAAAAGAGAGTGATCCTTTCTCGTATTATTCCACATGGTCCGAGAAAGAGATAACCTACCACCAATGTGGATGCCCATTCACACATTCTTAACAAGCTTGAATGGAAAAATTAACTTGGCAGTCAAGTCTGTTTTTAAGGAGTTAGACCTGGGCCTAAATAAACTCCATAAGGGAGGGGAGTCCTATAAAGGGATAGCTTGTAAAAAGAGACCAAAATGAGGCTCAATTTGGCATGAAAAATAGCTAAAAAGATTCCCCTGTACCTAAGACAACTGAAGCATGAGTATCGACAAACAAAATGGGATCTAAATGGGGATACTCATGAGAGGAAAGCCCTATCCATGGAAGAACAATGGTAAAGAAAAGGATCTAATGGTTAAAAAATACCATAGTCCGTGGTCAAAATGTTAATTGCTAGGTTTAAGATGGAATGCAGAATGCATGTGAAACGATAAAAAACCATCCTATATGAGCAAAAAACACCTTAAAACGATGATAAACCTGTTACAAGGAAAAAATATATGGTATTAGTTTCATAAAATATGAACTATAGGGAAAAAACCCACTTGAAAAATAAATTTTCTATAAATAGTTCAAAACTCAAATAAAAACTCACCATTTGGATGTTTAGCCATAAAAGACAAGTTTTCACCTCTACCTTCAATTGCTCGGTGTGGACAATCCGGTGGACCATTTCCAAATCCGCAAGTGTCAGGTAATACTACACTCAATGCTCTTCAATTTGATCCAAGCAATTATCAAAATTATGCCCTAATTTCATGTTTTTAAGCATCCTCAACAAAGCAACATTGTGTATGTGGGTTTTCTATATTGAAAGTCGCATACACATGTTCTGTACACGGGTTTCCCGAAGGACAGTTGCGTACAATACGCGACATGCCTAAATAGACAGTCACATACACTACATGAGGTAGAAAAGAAGCATATTGGGTCAAAATTTTGAAATTTTATATGAAACTAAAGCTTTGGAATTGCTTGTTTACTAGGTTTAAAGATGGTGCTTGAGTGGAGGGAGCGCGAACATGAATATATGGACCAAGAAGCACTCCAAAGTTCCCCCACCGTGAATGTTTTACGTTCAAGTGGGTTGTTAAGGTTTTTCTATGCCTCACCTATGCGGCCCAATGTCCACCTCTTAGAGTTCCTAATAAATTATTGGGATCATGACTTGGGCATGTTTGACCTTCAGGGTGAGTCCTTGGAGATTACTTCAGAAGATATCTATTTCATTGCAGGTCTATCAGGATGGGGATCTCCAGTAAACTTGGAAGGAACCGGTAGAGGAGGTGACCCTCTAAGTGTCCAAAACTATATTGATTTATACTGTGCACCAGGTACACAAAAGAGGGGTAGCTGCATCCCTGTGCATCCCTATTGTGCACATACGTGATTTTCCTCTACAGGTATTGACAAGTATTATTGTGAGGGTTGCAGGGTCATCTTCACTTCACCTTGGGACACAGAACCAGATGAGACTAGCAGTGGATTGCATGCAGGGGGCTCTATATGATTGGTGCTTGGGAGTGATCTCGATTATGAGAAAACAACTCTCTGACTGCAAGAGAGGTAGGAGATAGAATTTTGGATATTCTAGCATACTAGTAGCCTTCTACTTTGAGAGAATGCTAGGATTGAGCCCTGCAGTACCCTTGCCAGTTCATTCTCCTCATTAGCCTAGGCTGAGTAGATGGGGAGATATATTCCTCTGCCAGGGAGGTGGTGCCTGAGTGTAGAGTGTCTATGACGATGACTTCTACTTTTGGTGGGAGCGCCAGTTTCCATCTTTGGAGCAGTTTCCATACACTAGAATGGATTTTCGTGGTGATGTAGACCTCATCCTCCCTCTAGGAGGAGCATGGGGAGAGTTAGGTAATTTTTATTTTCAAATTTTCAAATTTTTATGAATTTTAAATATAGGGATATATACATATGTATAAGAGTTCTAATCCTTTTAAAATGTCAAAATGCAGATATTGGACCGGTTCTCCCTGAAGGGAATCCACACATGTATGTGCATCCTGTCTTGGGAGAAGACCGAGGGCTGATTAGGGTTCTGGAGGGGAAGCTGGCCAGTCTTACCCAGAGAGTACCCACCTTATGAATTGAACACATCCCATCCATCATGCATGAGTTCATGGTTGGTGTACCACCTGTCTGGATATGCCTTTTGAGGCGGGTAGCCAGAGCAGTATTAGTATATATAGATGCTGTTGAGGTTGCTGAAGCTGAGGAGGCTGAAGAAGCCAGAGTACAGGGTGACCGGGGGGACCAGGGTGGTCCAGCTTAGATCTAGGACATTTGATGGACTTTGATCCATATTTTGTATATTTTTGTATATTATACAATTATGAATGGATCTGAGGATTAGAGACTCGACCTATCTATATGAATAGATATTCACACACACACACACACACACACACACACACACACATATATATATTTGCTGGTTTATTTACAAATGTTTTTTATGTGTTTGCTGTATACTTTTTATGGAAAATGTGTTAAATTCGAATCCAAGATGTAATTAGCGTATGCATCAGTTAATGAATTTTGATTCCTTGGAATATGATTGAATTTTATGAACCCAAAACTTCTTTCCAATAACCTAACTTGCATGAACTGACGTAATAGAATAGGGTTCCGCACCTGATAAGCCCGATTGAGCTGGGAAACATCCAGTTGAGAGTCCAGTCGAAATTCTAGCTGGTTGATACCACGTGACAAAGCATCCCATAGAAGCTCAATGATAGCCCTATATTCAGCCACATTATTGGAAGCAGGACCTAAGCAAGCGCCTCTTGAGGCTACTAACTGTCCTGAGGGAGAATACATGACCCATGTAGCCGAAGCTAAATGACAAGTATGGCGACTGGCGCCATCAGTGAAACCTACAAACCTCTCAGAAGACATTTGAAACAACCAGGAGATGATATTAAAAACACAAACTGACAAACTAGTGTACATAAAAATACATACAATAAAATACAAGAAAAAGTGCTAAGCCTAAGCATAGAACTTTTTAAGGTAGAACCCATTTCTAGGCTCAGCCAGCTTATTCCCATCGAAATCTATCAATTCATATGCACCTTTATTTAATACTTTTGACTTGATATAAGGTCCTAACCACATATACTTGAACTTTCCCACCTCCAGGGGTTCTTTGTCTTGGTCCCAGAGAAAAAACAAGTTCTCCCTCAGAGAAAATTCGAGGCTTGATCGATTTATCATATTGGCTTTTGACCCTATTTTTATGAGCTTGATTTGCTGTCAGCACATCTCTACCCTATTCATCAAGGTGTTCTAAATGTAATAGACAATATTCAAGCTCAGTCGTATCTAGTAACACATGAATAACATTTTTCAAAGACAGGATTTCACATTCAATCGAGGTAACAACTTCCACTCCATGGACGAGTTGGAAGGGGGAGAAACCCATAGCAGTTTTTACATTAGTTCGATACACCCAAAGAGCAGGGTACATCATGATATGCCAGTTTGAATGGGCTACATTAATAGTACATTTGAGGATAGTTTTCAAAGTTTTATTAACAAACTCAACCTGACCATTGGCTTGAGGATAAAATGAGGATGAATGTTCTTGTCTAAATCCTAGCATAGTGGTCAATTCCGTCATCATGCTATTTTGAAAATAACTACCATGGTCAATGACAATCACCTTGGGTATACCAAATCATGCTATAATTTGATTGAACACGAAGAAAGCTGCAGTTTCCCCATCAGCTCTAAAGGTCGGCATTGCCTCTGCCCATTTTGTAAAATAATCCACAACGACAATGATATATTTGTGCCCCCCAGCTGAGGCTGGGTTACACATCATGTAATCAATCCCCCACTTCATGAAGGGGCCCACCGAGATAACGAGAAATAATGGAGTGGGATGTGACCGCATTTTCCTATTATAAAGCTGAGAAGGATGGCAGCGCTTCACTGCTTCCACACAATCTTTAAAGATTGTGGGTAGACATAATTGACACGTAATATTTTTTGGGCCATTGCTAACCCAAATAAATGACCACCACACGCTCCACTATGGGCATCATTTAGGACAATCTCCGCTTCCTCGTGGGTCAAACATCGATGCAAAACAAAATCTACCCCTCTACGATATAAAGTATCTCCTATGATGAGGTATTTCTTGGGATGTAGGCATAGTTTACGTCGTTCTTCCTGCAAGAAAGCTGCAAGATACTTCAAAGTCTAGAGATATATAAGTATGTATCCATACCAGGGATCAGAGGTGGAAATCAAAAATATGTGCTCATCTGGGAATGAGTCTTCTTCAATAGCTACATCTTCATCTACTGGAAATTCTGCAATAAGCTCAACAAAAACTAAATATTTTTTGGATTTGGCAGACTGAAAATCCAAGTCAAACTCTTGGAGAATGACTATCCATTTGTTGAATTTGCCTCCGATTATCCATTGGGACAAAACATACTTGAAAGGATTAAAATCTTCCACTACTGTTGTAGTCCTTAGCAAGATGTAGTGATGTAACCTATGAACAGCATAAACAACTACTAAGGCCAACTTCTCGACGTGGGAGTACCTCAGTTCAGGTCCGACTAAAGCACGGCTAAGATAATAAATGACATGCTCTAGGATCCTATCATCCTCTAGGACTAGGACCACCCCTATGGTCGACTCAGACGCAGCCAGATACAATATAAAATCCCTAGAGTAATCTGGCGGACGCAATAATGGTGTCAACAACAAATATTTTTTCAATGCCTCGAATGCGAGTTGTGTAGTTTCATCCCATACAAATGGGGTGTCCTGTTTTAGCAGGCACATGAAACCCTTAGTAATCTTGGCATAGTTTATAATGAAACATCGAAGAAAATTGGACTTTCCCTACAGGCTCTAAAGTTTCCTGATAGAACTAGGAGGAGGTAGATTTACAATGGCCTCAACTTTTAATGGATGCATCTGAATACCTTTATTAGAAACAATGAATCCGAGCAGTCTCCCTGACTCAACACAGAACACACACTTGTGGGGATTCAAGAAAATTTTATAGTATTTGCATCATTCAAATATCAAACACAGGTGATCTGGATGGTCAATCCTCTTACGAGAATGTGCAAGCAGATCATTAAGGTAAGGTTTGACAATGGCTTTGATATCATGGAAGGAAAAATTCATTCCCCACTGAAAGGTTGCCCCAGCATTTTTCAATCCAAAGGGAATTTTTTTTATATGCGAAGGTACCCCAAGGAAAAATGAAAGCATTTTTATGTTGGTCTTCCAGTTTTATTTGAATTTGATTATATCCGGAGAAACCATCCATAAACGAAAAAACTTCACTTCCCGCGCAAGCATCAATAATTTGGTCTATAAATGGCATGGGATAGTTGTCCTTAGGACAGGATTTGTTTAAATCTCTGAAATTAGTATAGACGTGTATGGTCCCTTGCTTCTTATCAAGAGGAACAGGGTTGGATGCCCATTTCGTCAAAGCTATGGGATAAATAAAACTGGCTTTCAACAGTTTTTCCACTTCAGCCTTCACTGCTGCCGCTTTACGAGTTAACGGGTCTCAACTTTTTCCAAACAGGTTTAGTGTTAGGGTATGTTCAGATCTTGTGCTCAACTATAGATGGATCAATTCCTGGAATCTCCTCATATGACCAGGAAAAAATGTCGCCGAACTCCTTGAACAAGGCGGTATAGATGGCAATCTCCTCAGGAGAGCAGTTTGCGCCAATATGTATATTTTACACAATGTCAAGATTTACAGAGATGTTGATAGGGACGGTACAAGAAATATTTGCCATATTCCCCTTAGCAAGCATTTCTTCCATGGGTGAGGGATTAACGGGCGTATCAACATCATCTGTTAGTCTCACATGAAACTCTTGATTCTCTATCTTGCTTAGCTTTGGAACAAAATAGGATTGATGATGAAGATCTTCACAGGTCTTATCTCATCTGCACATGGCTTCCAGAATGGATTCATCAAAAGGTAAAACCATATCTAAACAATATGTCGAATGCAAATATTTTTCTGCCCAAGCAGGAAGATAGAATTCTTCCAATTCCTCTAAGACTGAGAGTGGAACCAGAATGGGATCAATAGTGGTTTGTGTGATAGCTTGATAAGCTACTTCCACTGCCGATAGGGGCACTTCAGGTTCATGGTGGGTAGGGAGAACCCAAGGATTAGTCCTATCAACAATCGTAGTAATGGACTTTCCCACACTAGTAGAACCTATATAATTAATAGGAGCTGGAAGATCGAATGTGCCCATCAGCGATGTGTACATTCCAGCCCCTAAGCTCTATGCAACAGGTTTGACCTGATCAACAAATGGCACAGTGGACTCATTGGACTCCATATATCCTTTTCGAGTAAAATTGAGTTGGTCAATAGTAACCAACTTACCTTTGTGTGCAAACACTACCACCCGAAAGACAGCCAATGCAATAACATACATGGCATAAGTCCCACTTCTTCCCAAAAGCAAATTATAGTCCAAAGGTGCATCAATAAGCTCCACCTCAATAGACACTGCTTTCCCTACCAGCTTAATTTCAAAATCCAGTAGGATACCATGCGGATGGAATGACCTTCTGTTGAAAGTAGTAAGCAGGGTGTTTGATGGGACCAGCTCTGGGGATCCAAGAGCTTTCCAACATGACAAGGACATAACACATGTAGAAGCACCCTTGTCAACAACTTCCCTTCCAATGGTCTTTCCACCATGGATGACATCTATTGATAAGGCTACATGGTAAGGTAGGTGAATTTTGACATCATACAAGTGAAATTTCACCATGAGACTCGATGAGTCCATACTGCCTAAGGCTGCTAAGAGTGCATCCCGCTGGGCGGGACAACTCTGTAACACCTCTAAAGCCGACATTGCACAAAGTGTCTGGGCTAAGTCTTCAACCACGGAGTAGTTGGATGCAGCCTTAGCATTAGGATTATGGATTAGAGGAAATTTCAACTCAAAATGGGCCTCCTAAAATAAATTGATAAAATAATAGTTAAAATAATAAAATAATATTTATTAATTTTGGAGGAAGAAAAGAAAAAAACTACTTTTTTGTTTGTATTTTTGACATATCTCCCTGTGTTTTTACTCAAATTTCGATCGAAAGAGCTCGTTGGATGCGGAATTAAATTCCGCATCCAACGAATACCCACTTGGCATACTTTTGATGGACCCCGCTACCCCAAAAATAATAAATACCTAAATAAATGGAATGATGATGTCATCATTTCGTTTTTCCAGGTATTTCTTGTTTTTGGGGGTAGTGGGGTCCGTCAAAAGTATGCTGAGTGGGTACTCATTGGATGCGGAATTTAATTCCACATCCAACGAGCTCTTCCGATCGAAATTTGAGTAAAAACACAGGGAGATATGTCAAAAATACAAACAAAAAAAGTAGTTTTTTTTTATGATACCTATCCCCAAATTTATATTAAAAAAGTGTTTAAGACCTATACGGAATTTCAAATTTAAAGCAATTTCATTGGCTAACACATGATGACATGGAATTTGAATAAAAGTTAAAAGGCCCATTTTGAGTTGAAATTTCCTCTAATGCAAGGTCTTCTTAAAGACACCTTTCGGTATCTTGGGCATAGTTTCAGCAGGTTTCTCGATCGTGAGAGGGTTAGAAGTTTCACCTATAGACTTACCCTTCTCAGAGGTCTTTTTTTCATAGTTCTTATTCCTGGTCTGTAGCAAAGTTGAAGATCAAACCATGTTGATATAATTGGGGTCAGGGGCATTTGGGGTGCTATGTACATTAGAAGACTTGGAACCCACATAAGATGGCATGATCATACTTGGACACTTTAGTTTGACACATGTGTTGATGGTGGGGTAAAGGTGGTGTTGAATGGAAGCCCTAGTGGCTTAAATGACACCCCTTATGAATATGGATGGTGACATGGCACCTCGATGCTAAGATCCTTAATGAAGACCTTATGGCTTGTTAAATTCTTGGTCATACATATGGCTTATGTGGTGGACACCCTATTAAATGGCAAAGAAAATACATGCAACTCTTTGGTAAGCTTTGACAATTGAAATGGTAAGAATTTTGTGTGTCAATTACAAGTCAAATTAAAAATTCAAATTACAATTTTTAATTGAAAATTAAAATTCTTACCACTCTTACCTTTGAAGGCAAGTCAGCCAGCATGAAACATGTCCACTTTAATGTGTATATAAACACATACGAAAGTATCCAACATTGTAGGTAGAGAAATGAACTCGATGGAGATTGTTCTGAGGTTTTTTTGTAGCAGCATAGGTGCAGTTCGTTTTTATAGAGAAATGTTTGGGTATCTTCACTAAAATTGGCATAACTTTCTCATACAAAACAAAATTGCGAAATTTTTGGATCGTTGGAAAGATTGTTACGAGGGTTATGTGGTGACATGATCTAGAGTTTATTTTGGTTTTTTCTATTATTTATTCATCTTTTGATGTTTGAGAAGGTATGGTTCATCCCTTTGGTTTTCTCTTGTGATGGAACATGTCTCTCACGGATAGAGTTCATCTTTGATCTTAGTATGTGAGCCTCTATATTGGTATATATATTTGAAGTCATTATGGAGCCTATGATGAAGATGTTGCATACCTTTATGCTATGATATGATACACTTTATGATGATAATGCATGTGATAATGATGTACACTCTATGATGCAGAAGCAATGCTATACAATATGATGTACATGTATACCATAGTGTGATGCACTCCTATACAATATGATGTATATGCATACCATAGTGTGATGATGCTCTCCTATGCAATATGATGTATATTTGATGATGAGTATGCATAACCTATGGTGATCATGCATACCTATGATAATGATTCATGATGATGCATTCCTTATGATCAGTGAAAGCCAAGAAGAAATACTTGATGGGTGACTGGGTATGATGAGGTGTACAAGGATGTATATGAGAATACCTAGCAGTTTTGTAGCAGTTATGAGTAGAAGACCAGCTGGATTGACGAGAGATTGATGAGAAAATTGACCTAAGATTGATGAGTAGATTGACCATATATTGATGAGTAGTGTTGATCAGTAGAGTGATGAGCATAGATTGATGTTTAGAGCAGAGCAGAGGTTGGTTGTGCAGCAGAGCCATATGATTCCTTTCAAGAAGAATCTTTCACTTGAGGATTGAAATCCTCAAACCCTTCCTAGTTTGAGCTAAGAAAACTAGGCTGGGTCGTTTTATGAGAGTTGATGATCTTTTCATCAGTTAGTGCTTATTGTAATAAAGAATATTGTTGTATTCCATGTACAATAAATAAAGATAAAAATTCCATATATTCTTCTGTCTCTTTTGATATGATGTTTATGCTTATGACTCACTGTTGATTCAGCCGAAGAATATGATTATGTGATTAATGCTTGATGTACTTTGATTGATTAAAATAATCTAAAAATGTTTAAATTGATCACACACCGATTCATCCCCCTCTTAGTCTATCCATTTTTCCCAACACATTTTGTGTCAATGATGTGAGACACATTATGACCATCCTTCAATGAGTTTGTTCTTATCGACATCAGTAAATCATCCATGGATTAGACTTAGAAACTAGTTAGTACCTTGGAGATTGCATGCCTTAATGTAAGCTCTCCTCACTTTTGATAGTAGGTTTACATCATTGAACTATGATTGAATGATTCCATGGATGTTTGACTCCAACTCATCTATTCAGATTCATTGAAATGTACTAGGATACCTTGGGGATCATTACCATCATTAGTGATTTCCCTCACACTTGTTAACGGTTCACATCATTGACCAGTAAGAAAGTTTTTTCTGCCATGCTTGACTTCAGTTATTTTATTCACATGGATAGAATACTATCGTTGTGAGTTCGGGTTGAAGACCCTCAGGATCGTGTACTTTACCTAGGTTGAGATGGAGTTTTTTTGATGTACTGTCACATAGATCCACTTTGTATTGGTCATGGTTGTGTTATCATCTCATCATAGATCTACTTTGTATTTTCATAAGAATGATTTGTCCATAGTTATTTTAGGTACAGATCCACATTGTATGTTGGTGGTTGTATCTTGCTTCAATACTTTCATGGATCTATAGCATATTGGTTGGAAACCATGTTGTGAGTGATTGGGTTAATAAATTACGTACTGCATATGAGTCCTTGCTTGTTGTTGATAGGTTTACAACCAATGGTTCCTTGCCATGATCCTTTATCCTTTATCTATCAAAGTATTTCACCTATCCTATTAATTAGCTTCATACTTTGGGGGGAAATATGTTACACAAAATTTTCTTCCTCACCATGATCATAGACCATGTACACCTTTTCCTTTCCTTAATTCATGAATTGCTTGGCTAAAATCTCCTTGGAAGAAGATCCTTGAGATTTTCCCTTTAAAAACTCTATTTTTAGAGGGTGGCACATTTTTCTCTCTAAGAAAGTGCATCTCTCTCCACCGATGCATTTTTCATCATTACACGGTGCGCCACTAACACACTTTGATTGTGTATAGGGTGTGTCACTGCTTGTATGAGGGGAAAAAATAAGTTTTGATAAGTCTCTCGAAGGAGACCCTCGTGGAGGTTTATCCATTCCATTTAAGGTGGATCTCCCTTTCCTCCTAGCTTAGTAGGATCCCACCTCATCCTTCTCCCTTAATCCTCTTCCGTCTTCCTCATCTCTTTTATCCTATGAATGAGAGCTCACCCTCATGGGATAGGAGGTGAGAATGAGAGAAATAAAATGCTGGAGAAATTAGACCAGATTTGTTCTTTGATAGATTACCTTTGAGGAAAGGATTCATTGGAAAGTAATTTGAACACTAAGGAATCGTTGGTTGTATTATTTCCTCTATTTGTTAATACATGTTTTCCCTTCCCATAAATGATGTGTAATTTCGTTTATAATAGTTCTCCTTGGTCAATTTTTTTGATATATCATTTCATCTTAAGTTTCCACTTGTTTCTTGTATGCTTTGATCCTTTTGCAGGTCTTATCTTCATTAAGAGGATTGCAAAATATTCAAGCTAATGATGACAACCTTAAATAAGAGGTAAGGATTCTTTACATTTAAGTGATTTGATAAATCTAGGGAAATGTTTACGTTTATGTCTTGTTTTGTTCTAGATTTAAAAAGTTTAGACTAAGGAACCAACCTCTTTCTGCACTGATTGAGTTTTTTCGTTAACAATATTTGTATGTATCCTGACCTTTTTCATCCAATATATGACCAAAAGAGAGTCTCCAATCACAATAGGATTTGAACCCAAAATATGGCGACAGAATCTGACAACATCCGATGCAAAGTACATTTTTGTCGAATTGCAATGATGAAAAGTACCGTACCTTTTGATTTCTTTAAGCATGGTCAAATTTCTGAAATCCTTAGCGTAGGTTTTTCGACGACACTTTGCAACACTATGTCATCAGATATGTGACGGATGTGAGTCAGATTTGCGATGACACTTGGAGGATGATCCATCGAATTTTCAATGTCATTGGGCTATTTTTTGAAACAATATAAAGACAGATTTCAAATAGTTTAAACCCATATTTCCAACGGTAACTAGGTTCATATCGTCGGATATTCAACGAATGAAGAATTATAAATATAAACATTTTTAAACATTCTGACATGTTTTCTATAGAAGCAACGAACAGTTTGAGGAAATTATTTATTCCTTGATGGGCGGTTTGACGAATTGTTTTATTCTTCAATGGGCGGTTACGGGAATTTTTTTTTCTTCGACAAACAGTTTGTGGGAATTTTTTTCTTCATAGAAAAACCTCCATTTGAGAAAATTGTGATGCGTGGAACTTGATTTTTTAAGATTGTCGATAATATTCATTCACGAAGTTTGTGACAAAATGTCAAATAGAAATATTTCTGATCCAAATGAACACAATCAACAATTGCTTGCTAGACTATGGGATGCATCAAAACGAAGGGGTGATGGCAAATGTTATTATCCATGTACTCAATGTAGGGGATTTAAGAGGAGAAGAATATTAATTTCAACAGCCACAAAACATTTCAGGGAACATGGACACACTGAGGGAGGGAATGGATATCGCCCATTTGTAGGTTTAGCATTATAAAGTTTTTTATATTCTTTGCTTTGGTAAATGTTTGTATTATTTTAATATTTCCTATATTAAATTATATCTATTTATGTTTTCATGTATTTATACAGGAAAGACACCCTACGACATATCATCCAGAGGAATTACTTTCAGAACAAGTTTCGGATCAGTATCATGGATCGTCTATGTTTAATGGAGAACAAGTGAATGATCATATTGAACAAGATGATCATACTGATAACATAGTTGAATGTGATGGTGCAAATACACTGATCCATGATTAATTTAATGTTATAATGGATGATGATGATGGC
>LPNX010455632.1:30395-73221 GCA_001517045.1 Pseudotsuga menziesii | reverse complement strand
ATAGATGAAATCCATTTACACGGTGTGGCCTATTTTTGTTATCAACAATAACATTCCTCCATGGTTGTCAATAAAGAGGGAGCACATAATGTTGTCAATTATTATTCCAGGTATTTTGTGTCTACAACTGTTTTAGTTCTAATGTAGTTGTGGCATCTCATTTTTCATATTATGTTTCCTAATTTCATTTGTATATTTTTTATTTTACTGTTGTGCATGGTTTATATATCTTAATGGTTCGCATAATTATATATTTTATATGTACTTCAAATCAATCATGTAAGTTCCAAGTCAAAGATATGAATGTATATATCAAACCTCTTATAGATTAGCTACTGAATTTATGGAATGGAATCACTATCTATGATGTATCTAGACCAATACGGAAAAGGCAATTTCAATTCCATGCAATGGTTGTAAGGACAATACACGATGCCCCTGGGTTAACCCAATTTTGTGGTTTGTATTTTTAAGTTCCACTTTAATTGCATTTAATTATATGAAGTAGTTAATATAGTTAATATATAATTATAATTGACATAGACATTCCATATCTATATATTGTAGGTCTTCAGACAAAGGGTAAATTTGCATGTCCAGCTTGTGGTCCTAAGATAAAATATCACCGCTTGAAAATCTTAAGAAAGGAGGTGTTTGATGAGTATAGGAATTTCCTCTCTAAGAATCATAGATATAGAACAACCGAAAAAAATATTTTCAATGGGAAGCAGGAAACTATATTAAAACCACGGAGAATGACACCTAACCTTTGGAATATGCAATACAATAGAAATCGTCATCATGGTACGTATGTATCATCGTATATGAATTGTTATGTATTTTAATTTTTATTGTGAGTTGTTTATTATAGTGGCCATATTTAATTTATGATGTAATTTATTTATAAAATAATATTCATGGTGTCCATCATGATCATGAAGGCATTAATGGGCTTCCACGAGGAATGAAAAGTTATCCTATATAATTCAGTAGGTTTCCCTACTATGAGCACCTACAAATTGCTCATTTGTTTGATACAATGCATATTGAAAAGAATGTGACTGAAACATTATGGCGACTACTGGAGCTAAGGAGGGAGAAAGATAAAATTGTGAAATCTTAGAAAGAAATTCAAGAACGAAACCATGCAATGAAATATGTCATCCAATTTCATAGCAATGGAGACCAAGTTAATATAAACTCAATTCCATGGATGTTTACGGAGCAGCAAAGCAATGTTGTCAAAGAAGTAATGCGGAAAATTAAATTCCCCACTGGATTTTGTGTGAACTTGAAGAATATCATAACAAAAAAAGGTGATTTTGCGGGGGTCAAAACACATGATTGGCATGTCTTCATCGAGGTAATTATTATTGTTATGTCCATATAATTTATTTTTTTTCATTTTATTGCATAATTGTTTTTTCTTGTTTGTAGACTCTTTGATTAATAAATGGCGTGCTTTGTATATTGATACAGTATGTTTTGCCTTTCTCTCTCCCAAACAACTTTGAAAACAATGTCAAATAAGTTATATATAATCTTGGTAAATACACGAGGTAACTAGCGATTAGTTGCTTTTGCTTAGTGTTTCTATAATTCTCCGTATAATTTATATTTGTTTTTTGTGCACTATTTCATGATATGTAATTTAATGTTTTTTTTGTTAAATATCGTTATTGGTTTGCGTCACTTGTAGATGGTTGACATCTAAATAAATCCATAAAGAAGATATAAAGTATTGGAGGAGAGAAATTCCTTGTCTCATGTGTGAAATGCAGAAGCATCTACCTTCATCATTTTTAAATGCACATGAACACTACCTCATACACCAAGTTGAGGAGATTGAGTTGTGTGGACCTGTGCACTCAAGGTCCATGTGGATGGCTGAGAGGAACTTGAAATTTATGAAGGGTTTGGTGAGACAACAAGCACAGGCTGAGGGTTCTATGATGGAAGGATATACGGTATACCAAAACATGTTGTATGTTAGTGAATATCTTCCTATTTTAGCGTCAAAGCTCAATTTACGTAGCATTTGTGATCTGAATTCCAATAACAAATTTGAAGGGGAGCAACTGAAGGGGAAAGGTAGATCGAGGAAGGTGAAAGGTAATTATTAGCTAGTGGATGTTTAGTATATCGTTCATATTCTAATTCCATTTTCTAATTAGTGCATCAATTAAGAGCATATACTTTGTTCAGTAAATTTACATCTGTCTTTCATTTTAATGATTATTGTCATCAAGCAGTTGGTCAAGAATGGGATGCAATTCATTTATACATTGCAGACAGTCTTGACTGGATGAAGGTATGGATTGAACGATGTGAACAATCGGTTCATGGAATATCATGGGAAGGTGTAGCTTGATTGGTAAAAGTAGCACATCTCAATGGAGATAGAAATCTTACAGAAAGGGAAATCGGTTTAGCAAATGGTTTAAAAGATAAAATGGCAAGCATATTAATCAATCACTCTAAATATTTTATTTTGCAAATTACATTTTGATGTACATGTTGTTATTTTCCATGTATTGTTGCATAACTATTGAATTGTTGTGTAATATTTTCATGTATTGCTTGTTGCAGGTAAAATACCATAAGGCTATGGTCTGCAATGGTTGTAGATATCACATCAAAAAATTGGATGAAACAAAAAAAAACATTATATTGTGGGATATCTACAGTCTTTGAGGTGACCAATGTTTCGTCTAGAAGTGACAGACATCCAAAACTCTCAGAAAATCGATACTATGGGTATTTGGAAGATATTCTACAGTGTGATTTTAAATCCTTTAGGGTAGTTTTATTCGTTTTTAAATCGTATAGGTTACGATTGAATCAACATGATCCTGATAGAACTATTATTGAACATGATAATGGATTTACTATGGTAAATACAAGGTTATTTGAGCCAGAAATGGATCCCTATGTTCTTCCAAGCCAATGTGAACAAGTATTTTACTCGAAGGTTCCAGGTAAAGTGAGATGGTCATTTGTTGTGGGACACGGTCCAAGGGGAAGGCCGATAAAGTATAACCTAGATGATGGTAATGTAGAGGGTTCTATGGAAGAAGAAGACAACAATGAAGAGCATGATCAACATGAGTTAGATGATGATGATGATCCAGTAGAAGATGTCCAACAATTAGTTGAATTAGATGATGTAGCATACAATTCCCATGAATATTATACTGACGATGACACCATGAGTGTAACTTACTTAGATGATGATGATGATATGGCCAATCCTTAAAATTTTGACTCTGGATCTGATGATACAGATGATGACTTGGATGAAGAAGACAATGAAATATATTGAAAGGTAAATATTTAATTAGACCTATTTTTTTACCTTGTTTTTTTTTAAGAAGAGTTACTAACATCATCATTATCACCACCATCTTCATCATCATCATCATCATCAACACCACCATCATCATCATCATCATCATCATCATCATTATCATCATCATCATGACCCTCATCATCATCATCATAATCATCATAATCATAATGATCATCATTATCATTATGATCATCATAATCATCATCATCACCATGACCCTCATCATCATCATCATATAAATCATCATAATAATCATAATCATAATCATCATCATCATCATAATCATCATAATCATAATCATCATCATCATCATCATTGTTATCACTCAGAATGTACCTAGGTTGTAAAAGGTAAATCCCAAAACAACAAAAACCACTTCAGAAAGAAATTGGCTTTCCTTTCTAGAGAGGGATCTCTCAAATATAAATTTAACAAGGCCAGATATGAGAATCAACACTTAAACATTATGTATATGGTTGAAACAATACACATAACCATTGGGCAATGGAGTCTTCCAACAACTTCTTGATAATCCTTACTAGGCTTTTATTTGAAGACTCGGCTAACCCATTTCCTTACGGATAATAAGAAGTCGAATGATTCAGACTGATATGATATTTGTGACAAAAATTAATCATTTTCTTGGACTTAAAGGCTGCTACATTATCTGTTACTATTCTTCTGGGACACCCAAATCTAGCCAATATGTTTTCCTCAAGAAAATCCATGATTATGGTCTCAGTTGCTCTCCTTGTAGGAATTTCTTCAATCCATTTTGTAAAATAATCCGTAGCTATTAAAATCCATTTATGTTGTCCTGAAGAATTGGGATTTATTTTGCCAATGAAATCTAGACCCCACTGTTGAAAAAGATCTTCTATTGTTATTGGATTTAAAGGTAGAGGAAGTAACTTTATTTTATCGTCAAAAATCTGACACTGATGACACATGCTGGTTTCTTTATACACATCCAAAAAAATGTTGGCCAATAGTAACCCGCTCTCAGAATTTTATTTGCAGTCACCTTCCAAGAATGATGCCCTCCACAATATCCTTTATGGAATTCTTTGACTGTATGCTGAGCTTCATTTTCCAAAAGACAATTGAGTAATACACCTCCAGGATCCTTCCAATAAAGATATTGATTTATAATACAGAACTTGGCAGCTTTCAATTTTGCTGATCTTTCTCTTGACTTACTCAATCCTGCTGGTGCCTGTAAATTTTGAAGGACATGAACAATGCTAGAGTACCATGGAGATGCAACAAAATCAATCATTACTTCCACCTCTGTATCCAACTGATTAGACTGACTGCATAAGAAATTGAGCTGTAAAGACTCACAATTTGAATTTGTCATAATTTTCGCTAATCCTTGTCCCTTAAATAGCTTGGTAGGCTTTATCTCTATGTCATACTCCAGTAATGTCGCTATCCATTTTTCCCTTCTACCTTCTGGATCAGGTTGTGTCAAAATACCTTTTACTATAGCAGTTGGAACATGCGCAATTACATGTGAGTGGAGAATATACACTCTGAAATCTTTCAAAGCTTTGACCGAAGCATGTGCTTGTTTCTACATGATATCATATTTTAATTCTCCATCCCTCAACATCTTGCTGAAAAATGCTATGGGTTGCTCCATGTTTTCATCATTCTTCTGCAACAAAAGTGCTGCAATAGTATGTTCTGAAGCATAAGAAAATAATAGGAAATCTTTGGTGAAATCTGGACTTACCAACATCGGAGCCTCCGAAATTGCTTGTTTTATTTCCCTAAATGACCTCCTAGCATCTGCATTCCATTTTATCTCATGACCTTTTCTCAACATATTTGTAATATTCATTAAGATTTCAACAAAACTAGGCACAAACCTTCTTAAAAAATTCACTTGTCCCAAAAATGATTGTATTTCCTTTTTACTCCTGGGTTCTCCTACCTTTAAAATTGTGCTAACCCTTTCAAGATCAATTTTTATTCCATCTTTAGATATTATATGACCCAACAATTTTCCTTCTTCCAGTGCAAAATTTGATTTCTTCGTGTTCAATGATATACCGAACTTCCTGCACTTCATGAATTTTTTTTATAAATGATGAATATGTTCCCTGTCAGATCTTGAATAAACTGTGATGTCATCCATGTAAATTAGCACAAACTTTCCAATTTCTCCCGCAAAAACAATGTCCATAGCCCACTGGAAAGTAGCTCCTGCATTCATTAAACCAAAAGGCATCTTTGCATACATAAAGGTGCCCCAAGGTGTAGTAAAGGAAGTTTTATCTTGATCTTCAGGTAGTACTTTAATCTGATTGTAACCAGAAAAACTGTCCATCATCGAAATTCTTTTAGCTTTAACTACCTTCTGCAATATATGATCCATCTTCGGCAAGGGATAATTGTCCTTCATAGAAACTTTATTCAAATTTCGGAAGTCTATACACCGTCTTATTTCTCCATTCTTTTTCCTAACAGGAACTAAATTTGCAACCCATATTGAAAATCTTAGAGTCATGATGATCTTGGCGTCAAATAATTTTTTAATTTCCTTCTCAATAATTGGTAGCAATTTAGGATTTATTCTTCTAAGCTTTTCCCTGAAATACTTTTCCCCAGTTTTTATGGGAATAGTATTTTGTATTATAGATGTATCATATTCTTTAAGATCTTCATAGCTCCAAGAAAATACATATGTATACCTCTTCATTAGATTCACATACTCTTCTTTTTCTTTTACAGGCAAATTTTTGGACAATTTTACAATCTTCGGATTTTCTTCGATACCAATATTCATGTCTTCAACATCATTTTCAGCAGGCTTCATTTTAGGATTCTTAGCAACATCGTTCTGATCAAAAAGTTTTTCTAAAGGAATCAAACCTCTTGGTATAAAATTATTTTTCAATTGAATAATATCTTTTCCTCCTAAGGTTCCTTTTAATTTTTCAGCACCATTCTTTTCTTCTTCAGGTTCTTCATCATCCTGGAAATTTTCACCATTGTCATTTTCGGCATGAATATGAGTATTTACAAATTCTCCTGACAACTCTAAAAACCTTTTTATCTGCATGTCATCTTCAAACACCTGCCAATATTTAGAATTATCGGGAATAGATGGTCTGTTCACTATGTCCACTTGATATTCTTTCTGACCAGCACTAGGGGTTTTGAATTTTCCAGCAGCTACTGCCAAAGAGTCAGCTACTGTATTTTCATATCTAGGAACCACCTTAATTGTATGCTCTGTAAAAAAGTTTCCAATCATATCCCATACTTCATTCCTATAAGCCCTCATTCAGGGATGCTTGGTTTGATAACTATCATTCACCTGGATTATTACCAGCTCTGAATCCCCCAAAAATCTTATCCTCTGTGCTCCCAAATCTTTCAAAGCATGCAACCCAAGTAATAAAGCTTCATATTCAACTACATTATTTGTGCATTCAAATGTTAATTTATATGGTAAAGCTTTAAAATCCCTGATAGGAGATATTATATACACACCAGCTCCAACGCCTAGTTTTGCCACAGATCCATCAAAATACATAGTCCACAAACCTTCTCTTTTTCGCTTTGCTTCCAAAGCATTTTGTTCTATCATATCTTCCTTTTTATTTTCTTCAGGCTTCATCTGGAATGTAGATTCCAAGTCACATGGGATAGTATCATTAAAGAAAATGGAAGACCCCAAATCAGTATCAACAACATATATATGATGAACTTTAGGTTTATCTTGACTGCTCACTACATAGGGAGTTCTTTTCTCACTATACAACCTCTTACTCCCATCTTGAACAGGAATAGTAGCATATGACATATCTATTTGTAAACTACCCTTCAACTTTGAAGTCCAAGATCTCGATAACAATACTCCAAACTTTTGTGGAATATATGTTACTACCACATCCATTACTATCGTTTTAGATGGCAATTTATTCAAAGTTACTACCATATGCTTAATCAAACCAAGACATTTCACTCTCCTATAATAAAAAGAATACAAATCTTTATATGGTCTTGTCACTTCCAGTCCAAACTTTCAACTACTCCTTTTGGCATTAAATTGTGTGATGCACCTGAATCTAACATAGCATTGTGAACCACCATATCATGCACATTCAAACTCAAATAAAAAGGAGGAACTTATTCATTATCTATACTTTCAACATTCGACCCAAATGAAATAGTAGGATTATCATCAGTCAATTCCAAAATGTCAGACTGCAATTCTCCTTGACCTCTGACCATATTTGTTATGGTATCTCTATACTCATTGTTTCTCAACAACTCATTAAAAAGAACAGATATTTTCAACTTGGAAAGCTCATTCTGCAAATTGAAACTAGAATTAACTTTTTCTACATCAATTGGTGTTACTTGTTTCATTCCTTTTATTCTTTGTATCTCATTCTCAACTTCCTTATTTACAACAGATTCTTTTTGTATTTCTTTTCCCTTTTTTGTATTTAATGAACTAGTGGAAGGATGATTTGGATTTAACCTCCCTTTATTTATAAAAACTTCTATGTTTCTCAATATAATATTCCTCTATACATTATCCATAGCATCCAGATAACCCCTTTGATAATGTTTTGACTCCCTCTGAAATTCTTCATTTCCATCCTCCTGTGCAAACATGCTATGCTCTTCTTCAGTAAGATATATCTCTGAATCTAGTTCGCCAAAAAGATGGATTTCATTTTCGGCAGGATCTTCTTCATTAGAAACATAATTCTCAGGAAATGGTGGTTGAATTTGCTGTTCTTCTTGATTTCTTGGGTTTCTCATGTCTCTCTGCCTATTTTGTGGAGGTATAGGAGGATTTGGTCTTCTAAAATTTGGATTCCTGATTTGAGGATCAGCTTGTTCTTTGTTGAATGACCTATTATCCATAGTCAACCTGTCCATCAACTTCTCCATCGTATTCAACATCATTTCAAATTTAATATCAGTGGTAGAAGAAGTAGTAGAAGAAGTAGTAGAAGGCATATTTTCTTCTTTTTTCCTCCTATCAATGTCTCTGTGTTTCATTTTTCCACTCGCCATCATATTCTCCTCTACTTCTAAAGCATATATAAACATTGCGGCAAGAGTTGTTGATTTTCTTTCTCTTAATGAAAATGCAAAGTCATTATCAAAAGCTCCAGCATAATGAAGTTTAGCAACAGTTGCAGAAGGTTTTATATCTTCTGGAATAGAAATATAAACCCTCATAAACCTACTCAAAAATTCATGAACACATTCAAAACCCCCTTCTTGAGACTATTATACTGGGATAAGAGCTGCAAAGGACTTTGTTTATCATCCCATCTTTCTAGGAATGCATTCTGGAAATCTTGGAAATTCAATATAGAGTCGAGCTGGAAAATATTTAAACCATTTCTTCGCTTCACCTGATAAACTTTGAGCAAATAACCGCATTTTAACATCTGCATAATCGACTTCCTCCAAGTCAAAAAAATCTTCAAATTTAGCCACATGTTGTTTTGCGGTTATGTATCCTTCTCCATCAAACAAGGAAATTCTTTGGGAGTAATTTTGGGGAAGGTCGTGCACTACAACAGGAAAATGCAAAGGAGCAAATTTGGCTACCATTGGTCTAGGTAGGTTCAGAGGTACTGAGGAATTTTGAGTGTTTTGAACAACAAGTGTTTCTTCAACTTTTGCATACTGTTGTAAATCTATCCAAAGGGAATCCAGTAAATACGATTCTAATCTACGGGGATTAAATTTAGTATTTTTAAGATCAGATTCAGACTTAGATTTCAACAAACCCTTTCCAATATTAACTTCCCTTTCTTGATAAAAAAATACTATGAGAATCCCAAGAAGATGATGCACCAAACAGAGAAAAATCTATTTTTTCTTTATCTTTTTTCTTAAACAACTTTTTTGGATCTTCCAAACTTTTTAAAATTTCAGTATTAGAATTACCTCGTGTATGTCTTCTCGAAGCCAGAATGAATTTTTAAAATTTTAAAAAACCTATAGGGAAAATATACAACCTTCTCTACTGACAAAAATTCCTGTTTTCCCACATAAATCTTTTCTTGATCTTTAAAACTCTGTCGTTCTTCCTAGGGTAGATTTGCACTTTCATTCCTCGGCGGTGGCACCAATTTGTTATCACTCAGAATGTACCCAGGTTGAAAAAGGTAAATCCCAAAGGTAACAACAAAAACCACTTCAGAAAGAAATTGTCTTTCCTTTAAAGAGAGGGATCTCTCAAATATAAATTTAACAAGGCCATATATGAGAATCAACACTTAAACATTATGTAGATGGTTGAAAGAATACACATAACCATTGGGCAATGGAGTCAAAATATATAAAGATAGCAGAAAGGTCTCATACATGAGATTTCATCAAAGGCAAGATAACCATTTAGTTGCAGTCATTCATTGACTTCAGGTGGATAAGGAAGAAGTATGAACAATCCATCAATATAGAGCATCATAAGATGAATTCCATATTAACTTTAGCAAAAACATTTATGAAATATTTGAAGCAATAGTCAGAGCACAATAAGTATGAATTCTGAACTATTCAACACTACGCTTCAGATATGAGGAAAACAAAATGGAATGTAAGCACTGGAGAAAAAACAATCACATAGGAAAGAAAAGCATAGACTATAACGTAAATGGCACAGGAATCTATGATAATCCACATGCATTCAATTTTGTTAATTCAAAAATTATCTGTCCTCAAAAAAACATTGATCCAACATACGGGTTCCAACCCTCAATACATCAAGTAAATGCAAATATATACATAAATGATTTCTTCCCAAGAAGATTTAATAACTGAATAATCTATTTAATCAAAGTCTTTGTAACCATATCCCTAACAACTAGGAATAAACTACATGCTTTGATCTCGATAATAGATCATTTAATTAAAATCGACTTGGTGATAGCAAGGCCCAAATAAACAGCTCCACAACTCGCAACACCTGTTTTTTAAGGATGAAGAATATACTTTGTCTTCCCGAATCTCTCCATGGTCCTCCATTGTTCTGCACTTGGCGTGTCATACTCAGTCATTTCTCTGATAGACACCTCCATATCCACATAAACCTCATAAGATACAGTGGGCATACCTCCTCTAATGATCAGAAATTTTTGCAATACCTCGAAGTCTTCTGTCAATTTGTCCACGACGACTTTCCCAATCAGTCCATTTACCAAGTCATCAAACTTGGAATGGTCCATACAGTTTTGTACTAGCAGGCTATGATAATGTTCATGAGAAAAAATTCTTCCTTCTTCATCCTAGAAAGAGGGAAGACCATCTTCAAACAATTCTCTAAAGGCATGCCCGAAATCATTAATCTGCGAAGACATCTCATTCGCCTTATCTTGTACTACCTTCATAAGATGATGTTTGTTAATGAATTTTTTCAACCATAGTACAATAGCCACTCTATTCTTAATCCCTATATCCTGCAGTTTTTGATAAGTTAATGAATTCAAGAAATTCAGTGCATTTTGAGCTATATTTAGGGGCTTCCTCTCCATGGTCTCATTTGCTAATTGTAATCTCTGATTGGCTAAATTGACCAATGCACTCTGGTCATCAATGAAATTTAGATAATGTCTGAACTTAGTAACCTCTACAGACAATGTATCCCAGATTATATGCTTGGCTCCTTGTAGAGGCCCCTTTCCTGTATTCCTTTCTTTTAATTTATTAAACCTCTTCTGCAACTGACTTTTGTCATGTAATATTTTATTCTTGTTTTCAACCATTTTAGTCAGTTCATATTTGATCCTCTCATTTTCTTCTTTTAATTCCTTGATTTATACATCTTTCAAGCTTACTTGTGACATTGGTACTAACAAATCATTAGCAGAAAAATCACTTAAAGGATTTTCAATATTTACAATGGACAAATCTGCATAAGTAGGGGTCTGGTTCATTAATTCTTCCATAATTTCTTTCACGTCATTCTGATCTTTCTTTAACTATGAAATTTGTGTCATTAACGCATTTCTCTATGTTTCCCATTTATTATTTTCCTCTTGTAGCTTCACCATTTTGCCTTTATATTCCATCATTTCTTAATGAATTTTATCTTTCTATTCTTGCAATGCCAACAACTCTGAGAAATGAGCATGTTCAGAACTTGGAATTTTCAACTTATTTTTTAATACCTGAATGGTATTATCTTTTTCCTCCAAAAGTATCCTAATGGCTTATGTGTTTCCTGGTTCATCTCCCGACCTTATAACATCTGCCTGCAACTTCTTTATTTTGGTTGATTTCGCTTTATTCTCAAAATTTTCATGTTTCAACTGGACCTCCAACTTATCCACTAGAACTTGCAATTTGTTAATTTTCATCATGGCATGTAACAAATATGAATAAATTATATCCCTTGTTTGTTTGTGAAGCTGTATCTTGTCAGGTACACTAATTTTATCCAATATTACCTCCATCTCAACCACTTTTTTGTCACTTACCATAGCTAATTTTAAGGTGTTCCTCTCTACATCCCAAGTGGAAATCAGTGACGCCTTTTGGTTGCCTATACTTCTTACTCACGGAAGTAGATTTTTAGTCTCTTCCAAGGACTACATCTACTTTTCAACATAACTTGTCCTCAACTCTGCTTTGGATTTAAAAAATGAACTAGACTCTGCATTATTTTCACTTTCAAAGGAAAACGGGTTCATTTGCACTAACTTCTTAGGAATCAAAACTACTTTCTTCAACTCCTATGAAACTATTTCACTTGAAACTTGATCATCTTGAGAAAATGTTTTGATCTTTTTACATGAACTGTTTTCATCTATCTCCATATTCTCATCTTTAGGAAAACTTCTTTTAATTAAAACGTTAGAATTTTCTGGCACTTGAGATGCTATAATCAATCCACTGCTCTTACCTTCATTGCTTCCTGGATTTTCCATGAAATGAGACAAATTGGCTATTTCCCCCAATCCCTCAGAACTTGATGATCAAATGGTTTGTTCTTATTTTCTTTTTTCCTTTGAGAAATTATATGATATGGATCATAATTGACCTTTTGTTCTTTCTGAAAATCCATATTCTCCAATAATTTTTCCACAATCACCAAGGAACCTTTGTTTTTAAAGATGAATGGACCAACTTTAAGGGGAAATTTGATATTAGAGGACTTCTTGAAAGCTCCAAAATGCTCCTCCTTTGCATATAATCTTGGTCTCATGAATTCAAGTGCAAAGAATCTAGGGGTAAGAAAAACAAGTAGCCTATATGGCTCTCTGGTGAAACCATACACTCTTAAAACAATAAAGTATTTATATAAAAACCAATCCCCAATCCTATCTTCTGGGGACGATTGCATCATAACCTTCATTTCTTCAAGTACCATGGGAAATACATCATCAAATAGCAACTTGTACATCTCTGACATAATGGAATTCATGAACTTGAACATATTGATTTGCTTTGGAAGATCTGAAGAGAACATAGTAGACAAGAATTGTAATTTTGTCACATTTGAACATAACAACATGTTCAACAGATATGATTGGTATTTGAAAAATCTGACCTTTGGGAACTCAACTAACTGGATATGAATGACCTCTGCTAAATACTCATCCAAACTGAAGTAATGGATTGGATGGGACTCAGACTCAAGACTGACTGAACTCATTTTCAATAAAAAACCTAAGAAAACCTCATTGACATGAATGTCATTATTTAGACCTAAAATTTGGCAGACCAAAGATACAAGAAACTGGACCTCTTCTTTGAAAATGTGAATACTGTATGGAAAAAAGAGTCCCTCTAATGACTGACCTTCATTAAGAATACTGGACAAAAATTTACATTGAATTTCAGTTTTACAACCTTTGTATACTTCGGCTAAAATAGACTCATTCATAGACTCACCATTGTCAGGGAAATTATCAAGCAAATTAAGGAACCCACGAATAGTTTTTGCATCAATCCTACATAATATCTTGGACGTGGAATGACTCATAATGACACTCTCAGAAGGTGAGTAACTACTTGCACACCATTCATCAAATTCAAGAAATAGTAAAGTCTGTTCAATGGTGAAGTAATACAGAAAGGACTTGCAGACATTCAAAATGTCGTTTCCCTGTAAACTATACTGCCACAATATTTCTTTAGTAATTGATACATTTCCAACCAAAAGAAATGGGTCATACACACTTCTGTCTCTATCAACCATGAATTACTCTCTTTCATCCAAGACCCGGTTAAGACCTTCTAACCCCTTCTCTTTCTCCATAACAGAAAAATGGCGATAATTCTCTAAACAGAGCTCAAGTATTCAAAGCTTACCTATGACTGTAACTGTATGTACGTGAGGTTGACTGTGAAAGGATGGCGAGCTGTCTCCTTCACTTGTCCCAGCATGCAAAATAAAAAAATGATTTTTAAAAATAAGTCAACCTCACCTTTATATAAAGGTCTATTATGGAGGTTCCATTTAGCGGTTTTCCTTTAACCACTTTCCTCCGTGGAATGTATTGTGAATCGCCACGTGTATCGTGGTTTTTATTCCACTACCGCCTTTCCACTTCAACTACCATGCAACTTTATCTTCTGGAGCTGTTGACAACTGTTGATGAATATTCACTTTTTGTTTAAGCCGTTAGATTAGATTGCATGTACACATTCCGCTAGGCCTTTTTATTTTTAACAACGTGCATCTTTATAGAGCGGATTCCTTATCAGCCATAGATTTTACCAGCTTGGTCCCACAACTGTCGATCTTCGTTCTCTGTTAATTACATCTGCTTCTCCTTATCTCCTGTGCATCTCCATAGAGAGGATCTATTCTAAACCATTGATTTTCACCTCTTTTGTTCTACACCATCATATTATGAGACAATTTTTTCCTCTATGTGCCATTTTATGATATATTCACATTATTACTCTTAACCAAAGTTCATGTAACTTTATTTTTTCCCCACCATGTTTCTTTCAATACTCTAAAAAATAGAGGTGTTAACAATCATGTTGATTACTAACATCATCATTGTCATATTCATCATCATAATCTTCATCATCATCATCAACATCCTCCTCATCATCATCATATTCATCATCATCATCATCATCAACATCATCATCATCATCGTCGTCGTCGTCATCGTCTTCATTATCATCGTCTTCATCAAAATCATCATCATCGTCTTCATCATCATTATGTTCATCATCATCATCACCATCATCACCATCCACATCACCATTGTCATCATGTTGATCATCATCATCTTCATCATCATCATGATCATCATGACCATCATGACCATCATAATCATCTTCATCATCATCGTCGTCATCGTCTTCATCGCCATCATGACCATCATCACCATAATCATATAAATCGTCATCATCATCATCATCATAATCATCATAATCATCATCATAATCATCATAATCATAATCATCATAATCATAATAATCATAATCATCATAATCATAATTATCATCATCATCATCATCATCATCATCATAATCATCATAATCATAATCATAATCATAATCATCATCATCATCATCACTATCATCTTCATCATCATCATCATATTCATCATCATCATCATATTCATCATCATAATCGTCATCATCATCATCAACATCATCATCATATTCATGATCATCATCAACATCATATTCATCATCATCATCATCAACATCATCATCGTCATTGTCTTCATTGTCATCGTCTTCATCATCATAATCATCATCTTCTTCATCGTCTTCATCATCATGACCATCATCATCATCGTCATCATCACCATCATCGCCATCATCATCATCTTCATAATCATCGTCATTATCATGATGTTCAACATCATTGTCTTCATCACCATTATGTTCATCATCATCATCACCATCATCACCATCCACATTACCATCGTCATCATGTTCATCATCATTGTCTTCATCATCATGATCACCATCAACACCATCATCACCAAGTTTAAATACATATTTTATAAAATTGGAATTAAAATATATTCATTAATGTTTTCCATATTAATATAATAAAACAAAATTATATATGATGGTGGTATTTCATGTCTATTCAAATCAAACTATACTATCACATTATTATAAAATATTAATACCATACACTTTTATTTAAAACCTATACTATTTATTTATGATAATGTTTATAAAATATTAATATTATACACTTTTATTTAAAATTTTCTTATAACTTTTGAGACTGTTTTCAGAATATTTTGTTTTTATGTTTATATAATGGAAAAAGTGAGAATCTTTTATTTTCTTTTGTGATTGAAAAGACAATTGATCTATTTTATCACAAAATTTTGTTTTTATTTGTTAAGTGAAGTGTATCCATATTAACATAATAACTATATGTAATGTTTCCACACTATGTTTATTATTTTGATAGTAATATACACTTCTATTTGGAATTTTCCTTAAAACCTTGGGTCAGTTTTTAGAATATTTTATGTTAGCTATGCAATGTTGCTTTATACAAAATGTGAGAAAATTAAATACATTGGATTTTCAGTTGTAATTACACGTTAAATTTGAAATTTGAAATTGAAATTGAATTGCAATGTTAAATTGTAATTGAATTCTAATGTGTAGACTGTAATGTAATTGTAATTTAAATTTTAAATTGTAATGATGTTGACGATGATGACAATGATGATGATGATGGTAATTGCGATGATGACTGTAATGATGTTGACAGTGATAAAGATGAAGATGACGATGATGATGATGATGATGATGATGATGATGATGATGTGAATGATGATGATGACAATGATGATCATGATGATGAATATGGAAATGATGATGATGACGACGATGACAATGATGATGATGATGATGATGATGAGGGTCATGATGATGAAGACGACGATGATGATGAAGCTGCTGCTGATGATGATGACGATGAGGGTCCTGATGATGAAGACGATGATGATGAAGACGACAATGATGATGATGATGACGATGAGGGTCATGATGATGAAGAAGATGATGCTGAAGTCGATGATGATGATGAAGACGGCAACAATGGTGATGATGATGATGACGAGGATCTTCATCATGATGATGATGGAAATGATGAAGATGATGATGATAAACATGATGACGATGATGAGGATGATGGTGATGATGGTGATCATCATCATTTCCATCGGCATCAGCATCATCATCACTGTCATCATCACCACTACCATGATGATGATGATGATGATGAGGGTCATGATGATGAAGACGACGACGATGACGACGACGACGATGATGATGATGACGATGATGATGAGGGTCATGATGATGAAGATGATGGTGATGATGAAGACATCGACGTTGACGACGATGATGATCTTCATCATGATGATGATGGTTCATCATTTCCATCATCAGCATCATCATCATCACCGTCATCATCGCTATTACCATCATCATGATGATGAAGATGATGACGACGATGACAATGATGATGATGATGATGATGATAATGATGACATTCATGATGATGATGATGGTGATATTCATGATGATGATGACGGAAATGATTATGACGATCATGATGATGATGAGGATAATGATGATGAAGACGATGATGATCAACATGATGAAGATGATGGTGATGATGGTGATGATGGTTATGATGATGATGATGATGATGATGAAGACGATGATGATCAACATGATGATGATGATGAAGATGATGGTGGTGATGGTGATCATCATCATCATCATCATCACCATTATCATTGCCATTACCATCATCATCATCTTCTTCATCATCGTTAAATGGGTTATGATGGTTATTACTTATTAGGGGTTATAGATTTAGAGTTGAAGTATTTGATGTACTTATAGGGATTAAGGGTTAAATGGATTAACAAGCCTAGGTGTTGTATGTACTAAAGGATATATGGGTTATCAATTATAGGTGATAGTAATCAGATATTAAATATTTTTAAATATTAAATATCAAAAATTAAAAAAGAAACCTATTAATTAAAAAAATGAAAAATGAAAAACAAAAAACAAAAATGCAGACATACATTACCTCACTCTGTCGTTGTGAATTGAGCCGAACTATGCCTCCTATCGTCGTTGAGTGGACTATGAACTCTACCTCTTGGCACTGAGCGAACTGTACTGGACTATGAAATCTACCTCTTGGCATTGAGCAAACTATACTGGACTCTACCTCTTGTCATGTGGACTATGAACTCTACCTCTCATCGTTGAGTGAACTGTGGACTCCGCCTCATTTTGGTTATAAACTATGGACTTTGCCTCCTTTGGGTAGGAACAGGAGTTGCTGCAATCTATCAAGTTAGGCACATAATGCCTCCTAAATTGGTGAGTTTATGTCATATCTAATATATCTCTCATTTTCTCATATTCGTTCAGGGTTTGGGGGTTACTTTGGGGGTTACGAAATAGGTTTAAGGTTTGGGTTTGGGGGTTACAAAATAGGTTCAAGGTTCAGGGTTTAGGGACTAGCGAGGCTACACTAGTTGATTTAGAGGTTGAGGAAACCATGCCATTCTGGAAAAGATTAAATAAATGTATTTTACGCTGCATAAAACTGAGCTTGGAACGATGGAAGTAAGCTATAGCATGGGATTGTTGTTAGAGTTAGGATTATTACCATGGGAATGAATGTGATCGATTTGATAAATGCATATGGCCTAGATATTCATGTAAGTGATTAAATTATTCTAATGCATATGGCCTAGAAAAATACTTGTAGTGATCTCTTCTTTGGTTTTTTCTATTGGAAACAAAGAATCTGAAACCAGATGCTCCTTTGAAGCAAATGCACCATCGGCACCATCCTCAGAATGTGGAAATTGGTTAACGAGTTCTCTCCTCTGAGGGAAATAATTAGGTAGCAAGATATTCATGGTATCATTATAAGAACAATGAACTAGAGTTGACGATTTTTTATTTGACAAAAATTTAAAGGTGATAGGAAATATTTCTACAAGTCCACAGTTTCCATCATTTTCCACTGAAGTACCTTTAACACTCTCCAATAAATGATTCCTTTTTTCTGAACTATGATCACAATGCTTTTGTATTTCGATTTTACCTGAAAAACTCAACAACTATGGTTTTAAGGAAGTCTCATGACTGGAAGGATTTTGCAAGGAACTACTGCAATTTTGAGTTGTTGGAAAGGCCTCAGTCATCTCCACCTTTAATTCCCTCCTGACAGCATGCTCCTCTTTCATTATACTTTGTTGCCTCATCCTCATCTAAAATACTTCAGGTTTACATGAAACAATGAGTTGGTCTTCCTCAGCTTCAACTTGACATTCAGAGACATCAATTTTGATTTGATCATCTTTTTTGTCAACAATGCATAATTCTCTTGTGGTGTTAGGAACCGTATTAGTAGTTAAGAGTGTACGATTGGAGTTATGTTCAATGGATAGAAAGGTATCCTTACTTGAATATTTAGCAACATAATCCACATCCAAGCCATGATCATTGACCTTGTAGCGGTTCTGTTTCAAAGCCTCAAATTGATCCTGGTTGGAATAGGTATTATTGATGAAATTATGAGTTGTAAGGCATTGCAGAGAAGATAATCCTTCTTTGCTTTGATGAAGTCCCTTTGGATAAGCTTATAAAGTATAATATCCCATTCCAAGAGCACGAAATTGAGCAGAAAACCTTTCCCTCTTTTGGTGAAGATAAATACACCTTTGATTCGTAGCCTGAACAGCCCCCAATGCCTTCCTATAATATTTCCAAACTAGATGCTCTTCTATTTCACACCTACTCCTATGTGCCCATGCTTCTTCCAAGTATTTGTCAATCATCTCCTCTTGTTTCATCAAATATTGCATAGAGATACTCACATCCCTTAATAGACCATCTTGAATATGACTTCCTGTCAATCCTGTGTTGCTGTTACTTAGAGGACCTCTTCTATCGTGCCATTCGACATCCCTTGATGGGACAATACTATAAGCTCCACTCTCTAGTGTTTTTTCTAGCCATTTGAAAAGAACATCAACAAAGGTTTCCAAAACATTTTTATTTTGACAAACAGGTTCCGTGGGAGTTAACTGCATGCTATGAGAGATATTGAAACTATTCTCTAGATTTGAGCTAGCATCTCCTAATATTTAGCTACATGTGTCCTCCCAAAATACTATAACTAAGGTAATTTGTTTAGGACTCTATTATTTCCAATATCTCTATAAAAATGAAAAGGAGGAAAGGGGTAGGGGTTGGACATTGGATGGGTTATGAATAGTAATGTTGCTGGATTTTAGTTATGTGTTGTTGGCTGGGGTTACAAACTGGTTTTCAATTGGTGATTTTATCATTTCCTTAACTGAATTTCTTTGTCATTCCCTCTTGGGTTGATTTATATTTTTTGTATGTTTGGCCATGCTTCCAAAAGTTTTTATGCGATATTTTTCTTAAAATAAATGCAAGTGTCTCATTTAGGCAAAACTTGCTTCTGTAAAGGCACTCCTTGTAATGTCAAGGGGTCAAACCTTGTTTGAAAACTATGTGCTGCACATGGGGTAGCATTTGTATGACTAGGGGTATAGTGGTAGTGGATCGGAATAGACTCGGTGTTATACAAGTACAAGCCTGATCTTAGGTGTTGATTACCCTAGTTATAAAACAATTACTTAGGCTTCCAAATTGTAAAGCTTTGTTGTAATTTTAGCATTAAAATTTTATCACATTTCAAGTTGTTATTTCTGTACTACTTTCTTGATAGATGAGCCAAAAATTGAATGCTCTAATGATCTAGGTTCAGTAATGTACCCAAAAATTTTGACAAACTTATTTGCACTACTTAATCGATGCGGTTAGGAATATTTTTAAATGATTGTAATTGGAAGTGTGAAAGAGGAAGTGATGCTTGTGGAAAACCCTCCAAATACTTCCCTTCAAGGCTCAAGGCCGATACAACAATATACTCATTAATTTCTCAACATGTACCTGGATGGGGATATAAGCAGGCATGGAATTTTAAATTTTATTTGACTGTTAATTAAAAATTTGGTGACGGTTTCAAATTTTCAGTGCCTATCAAATTACGTTTAAAAAAATTCATAGAGTGTTAATTGGTTCTGACCATAATATATATCAGTTTTTTTTATTTTTTTATTTATGATTTATTTATTACTCTGCCTACCTGTAGAAGATAACAACATGTATTTGCAAACAAAGATACAAAATTTCACTCCTGTAAAACAAAAATCAAAATTTGTTGAAAAGGATCACGTCTCAAAGTTATAACAAGAATTACTGAGCAATCAAGATAAGTATTGGAAAATGGATAAGCACTAAAGTAGAGGTCATAGTGTAGAGGTAGTTTAAAAAAAACTAGGTTTTATGTCATTGGTTATTCTTTGATGTACACTTGAATCAAATTCCAGGTCCACTGCATTTTATACAGATCAAGATCGAAGGTACTTCGACTTATATGGTTCACAGTTACCCCAATTTGTAATTTAAAATTGGCTTGCAATTAGGACATCTTCCATAAAAGAGGCTCCCAAACCTCATAAAACACACCATATTCAGAGTGAACCATACAATAATTTTCACTCTGTTTAATTAAAATAGAAAACACATACATATTTTTCTTAGAAGGTTGGCCCATGGTAGCTAAATGTGCTCAATTGTCTCTACATCCAGTACCAATATAAGATACAATGGATTAGGTACTAGGGACCCTCCACTGGTGGCACCGCCAATTTTGGTAAGCGTGCTTACATTTACTTTTTCAAAAATACAAGAGTGAATCCTCCGTAATATCATGTGGAATTATTTCCATCATAGTGTCTCTAGTGGCCAGAAGATCTTTGAGTGAATCCATAGAATCACAGCATGGTATAATTTTTCAAAAATACAAGAGTGAATCCTCCGTAATATCACATGGAATTATTTCCATCATAGAATCCATAGAATCACAGCATGGCATAAGTTCTAGCGGCCATCCTTCGACATAACTGAGGTCCGATTCTCAAGCTCTGTAAAAGCAATCAGAGGTTGAATGAACTTTAATCTAGTTGAGTAATGAGTTATCTAATTACAACTACCACGTCACTAGCATGTAGTAGTAATTATGACAGGCATATAAATTTGACAGATGTCAAATCTACGTCTTTGAATTCTGTATACCTGTTGAAGTTGACGTGTAACTTCTGAGTTTACGTGTCAAATACATTCTGAACTATTAAAAAAATCCTGTGCAATGTCAATTTCCAGGCCTGGATGTAACAATCATTCTTACATTCGAGATCTAGTCAATGAATTAAATGGCAAGCCATTGTTAGCTTTGAAATGATTAGCTCATAACCAGTTCAGATGTTGGTTGGCTGGTTAGAAAAAAAAGGAAAAAAAAACCTCTCCAGAAACCTAAAGCGAGAAAACATTATAATTTTATTTTTATTTTTGTTTCTATCTTTGGAATACATTCCCTAGGAATCCCATTGGGGACTTCCCTTTAGGCCTCAAGGCCGATACAATAATATACTCATTGAGTTCTCAACATGTAACATGCACCAATTGATCCTGGATGGGGGATGTAACTTTAATATGTATATATATATATATATATATATAAGTTTTCATGCTTTATATATATATAAAAGTTTCCGTAAACCCAAATTTTCTTTTGAATGTCCTTTGAAATTTTGAGCCTTGGATCAGATTCAAGAGTTTCTGTGTTGGTTTACTACTAATCACAAATGTGGGAAAGCAACCCTTAGGTTTCTGCAATAATAAGAATAATATTAATTAAACATGTCTTAGCTAAGGGGTTTGACTATTCAACCATGGGATCGGTAAATATGTACATATACAGTTGAGGCGGCCATTATAAATACATATCTATATACACATTATTTAATTATTATATATTTGTCCTTTATGGGTTCTATCCTGTAATCCTTCAGTAAATGAACTATGCTCATATTTGGGAAATGAACTTTGTTTGTTTCATTTTTCTTGAAAAAAAGTTGATCAATCAAACAGTTTTGAGAATGACAAGTAGGAATATTTTTATGAAGTTTGAATTTTACATCAATTTATTTCATCTGTCATTGTGTAGGAAGTTGAAGGTATGAAGCTTGTTTGTCATGAATTGAGTCAAGTTGCGAATGATGCTGAAAGAAAAACAATGGATGATCTTGTGAGGGATTCAGATCGTCTTGTGATGTCATTGTTAGCAAAGGTAAATCAATGTTTGGTTTATCTGTGTATAATTTTTTGTTGATATTTTTAATGCCTTTGACTTGCTAAAACCTGATTATCAACTTTTGCTACTGCTTTGCAGGTAGTTAAAACATTTAATTTAAGTCTTGTTGGTGCTTCTTCAAGGGCATGTAAATACGTATTGAATACACTAATGTAGGTATGTGCATAGTTGACCAGTCATTTGTTTTGATAAAAGTTTTATTTTTATAACAATGGTTACAGATATTGTTTTTCTGACTTTGCACTTTTTTCTATAGACATTCCAAATAAAGAAACTGGCTTATGGAGTAAAGGAAGGTACACTTAACATTCTTGTAACTGAGCTTCTCCTTTGGATGCTTGATGAAAGGGTTCTACTAAAGGATGATGGTAGCTAACTATTGAAAGCTCTAAACGTTTTAATGCTGAAAATATTTGTGAGGATCATATATTAACTTATATGATAGTGTGATATCATTCCTTGTACGGATGAAAACTTTGTTTTTGCATTGGATTGAATCTCATGGATTTTGACTCATGGGAAAATGCCGAGCAAACTTCATCTTTTGTAGTTTTAATTTATTTGTTGCGGCCACTAGATCCATCCACATTGTCATCTTCAGCATCTAAGGATGCTTCAGTTGCCATAAGTTAGAAGTTCTCTGACCTTGTTGTAAAATGTCTGATCAAACTTACAAAAGTAAGAATATTCATGATTGATTTTGTTTACTGATCCTGATGTTTATTTTCTTATGCTTCTTATTTGTGAAGGAATTTTTGGTTTCATATCGATTTTGTGTAGGTTCTTCAAAATACCATCTTTGAAGTTGATCTTTACCACCTTATTTAGAGCATACATGTATATTTACAGGAACTTGGAATGGAAGAAATTCGTCGAAGGTATGACTGTTTTTTTGTCACTAGCATGAAAATATATGTTCTAATGTATATATTGTATTTGAAATGATTCGATACCACACTTACTATGGAATAATTAGCACTGAAGCCATGCCCATGTAATTTATTAGTGGTGTATATTTACGAGAACTTGGGATAGAAGAAATTGTTTGAAGGTATGTTGTTGTTGTATTTGTCACTGTGATGAAATTATTTGTCATTATGTCTACTTTGTGGTAGAAAATATTAGATCCCATGCATTATGACATATTTGGAATGAAATTCATGTCATGTACATGTAATTTTGTTAGTGAGTTAATTTTGAAAATGCTTAATTGCATTATAGTCTCCTGAACTCTGCAAAATTATGACATAGTTGGAGCTGACGATAAACCATTACGAATGGTCAAGACTGTATTGCACGAGCTAGTTAAGCTCTCTGGAACTGCAATCAAGGGCCATATTTCCATGGTTCCTATTGACTTGGAATCGTAGCCTATCATTCTTGCCTATATTGATCTAAATATTCAGGTAATTTATCAGTATATGATTAACTGGTTTATGGCTAAATTGAAATACAATACATTTCACTTGCTCCCATAGAAGCATGTTTGTTGAAAGGGAAGAGGTTGTAACTTGCAAGTTGCAACTGGTTTGTAGATGCCAGATCTGGTCATGTATAAGCATTAATGTTTGTTTAGTATGTTGTAGGACTACAAGTGGTTGTTTGTAATGATTTCAGCTAAAATTTTAATGTCTCATGCTTGTTTGTTTTTGATACAGACTTTGGTAGCGGATAGAATGATGGCTCCATTTGGACCAGTTGGTCAAATTTACCGGGGATACTCTTGTGCAAATAGTGGATCCCCTGTAGCGCCTTCTGCAAATGCACAATTGAAGGTTTATATCCAACTTTATCAAATATTCAAGTTCTGTAGTGTGAATGATAAATGTCTCTAAATTGTAACTCAACAAAGCTCAGTAAAACTATCAGTAAACATTATGTTATGTATTAGTGTCCCTTGGCTTTGGTTTAGTGGTTGGGTTTTGGTGCTGCTATGCAAACAATCCAGTTTTAAACCTCGGTAGGTGTAGAGCCATTGTGTGTGTGAGGGAAGGTGTCTGACCTCTTGTAGTTGGTTTTCCTTCAACAAAGGGGATAAACATGTGTGCCATGCCAAATTGATTCAAGTGGCTAATAGGATACTTTATTGTCTTGGAATTTCAGAATTTGTTTATATTTTGTATTCTTCTAGTGGATAAATAATTGTTTTCTTATGTATTTGTATATGTTACCTTATGTGTCTCCAGCAAGAGCTTGGCGCAGTTTTCAAAAATATTGGAGATAAACAAACATGTACAATTGGTTTATATGAACTCTACCACATCACACAACTATATCCATAGGTAAGTTTCTCAGAGGATTTTATGTCATTCATATATTAATGGGATGGATTCACCTCCACTAACATTGTGAAAGAGTGGTTGCAGGATTATTCAACGAATAATTTATTTATATATTGTTTCAAACAAGATTATTTCTAATGCAGGTAGACATATTCTCTCAACTCCAAAATGCAAGTGAATCATGTCACACATACATCAGAGATCGACTAGCACAGGTTCTATTTTCATTCTTTGATATTTTCTTGTTGTGTTTACATCATCAAATGTTGTAGACTTATTTGTTCATGTTTTCTTTTGTAGATGGAAAAAAACGCAGCTACTGGTAGGACACCATCCAGTGTACCTATATCAACACCACCTCCAGTATCTCCTAGTTTGTCTTCTCCAAATCTTGCGCTTCCATCCCCTTTAAATGAAAAATTGCAATCAACTAGGCTAGATAACATAAATCCCAACATTTGATCTTGACTTGAGAATGCTTATGGAAATGGAGGATCCACCTCTGTGGCTACTAATCAATTTGATTCCAAAAATATTTCCCTTATGTGGAGTCGAGAAGAAAGAGATGAAAACGATGTTGGTTTAGGAGGTATGTTATTGTTAAATATGCTTTAGGTGCAGTCTTTTTACTTCTAATCTTAATTAAATATTGAACTAAGGTGTTGAGCACTAATGGTTTTTGAAGGAGAAATTGAATAAATATTCGACCATTTCCATTACTCTGATTTCTATGAGCCTGAATTTCTTTAAGTCATGCTACAGGTTCCCATGTTAAGCTACAGGTTGAATAAAGGATTTACTATTGGTTTATTGGGTTGATGACTATTCACTCTAATACCATAACCATAAGCTTTGAAAATATTTTTAGTGTGCTTTGGATGCTTCAATTGATGGAGCGCTTCTAAAATTTTTCACATCACTCTTTACCTTAATTGCAAATATAGACCTCTCTCATGCTTGCACTAAGACTTCAATAACAAATTTGGTGTGACCATATTCTATGCTTGGGGTTGCCCATATTCCACATGTATAATTTTTTTTAAACTATACAGAACCTCGTCAGTTATCTGACGAGCTATGGCCCTAGTCCGACGAGGTTTCCATAAGTCCGACAAGAGCGATCTGTCGGACGCCGTCAAAATAATGACTAGAACACGTCAGAAATCCGATGAGCTATGGCCCTAGTCCAATGAGGTTTCCATAAGTCTGACAAGAGTGATCCATCAGACGCCATAAAAAAACCAACTAGAACCCATCATAAATACAATGACCTAAGTGTCGCACAAATGACAAGGTGAAGTTGGGAAATTCAGAATTCACCATCAAAGCAACAACGAAAGAGTTGTCAGATATTTGACACGTCTTCGTTGGAAATATGACAAAGCATTCCTTATGTCATCATGAAAGAGAAGTCAGATTTTTGACAAGATGGGAGTCGAAAATGCGACGGGGTTGGGCATGTCATCGAATATCCGACGATATGCCCCCGACGACAAAAAAATTATTGCTGTCGAATTACTGACAGGATTCTGTCGAATTTCAGACATGGAAGCCATCGGATTATGGGCTCAAATTATGTTGTGGATGATTTGAATATCTCGAATGCAAATGCTATGAGCAAGTAGGAGGGTATACCTGAGGGCCATTAATTCCTCCGGATTGTTTGTAGCACATCCAAGTCATGCCGAAAATTTATAATATTTATAGTCATTGACATATATTATTCCTCTATCCCCCCCATTTAGAATATTTCTCATGTGATTCACCATCAAAAAAATCCCAACCTTTCTCCTTATCAATTATAGGATCACTAATAATCCACAATTCGGGGGAAAACCTTTTTTACCCACAATACCAAGGTGTACCAACAAGGTGGTAGAAAGTCCCTTTTACCCTAAATACCAAGGTGTACAAACAAGGTGGGATAAACAACCCTTTTACGCATAAGACCAAGGTGTGCCAACAAGGTGGGAGAATAACCCTTTTAGCCACAAGACCAAGGAACCAAACTTTTATCTTTCTCTCTCAAGGTTTATGGTCCACAAGTGTTCCATACAATAACTTGAATTTTTTATTATCACTATATAAGGAAGTTCCAAACTATATGATGTGATTCTCTCATCCTCCTAACTGCTCCCAAGGGTCAAGTGTTAGTGAGATCATCAAAAGGTGTCCAGTCCCTTAAAGAGACAACCTATCTCAACCATTTAGGAGAGGAGGACATCACACATCATCATCTTGGTTAACTAACCTAGATCCACCTATTTAAATGAATAGTAGTATACCTACAAGCCCTGCTTGGTCCTAGACCAACGTGGTGCTAGACCAAGATGTCTCTTTCTCATCTCGCAGGATTTGAGGGAGAATAGGCCTACGAAGAAGTTTCCTAACTATATGGAATTTATGAGCAACATCATTGATTATAAGTCCCAACTTTCAATTTCTGATTCTGACATGTAGGAATTTAGGAGTCAACATGAACTTGAAAAACAAAACAAAATCACTCCCATCTTTCTATTCTGACATCGACACGTTGAAAGTTGAGAGTTGGTACCATCTCACTGACAGAATAATCAATGGTCATGATTACGCTGATTTCCATAGGGAAAAATTATCCATTTTATCAATGAATAATTTAGGAAACAAATAAGAAATTTATCCATGTTCCCATTCCACACCTTGGAACTAAAACCTTCCCTCCAAGTGCATGTAAAGTTTCTCTGATTATAACCAAAACACATCAAATAAATCGATAAGGAAGTAAGGAAATTCGCGACAAGTTGAACAACAAAAAAATGCTCTTAGGCATCAAACTAGATCCAAAGAAGCCAATAAACTTATTCATGTGACTGATAACAACACATGGACACCCTATAACTTCATAGTCTTAAAGCACAAACACCATGAAGGATAAAAACAGAGTTATGCTCCATGCATGAACAATATTTAGGTAAAATAAGAGAACTGTAGGAACATAACATTTTTTTCCATTGCATGAATAACCATTTATTCCACCCCCAATTCAAAAAAATATGAATTGATCTTACCCAAAACAAATAACCTTCTTGATAACTTCCATTCCCCAATTGAATTAAAACCGAGAACAATCAACCAAGAAAAATACAAGCCATAAAATGCAGGGTTATGTAGGGATTAACTAAGGCATAATGTATTTTTACCCCTTTTATTCCATTCAACAAGGATGGAGAACCATGGCATGCTAAAACCACCCAATCCATTTAGTCATGCCCACAACATCATTAGTATTCACAAAGGAACATTACAAAAACTCACAAACAAAGCATACTTAACAATTATCACATCAGCCTCATGGCCAGAGATTTACCAACAAACAAGCATGAACAACATGGAAACTCACATATGGAGCCTCTATTTAACCATACAGAAGGTACTACTTTGTTATAGTGTATACAATAACACATCACATACCACGACCATTCATTCATTCTCATTCAAAATTTAACAACACCATAGATAAATCCATTAACATCACAACATATCAATGATTCATTCATTTACAAGCATTCAACACCACCAAGTCAATTGTCAAACATGAAATTCATAATTAAAACATCATTGACACATGACTCCAAACACTTATCTACAAATACATAAAATATAAAACTCACTTTTTGGATTCGATGCTCCACCCAATCATATGCCACATTTCTCATTATTCTCTCAGCAAAGTGCCACCCTAAACCTGGGACATGTGAATTCACTAGATATTATTTACTAGGCTACATCCCACTCCTTATGAGACAATACACTTCCCCCTCTAACTTCCTTACAAAATCACCATAGTGAAACTCATCACAACTATCCAGTGCTCAGGAAATATATCAGGAGGATCATGTACAATTTTTCATTCTAACACATGAATTATCCCTTGGTTGCCTCATGTTTCAAGAAAAAAACACGAGTGCACAAGCAAACATGAATTCACAGTATTTATCCAATTCCATGCCAAACAACAAACTCCCCAATTTGGCTTCTTCCCAACAACACCAGAGTGAAACTCATCACTGCTATCTAGTTCCCAAGTAATCCACCAAAACGACTCATGCACATTTCTCCATCTCATTGACCACAACCCACAAATCAACCACAGGCTTGGAAAACTGCTATAGGGAACAACATTCATCCCCTACAACACAAATCAATTCATAGGTATCATGACCAATTCAAATCAATTAGGTTTCTCATCCATGACCTCTCATGTCCTTCTTCTCAGGCTTCACGAACTCCTTCTCTCATCTCTTTCCTCTCTTATGCCTCCCTTATGAAAACAAGACTACAAATATTGTTTTTTATGGCACGATGGTCCTTTTTTCAAAGTAGGACAAGCATGGTGGAGAAGGGACACAAGGAAACTAAAAACACCTCCATTTGGTGTCGTCGTCCCCATACTTCCATAATTGCATGGATCGACTCTTCCACCAACCTCACCCACACTCATTCAATGATTGGGAAAGTAGTCGATGGAGTTTAGCTATATTATTCAAGGAACATGGAAGGATTTAGGTGAGTTCCTAAGGTTGACATTTGGCGGAAATGATATAGTCTCCCATAGACCCCCTTACCTCTCACTAGTGATTTATTCTGTCCCATTCTCTTCAACATTTTTCCACCACCGAAACTAGTTATATTTTTATATTAATGAAAACAAAATTTAGATTTTTTCTTCCATATAGCAATTTTCAATTTTACATTTACATCCTATACATGATAACTTGAGGGGTCTCAACCAGGGGTGTTACACCAAAGAGGAAAAGACAATTTCCTTATGGAGAGGATCTATGGAGAATCACAACCCAGAAAGGATCCATGAGGTAATGGAGGGACATTTCTCCCCTTTCTTGATAGGCTAAAACCAATATGTGGAGGATCCACAAGCTTTGAGGTACTTAGACATTTTATGGGTGGCTATATAAAAAATGGGAGTTGCAATCCATACCCATGAGGATTTGTGAAGTCCAAAGAACCCTTGGAAGATATTCATGAGGTGAGACAGGGAGAACGAAGTCTGGAGAAGACTATGAGAGGATTGAGAGGGTGGGATTGGAACCAAGGAGGTCGAGAGACACTAAAATTGGATTAGTCTTCCATAGAGTAGAACAACGGTACCTTGGAAGAGATTGAGGGTCTGTAGAAGGGATAGATCACCATTAGAGAATAATAACAGTAGCTTGGAGGATTTTTTAGTGGAAATGGAGATCTTTTGAAGGGACATAATAGTTAGTAGAAGAGATGTGGCATATTCCCAGTATTTGATTTTATTAATGTGTTGTTTTTTAGCTTCCATAGTAGCCATTAGAGATTAGAAATGTGAGTTTGTTCATAATATTAATTAAAAATGATCATGTTATGTTTGCAAAGTGTTATATGAAATGTATTGATTATAGAGAATGCAATTTTATTTTGAAGAAAGTTATAAATCAATGTAATGCAAATTATTTGTCAAAAGAAATCAACTAAAACTACAACACATTTTTCCTATAATTGCATTGGGGATCTTACATAGTTCGACCTATTATTTCAGAAGGATGCAACCTACAGGAAGAAATATGAGGAAGACATTGAGTCAAGTAAGACCGATGGTAGTTAACTTGAGGGTGAGTCGACTTATGTTGTAACACCCTGGTTTTGACCCCGTTGCATTAATTGTACATGATGTATATATTGTAATGATCATGGTGTGGAGCTAAAGGCCAAGGCCCCACCATTGATCGGTTATGCTATGTTCTGGATTTGAATTTGTCACCGATGGTATATCGGGGCATGTGGCATATCTTATGATGGTCATCATGTAAATATGCGTCTATAATTAATTAAAATGAACACAACCAGCTACGGTCACGGCAACTAAATTGAAAGGGGCATGATTTCCACAAGGATAAGGATGTGGGGGAATTGTCAAACCTTGGGTCAATGAGGGAAAATACCCATGTGTCTTCTTCCCTTGTCTTTATTGCAACCACTTTCATTAATAACTACTATTGTTAGTTGAGGCAGTTATGGCTGGGAGTGGAGTGTGGAAGGACTGTCAGTCCATACCCACACCCACACTCCAGTAGCGGATTGAACCTCACGTTGGGGGAAAATAATGACCACAAGGCATTCTCTTCACTCACGTAGACATTATTTCCCGCGCGCCTGTGCAGAACACTCACGCACTCCAACTCGCAGCCCTCCATTGTCTGTTCATTTGCGCACAAGTGGAGCTGTTCATCTTCATGCATGAACCATTTTCCCTGTTCACCATTCTCTCATGCACAGGAATTTCAGGGTTTTCCCACGTCAATCTTTTCCCTGTGGATTCGTGGACGCTGTGGCTGTATCCTTTTCCCACGGAATTATTTGTGGGTCCTGCATTGTGGTTGTCATTCACGCACTTCCGATTTCGCATCTTTTGTGTTGCTGCTCATCTCACGCATAGATTGAGAGTCGGTATTTCTCTCTTCCTCTGCGTGGTATTTATGCGTTTTCTCAGTGATTCCGTTGCCCAGGATGGGCTGTGTTCCCCACGTTTGTTGTGAGCTATGCTCACTGATACATTTCGGGACTGTTATATTCCCACGTTGTTGGCTGTGTTGCCGTGGTCTTCCCTACATTTTTTGGGACTGTTGTAATTTCGCCTGAGAGTCATTTTGGCCACGATAGGGGCAAGAATGACTCAGAAAATGTATTCCCTGTCTTAAGCTGTAAACAGCTGATCAATTTCCTGAGTGAAATGGTTGGTCTTCGGACTGTGTTGGGAGAAGGGATGGGGACTTCGTTCGCTTGATAAACCTGGTGGCTGGAAACCACACAGACAGAGCTACAGGGATGACCTTCTTCTCCATCACCCCTGAATAGCACTGGAAGGGAATGCAGGGCCTGAGGGACTGTGTAGAAGAGAAGGGACTGATTCCTTGTGTTGGTTGTGTGTGGATGTCTTAGAGGTCAGGCTAGTTCTGGTGTAGGTGTTCGTAGCTCTGTAATGAGCTCAACAGCTTAGAATTGAGCCTTTCCCAACTCCTTGATGGCCTGATAAACCCAACTTTGTTGGCTTGGCTGTGTGTTTGTATATCCTTGGCTATGTGTAAGCCTGCTAGTTCCCTTATTCCTTGGAGAATCATGCCCAGCTCGAGGGTGGAAGCGTTGCTGAGAGATTAAGGAGCACGTTGGCCTATGGTTGGGTGGAACGTTGCAGCGACATAGCTGGTTGCGAAACGAGTTCATCATAAGATAAGTGATCTTGTCCATTTTTACTTCTGCAACTATATTTTCTGTTAATGAAGATGATGAACATGTTAAATGAATGCTTGAAGGAATGCACGTTGATTCCGCTGTGCAAGACATATAATTGTAACTGTGAATGTTGAATAATTGCATTTGTGCATGATAAATATTTGTGTGTGCATATTCTAGTTCAAAGTCTCATTTAAGCATTCTGTTTCAGCAATTTTTATGCATGTACATGTTCATGGGGCTCTTAGCTCATGTGTTTGAAGCTTGTAGTCGCGTCCTCTTCTCCGGTCAGAGGCATGGGGACGTGACAGTATGGTATCAGAGCTCATGTTGCAGCATGGGCTTGAATGAGCCATGAAAAGTGCAATGACAGAGGTTGTATTTCATTCTGCCCAGTAGAAGTCATAATCTGAATGACTGTAAAATTCAAAAATTTGTTTAAGTGTTGAACAGCCGGATCACCAAGTGGACAAGACTTTCGAGGTAGCGGAAGATTTTGCGAAGTGAAATTCCGCCGTTGCGGAAGAGTTGGCGAAGTGAAATTCCGCCATTGTGGAAGAGTTGGCGAAGTGAACTTCCGCCGTTGCAGAAGAGTTTCTGAAGTGGACTTCCACCGTTGCGGCATAATTTTCGAAGCGATTTGCCGCCCATTGAAAGAAAGTTCAAAATTTTTCTAAGTAACGATTGGCCGTCGGAAGAGAAAGTGATTCATGTGCCGCCGTTGCGGAAGCGAAAGCATTAAGGCTTCCGACTAGAAAGGCTGCCGACACCAATCAGAAGGAGAAAGCATTTCATGAGCCGCCATTGTGGAAGCAAAAGAATTAAGTCTTCCGACGGGGAAAAGTTTCGACTGCCGATGCCAGTCAAAAATAAGTTCACCAATCGGAGGAAGATATTGTTTTCTATGCCGTCGTTGAGGAAGCGAAAATCATTAAGTCTTCTGACTAGAAAGACTTCCGATGCTGGTCAAAGGATTGGTTCATCGATCGAAAGAAATGATCGTTTGGCGTTCCGCCGTTGCAGAAGCCAAAGACACTAGCCGACCGATCAGGAAGATAGCCGACGTCGCCAGAGAAGTTCAAATTTTAGAAGTAAAGGGCAGCCGTCAGAAGGAGTTCGTATTTGGTGTGCCACCGTTGTGGAAGCCAAAGTAATTAGCAAGCCGATGAGGAAGACCTCCGACGCTGCAGAAAAGTTTAAGATTGTTCCAAGTAAACAACCACCAGTCGGAAGAGAAAGCGTCCCGAGAGCCGCCGTTGTGGAAGGAAGAATGGTTCCAAGAGTCGCTGTTGCGAAAGGAAGAATGGTTCCAAGAGCCACCATTGCAGAAGGAAGAATGGTTTCGAGAGCCGCCATTGTGAAAGCAGAAGCGGAAGAGGAGCTGATTCTGCGGAAGAAACAGTGGAAAGAGGAGTTGATTCTACGGAGGAATTGGAGGAATTGGGAGCCGATTCTGCGGGAGATATAGTTGAAATAAGATCCGATTCAGTAGTAAAATGGGATCCGATTCTACAAAGAGAAAATGTGGAGTTTTCAGTAGGATTCCTTAATGAATTTTGACCATTTATCAGTGGTTTTTCCAGTGAATTTCAGGGCTGAAAAAGAGAAATTAGCAGCAAAGATAGACATTCTTTGATGAAGAAAAGCTAGTGTTGGAAAAACTTGTAATTTTATAATTCTCCAAGAGAAGGTAAGTAATGCTGGTTTATATTAATGTTATGTATCTAAAATTTGTGTTATTAACACGTTTGCAGAATCATAGTCACCTTCCAGGGCAGTATTACAGGTAGTGCAGTTTGATAAGCCAAAGGGTGGTTCAGTATGAGAACCCATGATGGGTATGATGCTTGGGATTCGCATGAATGAGCAGAAGATGCCATGGGAGAATATGCCCGAAATAGAAATGATGACATTGAGTCTAATGGAAGAAGATTCCAAGAGACACCGTCAGATGTTGTAGCCACTATGAGAAGCTTAATCAAAGCCCAGGAAGAGTAGTATCAGTTGAATGCTGCAATGTTGCAGAGCTTGATAGACTTGTAGAGAAATATAGACTCTCGAAGAGGTACAACAAGACCAGAAGGAAGTAAGAGCAATACTAGGAGAAGGAGAAGGACTTCTAGTGGATCATCTGATTTTGAAGAATCCAGTGGGGATTCAAGTTCTTCTACTCATAAAAGAAAAATAAAGAGACACCATAGGGATCGCTCTCGAGATGAATTTAAGAAAGCTAAACCTCCTATGTTTGATGGCGAGGTAAAGACTGGACAAGAGGCTGAAGCTTGGCTTCTTGGGATAAAGAAGTACTTTCAGGTACATGACTATTCAGGAAACATGAAGGCAAGAGTTTCCATATTCAATCTGAATGGAAGAGCATCCATTTGGTGGGAACACTTCAAGCAGATAAAGAGGATCAGTGAAAGGAAACTGAAGTGGAAACAATTCAAGAAGTATTTCAAGTAGAAATACCTCTCTGACAGGTATTATGATGACAAGATCAAGGAGTTCCATGAGCTGAGATTAGGATAGTAGACCATGGAAGAGTATGCAAATAAGTTTTTGGAGCTGTTGAGGTATGTTCGGTACATCAGAGATGAAAAAGTGAAGGTCCAGCGTTTTCTGAGTGGATTGCCTCAGTCTTACAAAGATAGAATTGAGTTTTATGAACCTAGAACTCTTGAAGAAGCAATAAGGAAGGCTAAGTATTGCTATGAGCAAAGCAAAGGTAAGCCGGATTACCATAAGGCATGGAAGGACAAGAAGAATGAGAAGTTTGACCAAAGAAAGAAGGGTTTCAAACCTTCTAGCTTCAGGAATTAGCAGAAGCAGCCATCCCAAGCTGCGAGTAAGCCAGCTGGAGTGACTGGGGAAAATCCTAAAGATCCACAATAGAATAGAGGGCCACTTCAATGTTGGAAATGTGGAGGACACCACATGCGTAGGAATTGTCCACTTGAGAATGAGAATGCAAGGAAAGCTTATAATGTTCAAGGAGCGAAAACAGTGGGTCAAGTAGCAAGGGCAGCCCCTAGGATTTATGCAGCATTGGAGGATCGTCAAGCAGATCACCAGTCAGTAGTGGTTGAAGTAGTAGGTAATATTGTTGAGCAATCTGTTTCTATTTTGATTGACCCTGGTTCTACGCATAGTTACCTACTCCTAGAGTAGTGGAGATTTGTGCTTTTAAGAAAGTAAAGCATAGGAAGTCTTGGTTAGTTTAGCTAGCCACTGGAAATAAGAGAAAGGTCAATGAAGTGGTTGAGAAATGTCCATTGGTCATGGATGGATTGGCCATGTGTGTAGATATGAATGTTCTACCGCTTGGTTCCTATGATGTTCTCATTGGAATGGATTGGTTAGAAGCTCACAGGGTGAAGCTTGACTGCTACAATAAGACTTTCGAATGCATGGACGAAGAAGGAAACCTAGTAGTTGTGAAAGGCATTCCAAAGGTGATTTCAGTACGGCAGGTTTCAACAATGCAGTTAAAGAAGTTGTGTAAGAAGGGTTGCTAGTTGTATGCAGCTCAGATTTTGGAGGAAACAAGAGATGAAACTCTGAGGTTGGAGGACTATCAGGTGTTACAGGAATTCAGGGATGTGTTTCCTGATGAGATTCTAGGGATTCCTCCAAAGCGGGACATTGATTTCACAATTGAACTTGTGCCAGGAGCAACACCAGTGTCCAAGGAACCCTACAGGATGAGTACCCCGGAGATGCTAGAGTTGAAGATGCAACTACAAGAGTTGTTGGAAAAGAAGTATATTCGGCCAAGTGTGTCTCCTTGGGGAGCACCAGTTCTGTTTGTAAAGAAGAAATATGGTACACTTAGGTTATGTATTGATTATAGACAATTGAACAAGGTTACCGTGAAGAATAAATATCCTTTGTCTAGGATTGATGACCTCTTTGACCAAATGAGGGGAGCAAAGGTATTTTCCAAGATTGACTTGAGGTCTGGTTACCATTAGGTGAGAATCAAGGATGAAGACATTCATAAGACAGCCTTCAGGACAAGGTATGGGCATTATGAGTTTGTAGTGGTACCATTTGGTCTCACAAATGCACCAGCTACATTTATGTGCCTTATGAATAGTGTCTTCAGGAAGTATTTGGACAAGTTTTTTCTTGTTTTCCTTGATGACATTCTTGTTTATTCCAAGGATGAGAAAGAGCATGAAGAGCATTTGAGATTGACATTGAATTTGCTCAGGGAGCATCAGTTGTATGCGAAACTAAGCAAGTGTGACTTCTATAGAGACAGAATTCAGTACTTGGGTCACATTATCTTGGAGGAGGGTATATCTGTGGACCCTGAAAATATTGAATCCATTATAAATTGGCCTACTCCAAGAAATGTGACAGATGTAAGATCTTTCATGGGACTTGCAAGATACTACAGGAGATTCATTGAGGGATTCTCCAAATTTGCACATGCTATCACTTCTTTGCAAAAGAAGGGGATGAAGTTCGAATGGACATCGAGGTGTGAAGAAAGTTTCTAGAGGTTGAAGAATCTTCTCACCAGTGCACCAGTATTGAAAGTTGCAGATCCAGAGAAATATTTTGTGTTATGTACCGATGCATGTGGACAAGGGCTTGGAGGAGTCCTTATGTAGGACAACCATGTGATATGCTATGAGTCAAGAAAGTTGAAGGAGCATGAGAAGAACTATGCCACTCATGATATAGAGCTTGCAACCATAGTACATGCTCTCAAGATGTGGAGACATTACTTGATGGGTAGAAGATTTGAGCTCAGAATAGATCACTGTGGACTGAAGTATTTGTTTGATCAGCCTACTCTGAATGCTAGGAAAGCAAGATGGCTGGAGTTTTTATGTGAGTTTGATTTTGAGATCAAGCACATAAAAGGAAAGGAGAATAAGGTAGCTGATGCACTCAGTAGGAAGATGCAAGAAATGCATGTGTCATCTCTTAGTATGTGCCAATCAGATTTGAGGTAGCAGATTGTTAGTCATGTTGTTGGAGAAGAATGGTATGAGCAGGTAAAAGACAAATTGCAGCAGCAAAGTCTTGAGAAGAGGTACGAGGGATATAAATTGGAAGAAGATGGACTTCTCACTTGTAAAGGTAGGATTTATATTCCGAATGTAGCAGATCTGAGGAGAGTTGTTATGGATGAGATCCATCAAGCTCCGTATTCTGGTCACCTAGGATATCAGAAGACAATTGCTACAGCTAGAAGGCAGTACTTTTGGCTAGGAATGAAAAGGGATATGGCTGAATACATTTCGAGGTGTATGAAATGTCAACAGGTAAAGGTTGAGCATCAACATCCAGTGGGTTTGTTGCAGCCTTTGCCAGTTCCTGAATGGAAATGGGAAGTTATTTCCATGGATTTTATTATAGGGTTGCCGATGACTTGGAGACAACATGACTCCATCATGGTTGTGGTAGATAAGTTGACAAAGGCAGCACACTTTATACCAGTGAATTCTACGCATCAGATGGATGACATTGCAAACATATTCAAATTGCATGGATTGCCGAAGGCAATAGTCCTCTGACAGAGATGTCAAGTTCACTTCCAACTTTTGGAAGGGGTTGTTTGCATATTTGGGTACAAAGCTAAACTTCAGCACTGCATACCATCCTCAGACAGATGGGCAGACAAAAAGAGTTAATCAGGTGCTTGAAGATATGCTTCGCATGTACGTGATGGACAAACCAACCAAGTGGGAAGATTACTTGCACTTGGTGGAGTTTGCTTACAACAATGGACAGCAGACATCCTTGGGGATGAGTCTGTATGAAGCTTTGTATGGAAGAAGGTGTAGGACACCAGTGACTTGGGAAAATCCAGTGAACAGGATTGTGCTTGGACCAGAGTTGCTTAAGGAGATGGAGCAAGAGGTTGTAAAGATCAGGCAGAAGCTGAAGGAAGCACAGGATAGACAGAAAAGCTATGCAGACAAGCATACGGTGAATAGGGAGTTCAGTGTTGGGGATCATGTTTACCTCAGAGTGAGGGCAAGGAAGAGTTCCTTGAAGCTTGGAAGTTGTGCCAAGTTATCACCAAGATATTGTGGGCCGTTTGAAGTGCTTGAAAGAATAGGGCCTGTTGCATATAGACTTGCATTGCCTGCTAGCACTAGGGCTCATAATGTTTTTCATGTTTTTTTGCTTAAGAGATATGTACATGATCCTAACCATGTGATAAATTGGGATGTGATTCAGGTGTAACTCGAGGGGGAGTTCCAAATCGAGCCAATGCGCATCCTCGACAGGAAGGTCACAATGCTCCAGAACCGAGCCATAGGGCAGGTAAAGGTGCAATGGGAGCACTACGGGCCTGAAGAGGCTACATGGGAGCTGGAGGATGCCATGCAATTGGCACATCCATTTTTGTTCAATTTTGCGGAACACTGAGGAGATACCAGTGTAGCATTTTGTTCAATTTTTTAAAGCACTGAGGACAGTGCTATTGAAGGGGGAGGGGAATGTAACACCCTGGTTTTGACCCCGTTGCATTAATTGTACATGATGTATATATTGTAATGATCATGGTGTGGAGCTAAAGGCCAAGGCCCCACCATTGATCGGTTATGCTATGTTCTGGATTTGAATTTGTCACCGATGGTATATCGGGGCATGCGACATATCTTATGATGGTCATCATGTAAATATGAGTCTATAATTAATTAAAATGAACACAACCAGCTATGGTCACGGAAACTAAATCGAAAGGGGCATGATTTCCACAAGGATAAGGATGTGGGGGAATTGTCAAACCTTGGGTCAATGAGGGAAAATACCCATGTGTCTTCTTCCCTTGTTTTTATTGCAACCACTTTCATTAATAATTGCTGCTGTTAGTTGAGGTAGTTATGGTTGGGAGTGGAGTGTGGCAGGACTGTCAGTCCATGCCCACACCCACACTCCAGTAGTAGATTGAACCTCACGTTGGGGGAAAATAATGACCACGAGGAATTCTCTTCACTCACGTAGACATTCTTTCCCACGCGCCTGTGCAGAACACTCACGCACTCCAACTTGCAGCCCTCCATTGTCTGTTCATTCGTGCACAAGCAGAGTTGTTCATCTTCATGCATGAACCATTTTCCCTGTTCATCATTCTCTCACGCACAGGAATTTCAGGGTTTTCCCACGTCAATCTTTTCCCTGCGGAGTCGCGGACGCTGTGGCTGTATCCTTTTCCCACGGACTGATTTGTGGGTCCTGCATTGTGGTTTCCATTCACGCACTTCCAATTTTGCGTCTTCTGTGTTGCTGGTCATCTCATGCATAGATTGAGAGTCAGTATTTCTCTCTTCCTCTGCGTGGTATTTATGCGTTTTCTCAGTGATTCCGTTGCCTAGGACGGGCTGTGTTCCCCACGTTTGTTGTGAGATGTGCTCACTGATACATTTCGGGACTGTTATTTTCCCACATTGTTGGCTATGTTGCCATGGTATTCCTTACATTTTTTGGGACTATTGTAATTTCACCTGAGAGTCATTTTGGCCACAATAGGGCCAAGAATGACTCAGAAAATGTCTTCCCTGTCTTAAGCTGTAAAAAACTGATCGATTTCCTGAGTGAAATGGTTGGTCTTCAAACTGTGTTGGGAGAAGGGATGGGGGCTTCGTTTTCTTGATAAAACTGGTGGCTGGAAACCACACAGACAGAGCTAGAGGGCTGACCTTCTTCTTCATCACCCTTGAATAGCACTGGAAGGGAATGCAGGGCCTGAGGGACTGTGTAGCAGAGAAGGGACTGATTCCTTGTGTTGGGTGTGTGGGGATGTCTTAGAGGTCAGGCTAGTTCTAGTGTAGGTGTTCCTAGCTCTGTAATGAGCTCACCAAATTAGCATTGAGCCTTTCCCAACTCCTTGATGGCCTGATAAACCCAACTTTGTTGTCTTGGATGTGTGTTTGTGTTAGAATAATCCGTCAGGATTATTGTAAATAAATAATAAATAGGAATATGAATAGATAGGAAGACAAACAGGCTGAGCGGAAGGTGAAACCCAACCGCCATGAGATTTGTATAAGTATAGGCTTTTGCATTGGAATAGTTAATCAATCGGGAGTTATTACCAACAAGTGGTATCAGAGCAAGGCTATCTGCCATAACTCTTGGCTGCCATTCTGCTTGTCAGTCCATTGCCAGACTGCTCCATCAGTCTGCCAGTCGAGTCGCATGCATTATCTGCGTTACAATACCTTCATGATTGTGTTGCAAACCCTAATGCTGATTCTTCTTTGTGCTGCGACCTCTTCTTTCCTCCTCAATTTTTGAGTGATCCCTTCTTATTGAATGTTACATTGAAGACTGCTGCGTGACCCTAAGTCTGGTGATTATTCTGCATTTTGAATGTGGAGTTTGAAGGCTCACTCCTTTAATGCTGCGTGAAGGCTGACTGCGTTAACAATCCTTTGATGCTGCGATGGTCATATTGTAAGAGTTGCAATGGTATATGGTATAAGTTGTATGAGCTGCGATATTATTTAACCTCTTGAGCTGCGACCTCTTGAAATGGAAGATGCAACCGAAGAGTTGCAAAATAATATTATTATCGTGTATGCTACTAAAATTTGCTTATCGTGTAGCTATAAAATAGAGCAACAAGTATTATTATTCAGACATCTTTTTCTCTTTCTGGAGCAAGAAGGAAAACGACTGATAGAAGCTTTGTGCTGCGACCTCCCCTCTCTGCATTGAGGCTGCGACCTATGATTGTTTTGATAATGTGTGCTGGCATAAAACCCTAGTTTTATGAGTGAACAACGTGGAGAAGACTGCATACATGCTGTGTAGAGCTAGCTGCCTGCAGACTGCGACTTGAAGACCGTTGCTGCTGTTGATGACATGAAGAAACTGCGTGGTGAACCTGCGTGGAGACTACCTGCCGCCTGCGTTATGGACCTGGAGGAATAATGCTTGCTAGAGATAATATACTGCATTGATATAAAGACTGCGTCCTCTATGATGCGTTAAGATGCTGTGCGTGGAGCTGTGCCATCATACATCTGAGTAGAGACTGTGTTGAAGATTGCTTGAAGACTGATAAATATTGGGACTGGTTTCTAAATGATGCTGAGTATTGGAGTTATAGATGCTGCATGGTATCTTTTAAACTGTTGAAGAGCTGCGTGGAGGTGACTGATATATATCATACTGACTGATATATATGCTACGTGGAGGAGGCTGCGTGACTGCTAGAGGCTGCGTGAATGCTGAAGACTGATGCATTGATTACTGCGCTGGAGAAATAATGTGTGCTGCTTGTGAGTGATATGTATATGCTGCGTACTAAAGATATATCAGCGTGGAGGTAAAACATTTTTGTTCATTGAAATACAAAAACCCTAATTTTTCCCTAATTTAGTGCTGGAGTGTGAGTGGTACATTCTGCAAACTTTTTCATTTGTGTTGAATGAAAGAGGCCCATGAATGCTGTCATGAATGTTGTGACTGTTGTGTATGAAGTATGATGCGGCTTACCAAGTGACATTTGAATTAATTTGAAGGTTATTTTTCACCCTATAAAAGGGCTGCATAATAGACCACGTTTACAGCATTTGAGCTATCATTATTTATGCCGGCAGAGACAAACATTGAGCTCAACATGGGAGCTGAGTGAAATGACTATTGATTTGAATTAATTTGAATATTTTCATGTGTATGAATTAAGAATAACGCGGTTGTATGACCCAACTTTTGTATGAGCATGGTTGTTGTCTATTGACCGAGTTGAAGAAAGAAGACTGCTGCAAACATCCACTTGAAGACTGAAGTTGTGACCACATTCTACGTGAAAGTAGATTCTGCCCATCATGTTGACTGCATAAAGTTTTGATTTTGAAATCTGCGAAGAGTTGAGATAATTGTTGACTGTTGGTTGTAATATTTTCTCTGTCATTGTATCATTTTTAAAACTTGAAGTTGAGATTGTAATTCACCTTGGCAGAGACTGTAGACCTGCAAGGTTATTATTTTTTCTATATCTCTTTGTCATATCAAGTTTATTATTGTAAACTAACAGTTGTAAAGATGCACTCTTTGGCATCTAGTATTGGTGCTGCCCTAGCTGGCAAAGACCAATCCAAAGACCCTTCCAAGGAAGACTGCAGCAAGAGAGGACGAGGAAGAAGAAACTTCCGAGGCAGAGGGGGCAGAAACAAAAGATCAGATTTGCAGTGCAAGCGTTGTGGAAAGACTGGGCACACATAAGATCAGTGTTGGGCTTCATGGGACTCCATCAAAGACAAGCACAACCAAAAGAAAGATGATAATAAACATCAAGATGCTAGTAAATCTTCTGATTCTACTCATTGTATTGTTGCAAATTGTAATCTTGGAATTAATGAAATGACTTCTCTTTCATCTTATAAAGATTGTTGGCTGCTTGATACTAGTGCAACATCACATATGACATTTAGAAAAGACTGTTTTGAAGCATTGAATGAAACAATAGATGGCATAGTTTACTTTGCAGATAAATCAAGTATTAAACCAAAGGGAATGGGCACCATTCGACTAAAGATGCCTGGATTCCCTGATTTCTTGTTGAAGAACATTCTCTATCTTCCTGAGTTGCAGAGAAGCCTACTGTCCTTGGTGGAGATTCGACAGCAAGGCCATTCCATCCACATGTTTGATGGAATCGTTGAAATAAGAAAGTCCTCTGACAACCAAGTCATCATGACTGGATATGAAGATGGGAAGCTGCTGAAGCTCAAGGGTTCATTA
>LPNX010455632.1:6500-26971 GCA_001517045.1 Pseudotsuga menziesii | reverse complement strand
ATATATATATATATATATATCATGGTGTTCTTTAATGTTCCCAATATTGTTTAATTAATATGATGAATAGTTATCATGAATATGTTATTTGTTGTGTTTATTGGTTTTTTTAATGCTGGTTGTGACATTTTGGTTAATTGATGGGAAATCCTAAGATATCCTACACTATGGTTGGTAGCATCAATCACACCAATTAAGCCCCATAATTTCTCTATTCATGGCACAATACTTTGGGTGATACCTTCCCAGTCCCAGGGATTGAATATGTTGGTGGTTAGATTACAAAAGACCCACTTTGTTGGACACCTAGTATAAACCTTAGTATAAAATCAAGCCAATAACTTCAACTCATAAAAAATGTGCATCAGGCAAATAATCATCCTAAATACCTCTACCTTATCCTAACTATAGCTTATACAAGTGATCAAGTACAACATTTGGCTCCCAAGCTTAACCACCACTTCAAAATCAAGTTCTTGAAATAAAAGAAACCACCTACAAATTCTCGCCCCCCCCATCGGATTGTTCACTAGATATTTCAGCATAAAGTGATCAATGAAAAACTTAAATGCATTACCAAAAATCTAATGTTATAAATTTTGTATTGCATACACCACTGCAATTCCATTTTTTTTTAATGTATTTGTGCATCTCCTTTATTCCTCAGACAATTTTCTACTAACAAAATAAATATGATGATTCATATTACTTTTATCTAGTTGCACAAGTATTGATCCAAAAGTGCAATCATTTAAGTATCGATGTGTACATTAAACAAATGTCTAATTCGAGAATACTACTATCAATGCAATAACCAACTTTATTTAAACAAATAAAGCTCCTTGGTACTCGAGACTCAAAATAAACTTCACCTATGTTTTTAAAAATTCCTTTAGTGGTGTTGTAATGCACAAATAATTCTTCATAAATTAGTGATAATACCATATATGTCGAAGTGTGGTGTGCAAGGATTTCATAAATGAGAGGAGGTCATGTCCACAATCATATCTATATTTTCTTGGTCTTCTAAAAGTCCCTCTTATATACAACATGTACAAAAATAACTCTAAATGGTATGCAAAAATTACACTTCTTCAGGTCCAATCAAATCTGCAACTATCTACATCTGTAAACCTCAATACCTATATGTCAGCCTTCAAAAGGTTGAATAAATCCCAGTCATCTAAATAAACCTCCAAGAAATTTTATTTAATTTATTTGAATGCAACAACAGTCATCTAAATAAACCTCCAAGAAATTTTATTTAAATTATTTGAATGCAACAACAATAATTCTTGAAAATATAACAGGTGTATTGTTGAATCCAAATGGCATGATGTCATAAGTTACTGACCCCACTCAATATCAAATCTTGTATTTGTTTTTTTCCTTGCAATATTGACCTGATGGCATCTTGAAAATCCATCGGCGAGAATCTCCTCCCACATTCGCCAAATGTTTTGTGAGACTCTCCTCCCACATTCCCAAAAAAAACATTTTTAAATGGTGTGGAAAATGGATCATGTACATATGCCTATCATATAAAGTCAAATCAATTGTTAACATTATCACAATAAAATATCGTTTGTTTAATAAGGGATCTCAAATCATTAAATTAAATATAAGAAAATTCTATAAGTGAACAGTTGTTGTTTTGATGAACATGATGAACATGATACAGTTGTTGTTTTGATGAACATGATGATGACTTAAGGAACATGATAATTCTTCGTGAACATGGAACATGATGAGGATTCACACTATACCTTTGTATGATTTTTTGTGACTGAAAATGATTCGTACCCAATGATATAAGTAGGTGGAAAGCATAAATATCTATCTTAACTTGGTGGTAGTTGGTTAACTAATACCGAAAGATAATTTTGAGGTTTCATTGGTATGTTGTCCCAATTCCAATATAAAGTTAATTTAGATAGTGAAGGGAATAATCTAATAAAATTGAAAAGTGGTTCTAGGGACCATGAACCACACATAAAACTTTATATTGACACAACACAAACAAAAATATAGGAGAGATACAAAAATATAGGAGAGATTAAAAAGAGAGCACAAGGAATTGAACTTTGGTTAAATATCTTTAGAGAAATGCAAGCCTTGGTATGCCAAAATAACCTCTATTCATAACAAACATGGTAGATACCACATAGAAATAGGTTATTATGTCACACATATATTTGTCATGTTATTCTTTATTAATCATGTGCATGAATCTAAACCGATACCATTTATTTTTACGTCATATAAAGATTGTATCCTAACACTATATAAATAGAGATAGAGGGACAAACTTGTTATGAACTTATTAAGGTGGGGAATGCACTAGTTGCAATGGAATTGTGTTACAGAAGCATGCAATCATGCATGCGAAGAGCAAAAAATTGTGAGGACAATGGTTTACATGCAAAGCTTCAAAAATGTCACTTAAGAAGTCAATAATGGAAAAGAAAGTAAAATTATAAATTGTTGATGTCTTCGGTAAGTGACGTGTCCTTGAAGGGATTTTCTTATTTTCAACTACACATTGAATTTCACAGGTATTTAATGTAACAAATAGCTTATGTCTTAATTTTTTCCACCAAGATGGCAACTTCATGCTTCTATGAAGAAATTTTTAAGAAAGACCAAACAATATGTTCAACATGTCTATGTGGCTAAATGGCATGGCAAGCAATTTAGTGGTGGATTTTGCTCAAAATTACATCAACCAATGAAAACTAAGATTAAAAACCAATATTACACCTAGAGAAGGTCAACATAATGGTCAATATCACATACATGCATGGGCTAGGTAGCAACAAAGACAAAAGGGTAATATTGAATGAGTGTCACCTATATGTAAGTTATGGTAGGTGCCATGATTTCCATTTCGTATGCCATTTCTTTTAGTGGTCCTACAATCAATTCAAGGATAAACTTATACATATGGATCAAAATGTTGTATTTTCTTAGATGGTTGGGTATGATAGTGAAAATATGTGTGTGAATTTCAATGGTTGTATTTGAGTGCAAAAAATTAACAAGGTGCCACATATATTACATTTTTTTACATTAGGAATTATAAAGGAGAGCATGAAAACATTGGTGCATGCATCAAAACTATTCTATGTAGAGAAGTGGATGTTTATGACAATTTTATCTATTTGAGTTGCAAACATATATTTGAATGGTGTTCTTCATTAATGGTAGAGGGAACAAGAAATTGGGGGAATATGAATCAACAAGGAAAGACCATGTGTAAAGTATCTTTGTGGAGGTAGTCAATGTAGATTGTTGATGTGCATATCACTATAACAAAGTACGTGGTACTCATGGATTTAAATAAATTTGAAGCTTAGAAAACATTGTAGTTGAAATGTGGAAGAGAAATTATTCTTGTTTCCTTCGCCTATGTAATAGTGGTGAATGGGACAAATTTGAATAAAAAAAGTGTGTTAGTACATGTGATTGTGTATCACTTGTATGATCAACATGTATTTGTTGAAGTAACTTAATTAAAGGAGGAACAATCCTCTATTTCATGAAATTATGATCATGTCTCAAATCTTATGCAGCTTAGTATCATTTTGATTGGAATATTGGATTAAATTTGTTATTCTATTATTAATGCAAGATTCTCTGTTATTTTAGTGTTAAAGGGGTTTCAATAAGACTTTTGAAAAAACGTTGTGGATTATTTTGTTCAGGATTTCCATATTTGCAAAGCACATAGATGCAATGGTTTCCCCCAAAGATAATAAATGAGGCAATAATTATATGTTAGCACATAGCTTAGAGAGTTTGGTGTTAGAGTTTTAGATTATTATACAAGAACTTTATACAATTAGCATCATAACATCATAACCATATGCAATAGGATCACTGGAAGAAAGGAAAGCACACCAAGACAACATAACACATAGATTTATCTTGGGAAACCCTCTTGGGGGAGAAAACCCAACAATAATTCCTCAATATAGAATTTTACCAAGTACAGTGAACAACCCCAAGAACAAGACTAGTAACTTCCTCTCTCCAACGAACCTACTCTTTTTATATCTTGTGCAGTTACTTGTGTGAGAGATATATCAAAATGAGGGAGGCCCCTCACTTATTTATACTCATCAGGTGAATGACATATTGACGTAAATAGGTCATCTTGTTGCTCTAAAACAAGGCCTACCTACCTAGGAAGACTCAAAAAAACATTTATAAAATACTTGTGTGGGTACTATTTACCTGGGTTACAATGGATGTTTTACCTCATGAATTTTAAATGAACAATTACATCAATGAAATTTCCCAAAGGAGGAATAGTAATAATATAATATAAGTAAAATACATATTCCAAATTTACATTTCTTTAATGCTCCCTCTTAACAAGGAAGGTATTCTACAACATCAATAACATCATATATAGGGAACCCCACATCAACATCACCATGGAACATATTCATCAGTAGTAGCATGGAACATAATCATCGTTAGTAGCATCATCATCAACATTAACATGTGACATCATCATCATCTAGAGCATCGTCAACAGTGGTAACATGTGACATCATCATCATGGAACATTATCATCATGATCTGGAGCATCATAATCATCATTATCATACACATCATCATCATAGGAAATTATCATCATCATCTGGAGCACCATCATCATCATCATCATCAGGATGTGACTACTAGAACATCATCATCATCAAAACCATTTTTATAGCTCTCTTTATCCCCTCGTAGGATGTCTTAGAGAGTCTTACCATCCCGTCATAGGATGTACCATCTAAAATCATCATCCCATCACAGGACAAGAATATATCACCACCTCATGTTAGGGTGTTCCATCTAATATCATCATCCCATCATAGGATGAGAGGATTTTACCACCCCGTCATGGGGTGTTCCATTTAAGAAAACCATCCTATCACAAGATGAAAGTATCTTACCACCTTGTCACAAGGTGTTCCATCAAATATCATCATCACATTGCAAGATGAGAGGATCTTACCAACCCTTTGTAGGATATTCCATTTAACATCATCATCACATTATATGATGAGAGGATATTACCACCCCATTGAAGGGTGTTCCATATAAGATCATCATCCTGTCACAGGATGAGAGGATCGTACCACCATGTCATAGGGAATTCCATATAAGGTCATCATCTTGTCATAGGATGAGAGGATCTTACCACCCTGTCAAAAGGTGTTTCATCAAATATCATCATCTCATCACAGGATGAGAGGATATTAACACCCCATCATAGGGTGTTCAATCTAATATCATCGGCATGCCATAGGATGATGGGATCTTACCACCCCATCGTAGGTTGAGATCACAATACCTCATCATAGGGTATCTATCATCGGATAAGAACCAAGTCAACATGGTTATGTACATAGGCCATTAAACCCTGTACAAGTCATCATGGCACTCTTAGGGAGTGTTTTCTTGATGTGCATTATCCCTCATTAGCTCCTCTATCATGAAGGTCATCTCGATGTCAAGTACATATAACAATATTTCCAAGTCATTGTGGCACTATCTGGATAATCCCTCTTCATATTTTGGAACACATTACTCCCTCTATCATGGAGGTCATATTGATGTCAAGTCCATGTGATAATCTGACTAAGTCATTCTGACACTGTCTACATCATCCTTCTTCAGCTTCTGGAATTGTTACCATTTCTTCCCTCTTCGACCTAGGTTTGCACCTTCTGTCACACGCAACAAAGACCAATATATTGGCTCAACAAATAAAGGCTCATTTGAAAACACTTGTGACACAAATTTAGTCTCACTTGATATATCTCTTATGGGTAATTTCCAGAACCAAGTTTTCCATAGTTCAGTGTGGTTTTCTTCTCGTTTGGCACCTTACCAAGTCGCTTGACCAAAGTCCTTCAGTGTATTTTTTAATCCTGTTGTGCACATATAAGGCACTACTTAACTTATCTGTCACAATGATTATAATAACAAGGTAGGATTAACACACATGTTATCAATCAATAGCATGATTCATGCATAAGAGAGCCCGTCATAAGAAAATACATAAACACTTAATCACAACATACATTCCTGTAACTTAAGCAAATTCATTATATACATTCATATACATTCACATAAATTCACAAACATTCATGCGACATAAACATGTTAATCATCTACTCAATGACATATTCGTTAACGTGGAGACCCATCTGGGAAAAACCACAAAGGCGCTCTTCATCTAGCTTGATAAATATATGTCACCTTTGGTATGCGCACTTAGCTACAGAATCAATTCTAGACCTTATTCTCTTATATATACAGACTTCTCTCACCTCTCATGCTCTCTAGTTTTTTGTCTCTCAATTTTCTCCTACTGGAATCTACTGTTGTTCCACACACAACTTGGATGAACTACTCTTCTCTATACTTCTGCGCACTTAGATTCATATTACTCAACTCTTCTTACACACAAAATACCTACTAACTGAATGAGTAAGCAACTAAGTAAGTAAAAAAACAAGTAAGTAAGAAACCAAGCAACCCAACAAGAAAGAAACCCACACAAATATTGGGTTCTTCATTCTTATAGACTCTTGCATGTTGCTATCATCAAACTTCATTCAGTTGGACAACAAGATTTCATTCCTATTCTCATGCTAGTCGACCTTGTACCCATGATCTTCCTTGAACTATTTTTTTCAGTCGTTGTGCTGCTGCACTTCTTCTCTAGCATGGTTCCTTCCGTCGCATCCTTTCCTCCTGTCACAATTTCTCTTCTATATTGACTTCTCTCATGTCACGAATTCTCTCCTTTTGTCATGATTTCTTCTGTATCTAGTTCTACTCTTCCTTCTCTACCTATGTTGCAACTCCTTTTCTTTCCTGCAACCGAACTCTTTTCCTTCTTGGGAAAAAAATATAACTGAATTATGCCTATCTTTTCCTAGGGCCAACATGCCCCCAACAATGACCTAAGGCTTGTCCCAAGTCATGCAAATCTATTCATCATTTTTTGCATTTGTAACAACTTTCATTACCTCTCTAGTATCTCGTCACACATCTTCTTCTTCCTTCTACAAGTTTTCCTTAAGGTCAGAACTGAGGTGCTCTGACGTTATGAGCCCTAAAACCTCTACTAATCATCACACCCTCTGATGTACAAGATGAATAATGCATGTAATCCTTTATGTTTCAGCTTGCAACTCTACGACTTTATATGTCCTTTGCTATTGTTGCATGCACAACACCGTAACTTGTTGTTAGAGATTCTTCATTTTTGCTTCCTTAGCCATTTTCTCTACTAAGGTTAAATTTTTCATCTCATTCTTCAGCTGAGTTACTCCTATATCAGTTGTGCACAACTCTTTTGTGACTATTTATATCTTGGCATCGTCGATCAAGAATTCCCAATTTTGGGATACTTGGTCGAAATCCTTGGCACATGATGACTCTACTTCCTCCATCCTCTTCGCATCTTCTACCACTTCTTTTATTCTTTCTTCTATTACATGTGAGGGTGTGCTTGGTTGAGCTGGGATTCTAGCTCTTTGACCCTTTTGTAAAGGTTTTCTCTTATCTCACCAATTCAAATGATCTTGGATTCTTGAAACATCTCCTCCATTATTCCTTCATCAACAATATTTGTGCACGCAAGGGCTACAACATTGTCAATCCTATGCCTATTCTCCTCCCAAGTTTTTATTTTCTGCTCGACCTCTTACACTGCTTGTTTCATTTTATTGACACTTTTATTTTCTAATTTTTCCTGCTGAATCAAGGTTCCTTATCTTACTTTCATCTCCGTGACTATGGAATTCTTCATTGCATATACTTCAAACATCTGCATCTCCAGAAATTATACTGTTATATGGCCTATACTTTTTCCAGGTCATTGAATTATGGGGTTCCTAGGTCAAGTGCTTCACATAACACTTGCGTCTTGATTGCTAGAACCGACATTGGTATCTTAGTTTTTGTTTCTTCTGAAGGTCTAGGTACATACTACAACTCAGTTATCTAGGGTGTATAATATACTATAATTATGACCTCTTCAATAGCTCTGCATAGCACTTTCAGTAGATCAGTAATAGTACCTGTGAGTTCTCTCTGTCGTTCATTTATTTTCTTTAATATTTCATGTGCAACTTCTGTTAGTGCTTCATCCATAAGTGTCAAATTGTCACCATCGAGGTTGATATCATTTTTGGTTCTATCATCCTTCCTCTTCTTCTATCACACACCTGTCTCCACTATTTTTCCCTGTTTTCTCTTCTCTCCTAAATCTATATCTTTCGGATTTGAGCTTGAATCATTCTAGGGAGGGTTGGGATCTGGCATTTTTTCTTGTTGGCCCCTTCCCTCATCTCCATCATCCTACGATGGTGGATTTTCCTATCCCAGGTATTATTTTACATATAATTTGTTTTATGGAATGAACACACCATTCTTTCATCCACTCTTCGATGATAGCCTCAATCTATTCTTAGGTTAAAAGGAATTGTGTCACCAACCATTAAATTTGCAGGTCTTGGAACAACTATATATTAACATGATGTGGGTCGATATCAAACTTAATAATTTAGAAAAACCATTGAATGATATCATTCGTAAGTCTCACCTGATGTCGTAGGGCCTCTCCATTTAGGAAAATTCCTAATGTTGTTCTCTTGTTGTCTATCCTTTTTATCCTTGTGGAACTAGAGATTCAGGTATTGATCTCCTCTACAGTGTACTGGAAAGTATACCGCTTGGTATTTTGGTGGTTCAACCCACGTGACAAATGAAATTAAAATCAACAGCTAGGAATAATGAAATGCATTACCTTTTTCGTGTGACTCCCCTACATTTGCTAATAAATCATTCAATAGAAATTGCAACTAGTTGATTTGAACTCCCTCCACATAGAGTTCAGCTAGCGCAACCACACTTGCAGTACATTGGATCGGTCGCATCATGAACAATAATTTTCTATCCAATACCTTCGCAATGAATTGAATAGTATGGTCATTAATTGAGGTGATGATGAAACCTCTATTATATCTAACCAAGTCATACTTGTCTTTCATCATGGACGCCATCATAGTATCTTAGTATTTACTCAAATATGGTGTTGGATCTATACCTTCTAATGGTAGGCTTGCAATTATTGCAATGAGTTTGACATCGACAGAGATCCTCTTGTCGAGCCAAAGGTATCCACCATTAAAGGATACTAACAACTGTTTCACACAGGTATTTATTTATAAGCTTCAACTGAAGTGTGGAATATACATTAATGACACTAGCCCTAACTGGTCGAGTCCTCTTTCCCATTCCATTGGAACAAAATGCTTCGGCGCATCTGGTGTATCTTGCACATTAAGCATGTAATTCTTATTTTCTAAATCATTTCTCTTCTTGGTGCCATGATCAGTGAAGGAAAACTTTTGCAGGTTCAACATAATGTCGTGTAACACCTTAACTCCTTGTGGCAACATGGGTGCTACCAGTGGGTATCGTGACCTATTTAGGACTCTAATATATGGTGCATCAGAGTGCCTTGGTGGGATGCATGGTGGCAATAGATTCCTAGTTTATGAGTCTTCAAATTCCTCATGTGGCAGTAGCGTTGTTTCTTTCCCTTTCCTCTTTCTATTTCCAATGTGCTTACCCCATGTAGTGCCAGACGGACCTTGTTGCTCTACATTCAATTTTCCTGAGGGTCTAACTCAAATTTGTTCAGCCTCTTGAAAAACCTGGGCCTACGGTGGGATATATCCAGCAATGTCTTCCATGATCAGCATGGGTGATGCAGTTACAATGTCCAATTCAGGAGCTGTACTTGTGATGGAAATCAAAATTACCATACTCTAAATAATTTGGTTCGGTTCTTGGAGTTGCACACAACACTTTCTCTTCTCGCATGCAAACATAATGAAATGAAACTTTGGCATGAAGGTTGATAACATGTACCTTCTTGCTACGACCGTTCTTCATGCACATGGGTAATCAATGGAAAGGTAGCTATCAGTTTAATCACATGGGCTCATCATCCGAATAATTAAGGAAAGTTATATGTATGATGTTGTTTACATGTCACATCAAGTGGCAATTATTTCCATAAATACAGACATGACCAAAAATAACGCCACCAAAATTTCTTGGGATTTTTGAATTAATGATGACCAATTGTCTTAATGATGGCCAACTGTCACTTATGCAATTCCAATGCTGCTTGCGACAGCATCGTACTTCCTGCGACAGAGTTCCTTTGTTGCGATATACTAAGTGTCTTCGCCCTCATTTTTGTAATTGTGACAAACTCAGGGTCTACGAAAATTTTCTTTTTACTACAGAAAAATATCAATCTACAACTGGATTTTCTTTCGTCAAAATGAATTTCCTGTAGTTCAAACAAAAAATATTCCTTTCTTTTTTTTTATGCAACCAAGTTGCGGCTATCGTGATACAACTTCAGTTGAATTCCATTTATCAGTCCTCTCTTTGGTGTTCCATCTAGTTTTTGTAACTACATTGCACCTCCATTAGTAATAGGAATTACAATGTACGGTCCAAGCCAATGTGTTTTTAAATTACTATGATGCTTAAAAATTTGTTGTCATACATAAGAACAAGTGCTTCGACCTAAAACTATTTTTTCTTAATGTGCCAATCATTCCTTACCTTTTCTCTTTCTTTTTCAACATTTTGGTGTTATCCTGCGACAAAACATTCTTCTTCCATCTGCATAAGTTGCGACAATATCTCTTTGACAACACCAATATTTGTCATCTTTGTGATCACAACAATTCATAGACTCGATACAATATACTCCATAGGAATCACAACTTCTTGTCCATACACCAAGCGAAATGGAGTGTGGACTGTCAATATTTTACAATTTGTGTGATATGCCCATAATACTACTAATTTTTTTTGATCCCAGTCATCTCTTTGGCCATTACAAATCTTTATAAATTCATTTTCCAGAATCTTATTAAATTCTTCGATAGCACCATTCGCTTAAGGGTGATACAGAGTTGTCTTTCTATGCTGAATTTGGAATTCCTTCATCATTTCCTCAATCAAATAGTTGAAAAAGTGCGTACCTTGATTGTTATTAAAACCTTTGGGCATCCAATCCTTATCATGATGTTTTCAAACTAAAAATTCACAACAGTCGCAGCAATACAATCTTTTACTACCAGTGCATCATCCCATATTGTCAGGTATTCAGTCGCAGTGACAATATAGCGTGCAAATGTGTGCTTTCCTATTGGAATAATAAGTCCCACAAAATCAATGACCCATTTATCAAATGCCTACAATGTTACTTGAGGTACCAATGGAATTTCATCCCATCGCAACGAATTTCTAGTTCTTTGGAAGATATCACAACTGTGACAATAATCCTAGGAATCCACATGCATAGTGGGCCACCGCAATACTACTTGCAAAATATTGTGCACCATAGATTTTCCAGCATAACGGCCTCCTTGAACACCAACATGAGCTTCAGTCAATATAAATGGTATCTCTCTTTCTAAGATGCAGCGACAAATAATCTCATCAGGATCCATCTTATACAATTGTCCTATGATTAATTGGAAGTCCGTAACTCGCACCACCAAGTATTTATTTTGTGCAGTGGTAAATTCAGCTGGTGCATAACCTGCAATAAAAAATTGTATGATATATCTATACTTAACATCAACCATGGTTATCGCAAATAGTTTTGCATCAAGGAGACTATCATTAAGGTTATTAGGCTCTTCGCCACTTTCAATCCTTGAAAGATGGTCTGGTCCCAAGTTTAATCAAACGGGTTTAATAATTACTTCAAATCAAATTCCTAGATGAGGAGAAGCCACCAATAGATCTTCCCCCCCAGCACTGGGTTATTGACCAGGTATTTCAATGTGGAATAGTATGTGTACATTTTAAAATGTCCACCCAATAAGTAGTGTCTAAATTTCTGCAGAGCATATACCATCGCTAACCCTTCTCTTTTTGTTGTGGTATAATTCTTCTCTGTTGTAGATAATTTCCCACTGGTGAAGGATATAGGATGGTCAATCGACCCTTCACCAGGATCCATTAGTACCACACTGAGCGCAACAGATGATGCATTGACATGTACATGGAACTCTTTTTTTCATTCTGAAAATACAAGTATGGGTGTTGTAACCATATTTTTCTTCAATGTGTCCATACTCTCTTGGAAAATTTTTGTCCACTGGAAATTAATATCTTTCTTCAGTAACTTTTCCATTGGAGAAGTCACCTCTGCATATCCTTTGATAAACTTTATATAGTATCGTGTGTGTACCAATGTTGCGTGAATTTTTTTTAACTATGGATGATAGTGGTAGGTCAAGGATGATCACAATTTTAGCAGGATCGACCAACATTCCATCATGACACAACACATGTCCCAACAAAATTCCAAATGGGGCATAAAATATGCATTTCTTCAAATTTAATGAAATTTGATACTAGCGACAACATTCCAACATCATCCTAAGGCTCTTAATATGGTTCTTAGTGAGCCCAAATACTATCCAATCATTGAAGTAGACTTCAAGATATTTTTGAATAACATCTTTAAAGGAAGCAACTACTATTTTGGAAAAAATAGCAAGAGAATTCTTAAGTCCAAAGGGCATAACCATATATTAAAAACAACCCCACTCCATCACAAATATGGTCTTGTGTTGATCTTCCTTTGCGATGTGAATCTTATGGTATCTAGAGAAACCATCCATGAATGAATAAATCTCCTGACCCTCGACGCTCTCCAGTACCTCATATGTAAATGTAGTAAAAAATGGGTCATACAAACAAGTGTCGTTCAGTTTTCTCAAGTTGACGCAAGCTATTACTTAACCCATAGCCTTTTTGTCTTGTAATACTATCAAGATGATCCATTCTGATTCTTCGATGGGCTCTTTGATGCATGCGTCTAGCATTTGGTCCAGCTCTTCTTTAAATTTCTCTTTATACCGTGGATTCAGTCGATATGGTCATTGGTTGACTGGTTTTGCATTGGGACTCAAAGGTATTTTCATCTCTCCCAGATCTCCAATGATCCCCTTCATCTCTAAAAATTTTGTAGGTAATAGATCATGGAACTTATACAATAAGTCTAGTATCTTTCCTACAGTCTTATCATCCCAATAATATTTGATATTTGTGAACTTTGGGTTTTGTAGTGAGTCAATATTAAATTTCTTAATTTTGATTAGATTCAGGAATTGGTTGCTAGAAATAATAAGTCCTTCCACACCACTCGTACCTTCATATTCTGGAATGTTTACATCAAGTGGGTCATCATCATCGGGCTCTCCTGTCACTTTGTAGTATTCCATGCAATGTTGGATTATCGCATTGTTCTGGTTGAATTTTTTCATCGCGATAGGGATATCTTCAAATATCTTCTCTTTCATCACTTGTAATGCAACATCAATGGAATGGTGGTCATATACAAACTCAAATGTATGCATGAACTTGGTAGCTAACTCCTCCCATTCAAGAGTTCCTCGTCACAACTCAACTGATGTATACCAATTCCTTGGTATCATGTCAAGTGTATGTATGAAGCAATGAACCTACTCTTATCGTGGATATGCCTGCCATTTCGTGTGACAATACTCAATATGCTAGACAGGATATGTGAGTCATGTAGACTTATGACCATTATAACTGATCTCTTCTCCAAATATGATCTCCAATGGTCTTCTGCATTGCGTCCATTCAGAGATAGACTATTTATGTGTACCCCACCATTTGGTAGGTGTAGCTTTTAGCACAAAGTCCAAGGTGGACAATCGCTTTGATTCTATAACCTTCACTTGAAACTTTGTTAGAAAAGGTGCAAGGTAAGGTAAAAATTCATATGTAGGTAGGTCACTTTCCTCAACTCCTACTCGTCACACAGGCTTTGTGATTCTTGGGGATTTCCTCATAGATACTTTGTGAATCCGATTTTTCAAATTTTCTAATGCTTTGTTTGAAGAAGCTATACAGGAGATAACGCTCCACCAACTAAACTTGCCATTAGTTGTTGGATTTATATAATCATCTTCTATATATGTGATATTATAGATATGGTAAAGATATTCACATTGTCCTTCACTATGCACTGGTTCGACATAGCTTTGTCCTTTTGGTAGATCAATTGGCACGACCACCCATATATCTAGAGAAAGCAACAGGCCTTACTAGTGTGGGTACAAGCTCTACTGGAGCCGAAGGAAATCACACGCGTGAAGGCATCTTTATAAGTCAGGCCGATAGTGCCTCTCGTTATGGGTTTCTATAATAGGAATGAAAGCTTGTTGGCTAGATATAGTAAGTTGGCCGAGATAGCGAAATAAAAGGAGTCTGTAATGAGTATGTATCAATTCAATATTTGGGTGAGTGAAAAGCATCTATGGGATTGGTATTGAGTCTGTAATTGGGATATAAAAGAAGGAACCTAAGAAGTGTGATGGTTTTATCAGATAGACTTAGTTAGTCTCTGGTTGGATTCTAATAGCTTCCAGCTTCAGGATTCAAGAGTAGGCTCTTGGTAGATGCTTGAGCTAGACTCATGAGATGGTTTTGGTTAATGTCTTTGTATTTCTGAGTGCATCAGAGTAAGGGATCTTTAGCTAAGTGCACATATGAGTAGGGAGGGTTGAGTTGATCCAGGATGTGTGAATATCACTAGGAGAAGTAGAATAGAAGGAGAAAAGAGAGAAAAAAAGAGAGCATGAGAGGTATAAAGAGTCTGTAAAGTTAGAGAAGAAGATATTGAACATAGTATGTAGCTTTGTGCGCAGACAAAGGTTCATCTATTTCCTCATGCCAAATGAAGAGCACCTTGGGGTTTTCTCCCGGATGGGTTTCCACATTATATTTTGTGTAGATGTGAATATGATGAAAGTAGTTTAGTTTAATGTGTGAATGTTGTAGTGAATGAATATATGTATATTTTCTTATTATTAAACAAATGAATGGTGGTTACGTTGTATTCCCAGATATTATTATTTGCATGTCTGCTGGTTATTTACTAAAGTTCCATAAAGAGAGCTTGGATCATAGCTTAGATGCTAGAGTACAGTAACCACAAGTAATCCAACCCCCGGACTTCATTGGAAGACTTGGTGTGAATCCAAGGAACTAAAACACCCTCCCATGCAATTGCAGAAACTTGGTTATGGAAGTTACCCATATAAGAGAGATATCTTGGGTGAGACAAAATCCATGTCACAAGTGCTATTGGATGAGCTTTGCTCTGTCGGGCTATTATATCAGGCTTTGTTGTGTTGAGAAGAAGGGATTGAACCTGGGTCTGTGCCCCTGGAGAGAGGGGAAGGAAGACACAAGAAATCCAACAAATGGTTCCATTACTGGGACCCTAAATTGTTGTGGTGAGGGATATGTTGTGGCAACCCATGAAACCGAAGATCCAATATTGGGTGGAATCCAAAGAGTTAGAGTTCACACAAAAAGAAAGTGAAGGATCTCTGTGGACCTTGAAAAAGTGGTTGGGCCGGTAGATTTTTTCAGACATTCATGAGATTTTATTTTCTAAGTTTCCCGTCATGTTGCATGAGTGGTTGTCTAAGCTGGTAACCAAACAAATAAATTTTCAAGGAGGAGAACCTAGAGAGTGGATTCCTTGGTTGATTGAGTTACTGAAAAGAGTAAAAAACCCTATCTCAAGGGATATGGATTTTTGGGTAGATATTATCTTAGAAGGATATATCACTAACTTTGTTTTTGACAATATTACCTCATACAGTGAGGCAGAGCAGATTTGTTTTCAAGAACCATGCAATAGATACCTATTATTCTTAAAAATGTGGATAAAAATGATTATATTTGAGAAAGGAATTCTCCAAATGTAACAAGACTATACAGAAATAGAGTAGCTATGTCTTAGCAAAATCCTACAGTGAGATGTTCCCAGGATATAGTGGAATTGAACTAGAGCCAAGCTTCTTAAGAAGCGGAAGAAGATTTATGTTTGACAAGCAAAGAAAAACTCCGTTATGAAGAGGGAGTTTCATCACAGACCAAGAAAAGGAAGGCTACAAGATTCCGTCATATTTGGACGAAGGATCTTGTGACGAAGAAGAAGAATATCATCTAATATCTGAAGGAGACAAAGAATCAGAAGAGTCAATTGAATCCCGAAAACAAGAACATGCTTACGAATTGCCTACAATACCAGAGGTAAGATCAAGAGACTTATCTCCAAGTAATTCTTTAAATACGAGTAATACTAACATTGTAAATAGTGGACAAGGAAGTCAGACTAGCCCAACTTTTGTTATGACTGTAACATCAGCAAATACAATGGTTGGAGATAACATTAAGTTTCCAATATTCAATGGAAATGGGTTGGAAGACCTAGAACAACACTGGTTCCTTTGTGAAGTTGTCTGGACTGTGAGGCAAATCCAGGATGAGAATATCAAGAAAACACAGATGATCACAATTCTGTAGGTTCATGCACTAGACTGGTGTATGAAATTATCCATAGTACAAGTAGGATTTGTCCTGAAAACACTCACCAAGATTCGACTGGGTTTGATAGAAAAATTCAAAAATCTGAAGTATGAATCACAGTGCATTAACAAAATCAAAGAGATTACGTAGCTACCAACATAATCTGTTTGTGACTTTGACCAAAAATTTAAGACATTAATGGCCAAATTGAGTTTCCTAATGTTAGATATGCAACACAAGGAATGTTTTATTGCCACCTTGTTACCACATATCTCAACCCCATTGTGTTAGGATTTATAATACTCCCTTGAACAAACTGTCTATTAGATTATTTTAGCCTAACTTAGGAGTCTTTATTTAATTATTTTGTCCACTAGTACCATTGGGTCCACTTGGCCTAATTGGGCCACATGTACTAGTTACTAGAGTGTGAGGAACACCGATAGAGGATAACTGCCCCTAAATACACCTGCATGCATCAGTTTAGGTGCCTACTAGGCAAATCCCTATATTTTAGGAGCCACTGGGAGTCTCGGCACCAACCTCCTTCAGTCAATGGCAATTGGAACTAGTTAAGCTTAGTTATTACTTAGTTACATTTAGTTAGTCCACTTTTAGTTCAGTTAGAGCTAGTTATGCATGGTTGCATGTGGGGAGGCACCTTTTCTCACCTACGACTTGTTGTTAGACTAGTTAGAATGATTTTAACTGATTGCTTGAATGGATTATATATTGGAAGTTAAATACTTGGACTCCGATATTGATTGAGACATATTTAGTTAGCTAAGCAGTCAGAGTTAGTCACATCCAGTTTGGAGATTCAAATTCATGCCTAATGATTCGAATTATTTTCTTATGTAACACTATTGTAACACCAGATTATGTAATGAAAATAATACAATAATTCTCTTAGGAATACTTGTTTGTTTCCTATGAGATTTGATTTGTTCAGTTTGTATAATTCATTCCTATTCACTGCATCAATAATTTGAAATCATTGCTTGATGATATAAATGGCACATCAATTCTAACATGGTATTAGAGCCATATTAGGTAAGATTTGAGTCTGTCTACTCTCCATAGAACACTTGAAGTAGTTGGGTTTCCACAGAAGTCTCGCAAAGAGTGCCTTGCTTCGTTTGAATTTATTCAGACTTGGAGGTGCAGGCATGATGGAACCTGGGAAAGCATTAATTGATTCTAACATAATGCGAGTTATTTTTGGTTTCGCAGTGATATTTTGCAGGTTCAACTTCATATGGATTCGATATTACCAGTTCCTATTCTTACTCCATCCACAAGATATTCAGAATGAAAATTGATGATGATTTGATATCTAAAGAGACAAGGTCTCTATGAGGTATCTATTGGACTTGGTAAAGAGTCTTATAAAGATGAGAATGAATGGATAAATGATGATGATATAGATTTTGGAACAATAGGTATGGCCTTTTGGGGGTCTCCTAGCTTGCACTACCTTATTTATTTTACTGAATACCCAAAGGATCTCTGGATAGAATTGGATAGAACCTTTGGAAAGCATAATTAATATCTTTATAGCACTTTGGAGATCACACCTAGGACCACAAGAGTTATTTATTCAATTATTTTGGCCTGTTTTCTCTCTGATGAAGTTTTTCAATATGAAGAAGAAGCATAATCTTCCACACAACCAATTCGAATTGAAGAAATTCCCCTTGGAGTGACTCCTTCTCTTGTTTCTCCTGAAGTTTACGAGATCTCTTATATCTCATCTTCTTATATGGATGATCCAGAAGAAGACATTCAAATATGTGGTATTGAAGAAAAAATCTCCTTCCATTCTATGCAAAAGTTCTCTAGTGATTCTTCTATTATAAATCATGTGCATAGTTTACTAGTGATTGCTCCAGGAAAGGGAGAGGAATTTGACTTATCCATCTCTAATGATTTTGTTGGTGTGAAGATAAGTAATTATTTGTATATTTTGGAAATAATATCAGATTGTAGGAGTGATCCTGTTGATGCCTAGAAATTCGCAGGCGACAACAGTAAGGGATTCTCCCCAATCAACGTTCCCAACTAGCCCGTTGACTGTTTGGTATAGGGAATCCGTCCGGTTTACGGTCCGGCTACCGTAGGTCAAAGTAACAAACAGGGTTTTACCGGTTGCGGCCCGGTCCACCGGAATTTGGATTTTGACTTAAAATGCAATGCATATGCCTATCTAAACCATGCAGGGTGATAAGGATGCCGGGAACCACACAATGTGCTGCGCAGGTTCTTACCTCTCGTCTTATGTTCACAACATCTAAACCACATGTGCAATCAGGAAATCAAACAACTAACAGTCTAAACACCTAACTATCTATCCCCGGGGAGCCAGAAAATGATTATTATTTAGTAATGCATTAACTCCATGTATAATAAAAACAATTACAGGTAGCTGATATTTGTATTTACAGCACATGAAAGAGAAATTATTCCAACAATCAGATAGCTAACTGTTATGTGAAGCACCAGCATTACTAAAAGTGAATTCTCCACAAAATAAACTAGAAATCATTCAACAAGACATAAGTCACAGAGTTAGAACGATCTCACAATTCAAGGACATAAGCTGAAAAACAAAATAGTTCATCTTCCTGCCATCCATTTCACACCATTTGGAAAATTCCACAGCTCTTTCTCCAACAGGCAAACTAAAATCTTTATTGCAAAAGGAAATAGTTCTTCTTACAATAGGCCATCCAGTGTAACTGGGAAAAAGCCCATCTCTTGTCTCTCTTCCCTAGTTTTATACAAAATCAAAAATGGTTGGGCTGCCCAAAGTGGCCTTTGGGCTTCCCAACGTTTCATTTTCCTAAAGCCTTTTACAAAATAATAATTTATACAAAATTGACCGGCCCTTCTCATGGGGAGGGTCCCGCTTGGTCTTCCAGAAATTTCCTCCACTCTACTGCCTCAGCAGCGAGTCCTTCAAATGAGTGGGGTTCCAAGAATTGTATATTCAGCTCGAACTTATCTGCTTGGTTCCGAATAGCCTCTATCCTGGTCGTGTTCAGACGCACCTGCTCCTCCAAGAGCTGTACACTAATGGCCATGTGTTCAATTTCATTTCTCAGGATCGGCTCATCAAGGGCTCTGATATATTGGACCTTGGCTTCTTCTTCCAGTTGCCTTGTCTACAAAATCCCTGCAAGTGTATCATGATCAGGGAATTCATGTAGCCTATGTTCAGCTTCCACTTGACAGCGGTTATAGGTGACAAGGGCTCTTCTAAAGAACTCTGTGCATGCTCCGTTCGTTTTCTTCACTGTCTTCTGAAAGTCCTCTGTAGTAATAACAGCAAACTCGATCAGATCATGGTCCCGCTTCAAAGCTTGCTTATCTTTGACTGGTAGCTCAGCTGGGACTTCTTGATCATCTTCTCCTCTGGTTATCCTTGAAGTTAGCACCTCCAGGATGCCTTGCGATCTATCCACAAAATAAGATGCTGTATTTAATATTTCATCCAGCCTGCCATCAATCTGCAGGACTTGACACCTTTCTTCCTCCAGGGCCATCTGCAGTTGCAGCATCCTAGCCTTCTGATCCAAGATGTGATCTTTGATTGGCTGCAGATCTACTTGCTGCTCCTTGGCTGCTTCTAGCTGCTCTTTCAGCTCTCTAACATATAAGGTATTAGATTCGTAGATGTCCTTCTGCTGCTCTATCAGTTCTTCTATCTGTGTCTTCATTCGTTCCCTTTCACTTTTCAAATCCTGAATTTCTTGATGTGCCTTATCCAAAGCTTCTTGTGTTGTCTCTTTTGCTTGGGATTCCTGCTGGATAGCATGAATTTCATGTTTTGTGACCTCCATCTCCTTAAGTACATGCTCGTATTTTCTTTTTAGTCTGTTGCCCTCTTCTCTTTCCCTTCTCAAGGTGTCCTTGAGCTGAGAAGTGGTCTTCTTGGAGGATTCTATCCTTGCCAGCATGCGATCTATGTTATCTTCCATAGCATTTATGGCTGC
>LPNX010455629.1:0-18986 GCA_001517045.1 Pseudotsuga menziesii | reverse complement strand
ATTCCATTTAAATGCTTTAACTCTAAATGTTATTAGTTTATAATATTTTATTATCTTTTTAAAAAGACACTTGTAAACTCCATTCTTTTGGCCATGATCATAATTAATCTCACAATCTTGAAAATTTTAATTCTCATGGGACAGTTCTAGGACACATCCAATTAAATGGTGGAAACATGGAAACAAAAAGACCATGATACTATACATATTATGAAAATAGAAAATCAAATCTTGAAACTATTTCTAGATAAATAAGAAGACAAGATCTGAACTTATCAAAAAAAACTATTTTTCAAAAAATACCTCCTCTATAAATATGTATATAAATAATGTATTGAAAGAGGAAGACATGTATTGAATTATTCTTATATTGTTTTCATATTGAACATTCTCTTATGGTGGATCCATGCAAGCATTCTATTGGGTATATTTTGTGATCTCTCCACTTATTATTATTAAAAATAGGGTCATGTATTTCTTTATTTATTATAGGTGGAATGTTAAATATTGAAAAATTATAAATAAGTTTAAAATGAAAGAACATGGCAGCTTCTAATTATGAGTGCCCTATTTTCTGTGGGGTGTTCCAACCACACGAGGGCTAAAGAGGGTCATAATAGAATTCCTCAATAGGCTATCGTAAGGTTTCAATTACCATTTTGCATATGAAAGACACTACCTATCAAATGACAACAATTAAGAAAGAAAAAGCCATAGAAACATGTATTATACACAAGTTTTCTTCCAAGTGGTTTTAGCGTTAGTGAGTACTATGCATAACCATGTTCGATAAATCCCAAACAAATCTAGTTTTTCAAACACAAATTACACTATTTTAATCCACAAATGTTTGTAAATTTTTCTTCCTAAAACAATTATCAATTCCAAGAAATAACAAAGAAGAAAATATATTTCAATTTCAATTAATTTCTCAAGCAACATTAATATTAGTTACTTTGACACACACTATTGGTTTAGATAATTATGGAGCATACATAAATTGTATCAAATGGAAAAGTATCCAAAATTTCATTTAGAAGCAACTTCTAATAGGATGTGGACTCTAACAAGAATACACATGGTATTAAATGACAACTATTTAGAGACAAAAAAATATTTAACTAAAGAAAGAAGGAATCAAAACTTTCAAAATATTTCAAGATTAATTACACACAAATATTTCCTTCCAAATGATTTTTTAGTGTTCTTGATACCTTTACATGGACAATTCATAGGAACATGTACAACTAAATTCAATGGGAAACAAGGCTATCTAATTTTTCTCTTCATGATTTGCACTATTTTAATCGGTGTTTGCAAATTTTCTTCTTTCTTTAGAAAACAATAAACAAGTGAAAGAAATAACAAAGGAAAATGCACGGTTTAATTTCTCTCTTATACCAGAATTAACATTTCATTGCTATTTGTACAACTGAATTTGATAGACATCAAGGAATTCTATTTGTTCTTTAATGGGTTACACTATTTGTTATCATAAGTGCTAGATTTTCTCTTAAAACAATAAAAAAGTCCAAGAAATAACAGAGTAAAAATCATAGTTCAATCTCAAGTAATCTCTCATACCACCACCACTACCACCACCACCACGAGGATTAGTTGGCTTCACAAAAACTATAGGATGAGTTAATTATGGAGTGATCTAAAAAGAATCAAATAAGTTTAAAATGAAAAATTATCCCAAATCTAATAATTTGCATCGTGTGTTCCATGCTTGTTGTTTTTATGGCTTGATAAATCATCCATTCAAAATTTTTAATTCATTTCTATTTGCACAATTAAATTTGTTGGACAGGGGGGAAATCTATTTGTTCTTTCATATGTTACACTATTGTTTGTTACATGTGTTAGATTTCTTTGTTTCTTAAAACAATAACAATGTCCGAGAAAAAACAATAACAAAGTACAAGAACTAAGAGAGTAAAAAACCTGGTTCCATCTCAAGTAATATCTCATACCACCATATAGATAAGTTAGCTTGATAAAAACCCAATGAGTTAATTATGGAGTGATCTAAAAGGAATCAAATATGCTTTAAATGAAAAATTATCCTAGTTCCAATAATTGGCATCTTGTTTTCTATGCTTATTTTCTTTATGATTTGGTAAATCATCCATTCAACATTTGCATTACATGAGCATATAATTGTTTGAGTTCTTCATATTCAATGCAGAAACAAAGAGCCCCTCTTAGCATCCCAACATAAATATAATTTTTTTACCAATCTAATTACAACTTGCTTCATAAAAATAGCTAAGTTTATATCGTGAAAGTTAATAGCTAAACTAGGTAGCTATAGATGTAGATGATTTGCTGTATCTCAGACCTCCACATTACAAAATGGGCATACCTACACCAGAAACACAACTTTGAGAGATAAAATAAGTAGGATCTAAACATTTGATAGAAAAATCCAAACACAAAATAACATCGATAGTTTTTGTCTCAGACGTAGTAGATGCAAGCAGTAATATTTAACATAAAAAAGTGTTTGAATCACCTTATTTGTTTCAAGCCACTCTTTTATGCAATGTGAATGGTATTGATGCTTGCATGGAAGAGTGAGCATTATGTCCCCTCCCTCATATTCCATTTGACAGATGACACACCTATAAAATGATGTGGAATATTTCAGTTAGTCAAGAATTATATAATTAATGTTACTGTACTACATAATGATCTCCATTCATTGACACAAACATAAATGCTCATTCTTAATCTAAGACTAAAAAAGCAATCACATCATGGAGTCACAAGTCCAAATGTAGCACAAATGTAGGAGAAAAGATATATTCATAATTAAGATATATTCAACATAAAAATAAAAGAAAAACTTACGAAACCATCTTATTTTTCTATGCTTAAAATATCAAAATGATCAAACATATTCTTGTTATCAATTTATCTACCCATGGTTAGCTTCCCCTTTTATACACAAAATAGCAAGACATATTATAGTCTTTATCTATACATTATCTCTATGTTGCTATTCATACAATCATAATTAATAATTATTCAGTACAACTTAGAAAAAGCCAAAACTCAATGACAAAAAAATGAATTTCCAAATAGTTTAACAAATTACACATAAGAATTTTATTGTTTGATAATGGAAGAACATATTTCATTATTCTAGGACATGGACTCATCATCAAATTTGTTATGAATTCAAATATTTTAACCTTATCATTATAAAAAAATAATTATATCAATTTAATTAAGCATAACTGATTATCTATATTAGGACAGATAAACATAAGTATTATAGTTTAACCTTAATTTTCCAAGGATATTCACATAGTGATAGATAAACTAGATATCATTTGGTATTAACTAGCCAAAGCTAAAAAGAATGACAGAATGTTTTCCCTATTTAAGTTCAACTATTTCCATCAATCTAAAGTTTAGAAAGCTTGTTCATTCACTTTGTGAACATACAAGTAAGTTCAATAATTTTTATGCACTAAATAGGTTAAGAAATAGGAAACCAAACATACTAAAATCATGCAAGCACAAATGAAAATATGTAGCACAGAAACTAAGTTTCTTACTTCTCAGAGTTGCTTGAACATGGGCTTTCTGGAACATATTTAGAGGAAGGCAAAGAGGAAATAAATTCTGGAGCAAGACCTCTACTTTGGGTCCCAACAACCTCAGTCAATGCAACTAGTTCCTGCAGGTCATAAAATTAACTCTTTGTAAATAAATTAAGAACTTCCAATAGATGATGTGAAATAATAAAAGCTTCCATAAAATAATCCAGTAAGCAACACACCTCATACAACATATTGTCAGGATCTACATCTTGCCATGCCTCCTGTAAAACACATGTAAAAATCAATTAAGGATAATAAAATACTAGATATCAAGGTGCAGTTTTTAAGTAGTCACAAGTCCATCGGAATTGGTTTAATCTTCCAGCCCGTGAACAATATAAAATTATCTTTAATCGATAAAGAGAATCAATTTAAGAGCTAAAAATTAAATGTTGGCAATAAAATACACAGAAGCTATTAAAGCTCATTATTATCCACGAATAAACAATTGCATGCAAGATTTTAGAAAACAATAATAGGATCCTTTCAAAAACATGGTAGTTCTGTTTGTTTTACTGTACCAAACTTGCAGAGGCAATAACCACTAAAAAAAAATTGCAAAACATGCACTACTTTAGCGGAAACAAATGCTGAGAAAAACCCTTTGGTGCTGTAAACACAACCTAATTTTGAATTTCATGATAACAACTATGAATACTATTGCAAAAGCTTAGCAAGTTTCTGCTGCCCAAGGTCCAATGAACTGAATGCCCAAACAAATGGAAGGGCTAATGGATTTCATGTGCCCGCGATTGACATGAAATTGGAACAGTTTAATTGGTTCTCTTCAAATTAGCTCTGGTTTGAAAAATCGTTTCAATGGAATTGAAGGGACGGCTAAGTCCTGTGATATGTAGTTGTAGGACATAATCAACATTGTGGAATCAACAAGACGCTCGGGTTAAAAAGCCATGAATATCTAGGAAGTGGAAAAAATTCTAAGGTTAAAGAAAACTTTAATGGAAGGAATCGTGATGGTTTCAAGGTTATTCAGTCCATACACACTATTTCAAGCTCTGATGGGAAAGCTGTAACAGCATGTCAACGTGTAGAAGACAACAAGGATGTAGATGAAGACTCAAGAATATGCAAATGAGAAAAACAAATGCATGCAAGCCTTTAGAAAACAATAATACGCATCCTTTCAAAAACATTATAGTTCTGCTTCTTTTACTGTACCAAACTTGGAGAGGTAATAACCACTACAAAAATAATTTACAAATCATGCACTATTTACCCAAAACAAATGCTGATAAAATCCCTTTGGTACTACAAAGACAACCTTATTTTGAATTTCATGATGATAACTATGAATACTATTGCAATACTGAGCAAGTTTCTGCTGCCCAAGGTCTAATGAACTGAATGTTCAAACAAATGGAAAGGCTAATGGATTTCATGTGGCCTCGATTGACATGAAATTGGAACAGTTTGATTGGTTCTCTTCAAATTAGCTCTGGTTTGAGAAATCTTTTCAAAGGAATTGAAGGGACAGTTAGGTCCTGTGATATGTAGTTGGAGGAAATAATCAACACTGTGGAATCACCAAGATGTTTTGGTTAAAAACCAGGGGAAAAAAATCTAAGGTTTTAAAGAAAAATTTGATGCAAGGAATCTAGTAAGGGGAAAAAAATCTGAGGTTAAATAAAACTTTGATGCAAGGAATAGTGATGGTTTCCAGGTTATTCAGCCATACACACTATTTCAAGCTCTGAGGGGAAAGCTTTAACAGTCTCAACCTGTCAATCCTGTACAAGACAACAGGGATGTAAATGAAGACTCAAAAAACACTTCACAAGGTGATGATTCTTTGGTGAATATTTGCATGATGTTCAATAGCTTGGGTCAATAATTTTTTTGTCAAATAAGGATTTCAACCAAGCATTCACATAGAAGGCCACTTGGAGGGTATGGGCCCAAGACTCCATATCCCAATGGTTTGAGGTACAAGTAGCTCCTAATACATTGGATGGTCACCTACTTGGATAAATGATACCTTTACAGATAATCTTTGGTTATTTTATATTCTTTTATGATAATTATTATTATAAGTATATATTATCATATTAGATGTATTAATGTATGGTAAAGTAAACAACCATGCACAAGCTAAGAAATGAGCAATAGATGAAGTCTATGGATAAAGGAGTGAAGGACAAACAACTATCTAAGAAGGCCCAAGTCAAAAAGACAAAAAACTTATAAATGTGAAACTTCTCATTCTAGATAGTTTAGGTACACTTTTCCCCCTTTCTAAATGTATGAAACAAGAGGATAGGTTTTGAATGATTTGAAATTATATTAAGATTAGAAAGTGTTATAAGATGTAAAAAAACATGGAGGCTGCATCCAATAGTACAACCCTCCCTCAACTTGGAAAGAACAATATGGATCAACATTTGCCTTATTTACAATTAGCTTATAGAAAGAACAGAGTAGGTAAAACATGAAGAAATGGTGATACCAGTGAAGTGCTATCATTTTCTTGATAATCATCCTCCTCCCCTACAAGAATTTACATTCAAAAAGGGCAATTAGAATTGTGTACAAAGATTTATAATAGGTGTGTGCAGATATTTATACTAAAATAGTATAATTGAGTTACAAATAAAGCAACTATTGTAAAGGCGTACCATCATTAATGCTATCTGAAGCCATCATTTGAGTTGTTAATAGACGGTCTTCAGCTTCCTGAAGTGCCCTCGCATATGCTTCGTCACTTTCAAATAAAGAGGCATCAAGCTCTTCATCATGACCATGAGCCAATGCTTCCCTTTCAAATTCATCATCATTACTACCAACAGCATCTTCGTTATCACCACTATCATTTATATAATATTCACCATCATAATTGCCACTCCCGTAAGTCTCATAGTGACTAGATTCTAAATTCCTTCGAATGAGCATATATGCCCTTTCCTGAAAAATTCAACATGTTAACAATAGTAGAAGTAAACTGCAAATGTGAATGTGAACTACAAACATAAAAGAGAAAAATGAAAAATGAAAAAAACCACAACTGAAAATCATCTCAGAATAAACATTCTTGAATGTTAATCATCTCAAAATAAACACTCTTAAATGTAGAGAGAAATGTGCAGAAAAAATCTTTTACAAAAATAGAGGAAGCAAACTAGAATTGACAAGACCATAATAAAACCTAAAATAATACCACACTATTAAAACCTTACTAGGGTCCCGAGTATTTCAACATAAGATATGAAATAATCAGATAAGTAATAACATAATATCAATGATCCCATAAATGTAACAGGAAAGGCTAAAAGAACAATAAGATAATATGAAACAAAGGAGAAAAATAAAATTCCACAAACACCTGTTCTTGCAAAGCTCGTGCCAGGGCCAAGTCTGAATCTTCTTGACTAAGGGTAGTGAATGGTTTCCTTGAAGATTGCTCAAATGCTAAATCCAACACTGAACTAGCAGATGTTTCTGGGTGTGTCCCTTTTTCATTCCTTTCATTGTCTGCAAACTCTCTATGTTTATCTCCAACATTATCTCTCTTATCTTCCTCCATGATAGAAGTGCGATAGAAAAACTGGACTGTAATTTTCTATACCCAAATACCTGCCACAAAAAAATTCACACCGAACTAATTAACATTCCAACTATTAGTGAGCTATGACAAGGGATGAAGCTAGGGCTCTATTAAAATCTAGGAAACGATTTAATTTAGTGAGGTAGAACCAAGATCAGGTGCAACAAAATCACCAACAACATCGAGTGAGAGACAGATCTAGATCTCTTGAATCATTAAAAGAGTGCGGTGACGGTTGGATGTAGAAGAGTCCAAAGTGTAAGAGAAATGAAGAAGAATGTTCGAAAAAATTCAAGACGTAAAAGATTAATTGATAGCTGAAAACTCAAAAAAAAAGGCCAGAAAGAAGTGAGTAGCCACCACAGCAGTACAGCAGTCGCAATCTGTACTAGAGCCACAATTTTATTAGCGGAAAAGGAACCAATCAACCCGGCAAGAATATCCGGATCCCATTGCAACATTCGAACAAATGAGGGCTAGTTTTACAGGAGAGAATGAAAAAACCCATTACATTAGCTGCCAACTCTGATCCTTTCATTTGAACCCGTAATTTATGGAATTCACAGCAAAGATTGAATAGCCATCTTTTATACAAAACCCGAAAGTAAAATGGAAAATATGTTGGGCTAAATAATACTTACGCTGGACAGGACAGGTTCCACTGTAACAAGTTTTTTCACGGACAACTGATTTTTTTTTAAGCGATTTTGCGAGTTCTGCCTCTGGCGATTCTCTGGACAAAGTCACGTTGACAATGAAAGTGCTTAAAAAATAAACCACAACGCAGAAGTCAATACCCCTCACAGTATCGTGCACTGTAACACTGCGCTCTAGATTTTGCTTTCTTTGTTTAAGCTATTCAAAATATGGGCGCAAATATCCTATATATAATAGTTTACAAATTCTCAATTAACCGACAGTCAATCTCGTAGGAGCCCTTTGCATTTAGAAATTCACAAATAACGGAGAGAGGTTGCAGGGAATCTTGGAGGAGCCCTTTCCATTATAGGAGTGTTGAATATTTATAATCTAGTAGAATGTTTTTATTTATTTTGACCAATTTGTTTTTTGGTGGAAAAAGTCAACATTTACATGTGTTAAATGGGTGTTACTAAATTTTTGTATATAAAATATTTTTTAATATTATATAAAAAAATTTGAAATTGTAAATGCAATGTAACTAATTTTAAATTGGAGATAGTTAAAAAAGTATGAATATTTATTTTTAATGCTTTTTTAAGGTCAATTTTGATATTTTGGATGGGGTGTTAGGGATGTAAGGATGGACTAGTTGCACAATCTTGTAGAAGGATAACTCTATGACAAGGGTGAATGACAGCTTGGTTGTAGACAATAATGGATAGATCGCATCTAGGGGATACAAATTGGATGATATGCAATCGATAATGGTACTAAACAACATGATTGGAGTGAGAGGCATTATGTGATTAAACCTTGGGGGTGTTCTAATGATGGTTGGAAGGATGATATTATGGTGCTTATAGTGGCTTTCAATATGAATATTTTCCCACAATCGAAAGGGCTTGAAAGGTGGCTTTGGTTTATGAGAAATGAGATTTTATTTCTATAACCAAATTTTCATCTTCGATGCCCTTGTATCTTTGTGTAGTTTTGACGCATCATCACTGAGTTTTCGCTCGCAAACTTGTCACTATCACCTAGAGTTTCCATCTCGACTATAGGTGGCTCATCTTTTGCTCTCCAATCCATGACAAGTAGAGCCCATGGATGATCAGAAAATGGAGGCTTAGGGAGAAACAATCTAACTTGCCAATGAAAGAAGCAACATAGATGAAGGAAATATACTAGCATGATATTGAGGAGGACATGGGCTCATGGATTGTAACACCCTCGAGCTACCACATGTTTTATTCATATGGCTAGAGGAAAAAAATATGATCTAATGTGTAAATCGACACTATATTAATAATAAAAAAGCATAGCTCACTACGCTAGAGAGGCAAACACATCAGAAATGTGGGACTATGAATCCGTGAGTGAGAAATGACCAACAGTGAAAGGTAAAAGGGGTTGAAGGTCAATTTGTGGGGTTAATCATATGACATTATCCTTATCCTTAAAGTGCCTATTTTTTTATATATATGTTGTAACCTTAATCAATTTTTATCAAGCATAAACATGATTATGATGAAAAAGGTTATTGAGTTAAAAAAAGGTGATTAAGGGAGGATAGTGTATTTGGAGAGACACCTCATGGATAATTTAACATGCATGAAATGCATGCATACAAGGAAAATTTTACAAAGGCTTCCCAACCTTTCATAATTGAGGAAATATTCTAGTATGGAGAGGATATAGTTTGGAAATTATTATCACGAGAGCAATTTAGCCATAGGTAGCCACTTCACTTCTCATCTTCCTCTATGTTTTTCTAATTCCAATTCCCTCAATCTATTTTCCTATACCTCAATATTGTTCTATATTCCATTCTACAATCTCAGCAAGAGATTCTTGAAGAGTAAATTATCTTTCTTCTCATGGATTCATGGCCTCAACATGGGGGTGGCACCTTAATGAAAGATGAATGAGAAAGTCTATTTACGGTCGGGCGGTTTGTGCCTCACCTCAATCGGTTTTCCAACTTCTCATATAAGATAAGTTTATTTTTTTTAATTGTTCATTGGAAATGCTATTGAATTTATGTTGTTCAATACAAATTACTGGTTATGTATTTATACATCTCTATTAATCAATGGTTAATTTACATGCTTAATGGATTGGATATTTTATGTTGTTTATTTTATTGCATGAGTATTTGCATTCATTAAACATTTTGATGGAAATATTCTTATTGGTTTTTAATTGTTGGGCTTTCCATTCAAAGTCATTGTTAAAGATAAGTTACAATGTAACCATCTTAAATTTATATTCCTTTCCCATATTTAAGATAAGTGGGTTATTTTCTATAGATTTGATGTTAGTTTTCCTCTATTCTAATTCAAATTAATTAGGATCTTTATTTGAAAGAATAAAAAGTACAAAAAGATACATAAGATAGATAAGATACACACGACACAAAGATTTTCCTTGTGGAAACCATAAAGGAGAAAACTTCGCAAACTTCCTCAGAATAGTTATATCACTAACACAATATCACAATATGGGGAAACCCAAGAATAAGAAGTCAGTGTGCATCTCTCTCTCTCTCCCTCCTCCTTTTCCTCTCTCTCACCTCAAGTGATCTTGTGAGAGAGTTAGTGTGTGTCTAAATGAGGGAGGGAGCCTATGTATTTATACACATCATGTGAGTGACCTAAAACATGGCTAGGCCAACCTATTAACATAGAGTGACCATCTTCACCTAGGGAGACCCAAAAAATATTTTTTATTATATTAATCATGGGGACAATTTCCTCGACTTACAGCAGACTGTTTACCTTAATGACCATATACAATAATGACATCCCGAACATAGGGAAAACATCTCTCATGGGGGTACAATAATATACAATGATAATATACATCAAAATATCTTCCAAAGTTACAATTACAAAAACACTCCTTATTAACTCGGAAGGTATCCTCTAGCCACAGTCATGAACACTCTCGTCATCTCGTCATCGTTGTATGATCATTGTCCTTTCTTATGTAGTTTGTATCTTTTAGATTATTAAATAGTGACAAATGTCGGATATATCTATCATAGGAAGTTTCTATAGAGCCAACCTTCTTTCATGCTCGCTGTAAGCTTATTCCTCATCTAGGTCTTTATCATATCCACGTGTAAGCCATTATGTAGCTACAACCCGGGACCATACATTACATTTCCACTGCAATCACCTGTGTCTCCTACCATCATCTTGTTGCATCTGGATTATCTCATCATCGCACATGGAGAGAATCCAAAATGCATACCACATGTCCAACAAACCAACTAGGTTCTACAAGAATAGGAGCATACGAGGACTCATTACATCTCAAGGATAGCCTATGTCTACCACTATGCAAAATCTCCTAGGAGTGCACCAAGTGCATTATGTCTCTCCATGGTTAGCCCATGTTCTACCAACATAGGTGCACACCATGACTCATTGCATCTTAAGGACAACCTTTTTCTACCACTATGTGAGAATCGCTTAGGAGCACACCAAGTGTAATGTCCCCGGTTTCGACCCCGTTTGCATGATGTATATATTGTAATTAATCGTGGTGAGGAGCTCAAGGCAAAATCCCCACCATCGATTTTGTTGTGTATGTTCCGGCAATGGGAGATAATTGCCAGTGGTATGTCGTGCTATCTGGCACATTTTAATTCGGCATCATGTAAACCCGCACATCAATTAAAATAAACCACAACCAGCTACGGCAGTGCAACATTGAATGAAAAGGGCATGGTTCTGAAGGATAAGGGGTGGGGGATGTCAAACCTTAGTTAAGGGGGAAAACCCATGTTTTATTGCCTTGTTGTTTTGCCACCTTTGTTATTTGTCACCCTTTTTGTCTCATCCAACCTTGTCAACCTCTTTAATGCTCAGCTGGTGGTTGAGGAGTTATGGCTGAGGGAATTCATTGCTGAAGTGGTGGTGGTTGTGGGAGGCTGTCAGCCTTACCCAATTTCCCACTCAACCCATGTCAGCCCATTCTTCTCCCTCACGCACTCTCCCTGGTGAGTTCTCACACTCACCACGATTTTGGTCGGTTGGCTTCTCACGCACAGGTTTTGGGGCGTTTTTGGTCTCACGCAGGTTTTCTTCCTCTCCCCCACGAGTTGCTGAGCACCCACGAACTGCAAATTCGCGTCCTTCCTATTAGTGGTGCATGCACGGGAAAAAAGGGATTCGTTTTTCCTCACGAAGGGCCTCCATTGTCTGTTCTTTTCCTTGCTGGGTCGGATTGTTTACCCAGAAACAAGCATTCTTCTGTTTGGGGCGCACATAGTGAGCTGAGAGCTTTGCTCTTGCATCCACGACTGACTGTGAAGGGCCATTCACGTTTTTGGTTGTCTCACAGATTAATTGGGTCGTTTTCCCTGCTGTAGGTTATGCTCACTGGTAGATTTCGGGGCTGTAGTCTTCCCCATGTTGTGAATGTATTTGCTGTTACGTTTGGGGGCCTTTGTAAATTCGAGTGAGAGTCATTTTGGCCACGATAGGGCCAAGAATGACTCAGGAATTCGTTTTCCCTGTTTAAGCTGTGGTCATCCATTGTTTGGGGTTGTCCCTGGTTGTTTTTCCTTCTTCACAGAGCTGTGAAGGGTTGATATGGCTGCTGGTATGCAGTGGTTGTCCATTGGACTGTGCTGGCTTGGCGTGTTTGTTGACAGCCTTTGAAACCCAGCTGTGATTGGTTTGTCATTTTGTGTCCCCTTGGCTATGTGCAAGCCTGCAATTGACCCTTATCCTGAAGGAATCATGCCCAGCTCGGGGGTGGCAGCGTTGCTGAGAGATTGATGAGCATGCTGTCCTATGGTTGGGTGGAACGTTGCAGCGACGTAGCTGGTTGCGGGTGAATTCCTCATCAAGAGATAAGTGCTGCTGGTTATTCCATCTCTGCAAATTTTATATTGATGTTAAATGAATTATAATGAACATGGAGATTGCTGGAATGTGTGTGTTGCTTCCGCTGTATGATTGAAGATAAATGCATCTGTGTATGCTTAATTCCAGCATTTGTTTTCTGTTTATGTTCATTGGGCATCTTGCCCGACTGTGTATGTTGTGTTGGTCGCGTCCTCTTCGCCGGTTGAGGGACGGGGACGTGACACCAAGTGTCTTCATGACCACTAGACCTCTCATCATCTCCCACATGGGAACACATAAGGACTCATTACGTCTCGGGAAAACCTACATTCTATGCTAGGAATTATTACATCCAAGGACAAACTCAAGAAGTCTTTTCATCTAGGGACATCGTGCATTCTACGATATGGCTCATTAAATACAAGGATAATATTCTAGGAATCATTACATGCATAGATAACTCGCATTCTATGCCAAGAATGATTACATCCAAGGACAACCTCTATTTCTTCCCAAAATGTGTTCTATGCTAGGACTGATTACATCTCAGGACAACCTCTATTTCTTCCCATGTGAGATCTCGTTCTGGTGCATTTGTGTCTTTAGTTCTTCTCATCATCTCTAGCATCGGTGAAAAACACGAGTGATTATGTCTAATGAACTCATGTCTTCCACCATGCAAGAGCTTGTCACTCCCTCTTTCTAGGGACCTCGATGTGGATGACACCATGTCTCTCTCTGAATTATTTGAACTGCACTTTGTCTAGCGGCATGTATTTGAACTGCACTTTGTCTAGTGGCATGGTCAACACATTGATTATCTTCTCCTTCCTCGCCACATACTCAATCTTCACTGCTCCTTTCCGCACCATATCATGGATATTGTGGTACTTGGTCTCAATGTGCTTCAACATGTCATGGAACATGAGGTTCTCCAACAACTTCACGCAACTCTAGTTGTCGCAAAATATATAAGTTTCCTCTAGCCCAATATGAAACAAAATAGACAATATCTTTCAAAGACACACTACTTCACAACTATCTAAACACGATGCAACATACCTTTCCTTGACTCTAAACGAGTTTCACAATATCTCAGTCGTGACAATGGATTATTCAAAGTGCCAATTCAAAAATTTGGAAGCTGTAGTGAACGATGTAAACTAGTTTCTGAGAAAACTTGTAATATCCTCTTCCTTCTTTTGTGGTCTTTCCTTTAATTCATCCTGAAAACTTGACACAACAGTTTCAAAAAAAAATATTTCGTGTCCATAGGTTTGTCACCTTCAGTCTCACGTGGAATTGTAACAAACTATTGTGCTATATTATCACACTTGGTAAAAAATTATTAGTAGATGAATATCGTGGCTATCTCACTTGAACCAGTTTCGAAAGGTGTTGTTTATTGCTACTTAGTGAGATACTTCATGTCTACCTAAAAATGTCCTCCAGCTGGACCATAGTGTGCTTCGTGCATTCTATTTTCTTTTTTGTGATTGAGAACAAATCGCTTTAGTACATAATCTAATCCTAGATCATAAAGGAATCCATTTACTATAGTGTATAGTGTAGCTTTCATCACTAGAATATTTTTATTTTTATCACTCATCCGTTCAGGTGCTCATCCTTTCTATAAGAATTGAGCAATTTTTGATAAGTTGGAAGATACAACTTCAATTCAAAATACATGTGCATGTCGTAAATCATCTTCGATTACAGTCTACTCTTCCTCTATGTTGATTCTCAATAGGTGGTCACGTCTGACATTTGTTTTGTTTGGGTGGACTACATCTTCAAACTTAAAATCTTAAATTATAATAACTAATGACATATTCTTGCATGATGTAATGGTTTAAATTGACTAAATATTTTAGTGCCTAATGGTCAGTATAAAACACAAGTGGGTTAGTGAGAAAGTAATGTCGGTATTTCTAAAGTGCAAATTCCATTTCAAGTGCTTCACTTTTTGTTGTTATATAATTCCGTTCCCGCTTGTTTAATTTTCTACTACTATAGGTGCTTGGGTGGTCCATTCCATCATCACCTAGTTGTGTTAATATTGCTTTGATTTCTATGCTAGACGAATTGATATGTGCATGTTACTTGATCGACCAATTTGGGAATCATAGAATGTGTGCTTCTACTAAATTTTTCTTTAAAATGTCTAATGGTGTTGAGGGATAATTGTATCTGTCGACATCTTTCAAGCATAAGTCTTATCAATTTACAATTATTTTTCACCATGGAATAAATCATCCAGTCGTTGAAATATACAACCATTGCTTTATATATATGTTTATGAAATGGTTTAATGACTATTCTTGAGAGAAGAACTAGTGTATTTTTAAGTCTGATCCAAATTCACATACAAATATCGTTTTCTTTTAGTCTTATTTAGCAATAGATACTTGATTATACCATGAAAATCCATTTCAGAAAGAATAAAACTCATGCCCTACAAATTAGTTAATAATTTCGTGAGCAAATGGAGTAGAAAGTATACACAAATTCTCAGTTGTGTTGGGTCCTGTTTCTTTAGTTGAATAACCATTGGTCTTTCCCATTCCGATTGATCAATAGGGTAGATGATTTTGGCTGCCAACATATTGTCTATTTACATTGTAACATATCCATGTAAGTATATAAATAAAAAAAATTCAAAAGACAATTTATACTTTCGGTACAACTACCCTTAAGTCACAATGTAGGAAAAATCCTCGGGTGTTGGTCGTGTAGAGGACACTTACTATCTCTGAAATACCATAAGTTACTTGTAATCAGGTCGGTCATTCCAAACCTTCCTAAGATCTATATCCTTGAATAATTATGAAAGGGTCTTAATTAGTAAATCCACATTAAAACTATTTAACAAATTCTAAACATCCTTTGGACAATCCTCTTTTGGAATCATTCGTTTGTTTACGCCAATAACATTGATTACAACATAAGTTAAAATACATTAAGAGCTCAATAAGATAAAATTACATCAACGACACATAATATGAAAAACAATAAAAGCACATAAGATGAAATAACACATATTTCATTAAATTTGGAAATATTCTATTACAAGGACTTCATCCACATTGAGCACTTTTGCAAATCTCTAAATACATATTCTATTAAATCTAGAAAAATCAACTCAAAGAACTATTCCATTAAATTTGGAAGAATTAATCCAATGAGCTATTTTATCAATTAATATTTTTTTATTTATTTCAAGTAAAACTTTAGTATTCAACCATTCAAAAGAAAATTTTACATCTCAATTAGAACCAAAGGAAATATTAAGACTCAATTAGAACTAGATGGGTTATATCTAAAATTTAGAACTTCCCCTAGATTGAATTCTTTCAAAATGAAGAAAGCCATAGTCTTTGAAGTCTTACATAATTTCTCTTAATATTATTTATAGTTTGTATTAAATGTTAAGTTGATTAAATTATTTTATGACATAATACCAACATTGTATTTGTTACTACAACAATTATAAAGATTGTCATAGTAACTATTTTTTGTCTTTGTTGAGTATGTTCTTTTATATTTGGAAGTTGGAACCACTTATAATCAAAACCAAAAAATATTTTATGACTTTAAAGTCTAAGTTTTACCCTTGTAATGATTAAAATAAATTATGAACTAAAATAGAAACATAATTTATTTTTGTTGTTGTTGGTAGTGGTAGTGTATTAAACACTAAGTTGATGAATGCTTACTTTATGAATAATATATTAACGTCAGAAATTTCTTACCTATAAATTTATTTAATTATATTGAGGTTAGTAAAGCCTCCCTTACTTATTAATATTAATTATATTAACAATCAAAATCAATTATGAACTAGAATAGCATTACTGCATTACAAATTTTTTTTTTTTCATATACAAGAGGAAAGGGGGAAAACCAACTGAACTAATTATTGCAACTGTTCATTATTTATTTATGAAGTATTTGAACAATGTGTTTAATTGAAAAGAGCATATTTATATTGAAAATATAGATATCTTATGATCTTTATATTATCATTAATATTTTATATCATCTATTAATTTATGTTAGGGCACAGAGGAATCGAACCACCATCGTCCTGCTTGTAATGCAGGTGCTCTTCCATTGAGCTAGCACCCTTTACAACATTAGGGAAGAGGGACTATGTTAACACCTAGATTACACATTTCTAACCCTCTCTCACAAATCAAAATTAAGAAAGCCTTAAACTTTAATTCTTTCAAAATGATGAAATTCTTAGACTTTGATTCCTTACATAATTTCTATTAATCTTATCTATAGTTTGAATTAAATGGTAAGTTGATTAAGTTTATGTAATGACATTAATATTGTATATGTTACTATGATAAACCAATTGAAATATAATTTGATATGATAACTAGTACATTGTTGGTGTTGGCACAATTTTAGAATGACCCATTTAAAAACTATTTAGTGGCATAATACAAATGTGTTTGTTATTGTAACAATTTTAATTCTCAACATAACAAATAATATTGTATGTGTTGAGTATCATGTTGTAATATATTAGAAGGTTGGCAACATTTTACAAGTGAGAAGAAAAACTATTATATATTAAGTGTCACTATGCTAAGTTTATTATTTTAACGATCAAAATCAATTATAAGTTAGAATAGAAATATAATTTATTTATATTACTATTATTTATATCTTCTAATATAAGTTAAGATCGATGATTATATCACGAAAAATAGATTGTAAAGGATTTTTTACATATTATTATTAAATTTATTTAATGGCATTAATAATCAATGTGTGTTGCTATTATTATCTTGGAATTTCATTTAATTGAAATTATGTTAACTAATGTGTCTAGGTTGAGTTCTAATTTTTTTTTGAGTATGATGTTTTATTTTTGGAAGTTGGCAGCACTTGATAGTGGACTAGAAAATATTTTATGACTTGGAGTAAAATTGGTTTTATCTTAGTAATGACGAAAATAAATTATGAATTAGAGACATAATTTATTATTATTGTTGGTGGTGGTGGTGGTGTATTAAAAAACTAAGTTGATGAATGTTGATTTTAAGAATAACATATTTATGTGAGAAATTTTACCTAAAAATGTATTTAATGATATACTTTGATTATCATTAATATTTATATTTACGTATTAAAACAAAAGTCATCAATATTTGACTAGTGAATTATTAATAATTTGCATAAGAAATTTCTTACATAATATAAAGTTATTTAACAACATATTAATATTGTGTTGTAACTATTATTAACTTATGTAGTATTGACATTAAATGTTAATACTTGGATATTGACTTTTGAGATTAAGCTATGTGAAAGCTTTTCAAACCATAATGAATTTTGCATTGTTCCCCCGACGATCATGCATGGAGTTCCCACTTGAAATGTTGGTTTGAAAAACTCACTCACAACTTAATCCAAAAAATCATTCACAATCATGACAAACTATGAAAGCCTACACTCTGAAAAATGTTAATACTTTGTCTTTGTTGTGTATAAGATATTGCATTAGTACAAAGTTCGCACCACTTTAAACTCTACAGAAGAAAATATAATATTAATTAGAATGCAACAGAGTAGAACAATCAAATTTATATCAATTATAATAACAAATAATAGGGAAAAGTCACTTCAAACCTTATTGCAAGTGCCTTACATTTATTCACAGAGGAAGTCTAGAAGATGTTTTAAGATTGATTATTGAATATAATTATGCACATTTGATATAGTGACATGTTGAGTTTATGTGAAAAACAAATTGAAAAGTTAAAAATTGAATGGTGTTATCTAATTCACATAAAGTACCATCACATGAATTAACATAGAAGTTGAACCAAAATTTTTATATTAGTAAATAATATAAAATTCCTCAAAAAAAGGCTTGAAGAGAATATTTGATATACAACAAACATTGAAAAGGGTTTCTTCTAGTACATTAATAACTTGTTCAAAGAGAAAATTACATTCATGAATCATATCCACCTAATCTCCTTATATTCAATCAAACAAATCAATTACAACTTGTACACCACATTTATTTAGTGTAGTCTTCCTGCAATCTTATTTATTTTTCATCCATGTCCAAACTGTGGTATTAACTAGAATAGATCCAAGTCATGTGTCATCAAGGTTTGGTACCCAATATTGTTCTAAAATTTTCCCTTGTATTTCACTGAATTAGGCTTCCATCAATCAACATTTACATCACTAGTGCAAAATGAGAGATTAGTGACCAGGAGACCAAAAATTTTGGTCACCACAATTTTTTTCAAGGGATAAATGACCAAAATTGATAAATTTAAT
>LPNX010455604.1:81954-162534 GCA_001517045.1 Pseudotsuga menziesii | reverse complement strand
AGATAAAATTTGTCATTTCAATATTTATAGCAAATAGAATGTTAGATAACTAGATTTATAATATAATTAAAAATTATCAAAAAATATTATTTTATTTATATATCTTTCTTTAACTATCCAAATTTTATAATACAATTTTGTATTTATTAAACATCCAAATTGCGATCATAACTTAAATGTATATTTAGTTATATAAATGATTAATTTCCTTTTTAAGGTCGGATAGACCAAATTTTGGTCTCGGGGGATGTTAACCACCATCATCATCATCAAATAAAAAACTAAAATGTATTCGATAATGAAGAATAGTAAAATTTTCATAATAGACTACAATCTCATCATGTAAGGCTAAGAATGCTAGAAATTGGGCACAATGGACTTAAGAAAATAGTATTTAAAACCAGATGAAAGACAAAATCCAATGTATAGCATATTTTTCTTTTAAAAATGTCTTTTTTTATGTTAAGTTTCATGTTTTTTTCCCAACAAGTAGATATATGCATGTTATTTGATAACAATAGTTTATTTTGAACTATCTATAAATTATTCTTGGAAAATCCATTATTCAAAATATTTAACTAAAAAATATTTTTTTCAATTTAAAATAATTAAATTTATTTTAAATTTAAATTATAAATTTATAATAAAATATAAATAAACTATTCTCACAACAATGAAATTAATTTATAGTCTTATAAGCTATTATTTCTCATTTCCTATTTATGCTAGTCTATAAAAAAAACTTGCATATTTGTATAACATTATAAATTTATAATAAAATATAAATAAACTATTCTCACATCAATGATTTTAATTTATAGTCTTATAAGCTATTATTTCTCATTTCCTATTTATGCTAGTCTATAAAGAAACTTGCATATTTTTATAACATAAGTCAAGAATAGTACTAGAAGTATGGAAGGAAGCTTGAATATGCTTGTTTTATGATACATTGCAATAACCTATATCGTATTTAAATGGACATTTTTTAATTCATTTTTGTTTTAATTTCTTTCAAATTGTAATTATATTTGTTTTATCATATATTTTTATAGCAAAATTATCCTATTGCTATATATTTTCAATCTCTTCTTAGGAGGCAGGTACTAAGCAACTTTGTTGCTTAATCCACTTGTTTTTATTAAAAAAAGATAGATGATAAATCTAAATTTGAATGTATATATTTCTCAAATCTAGAAATCTAGAAATTTCAAAGAGTTTATAATTGTGATTAAAAAATATAAAATCAAATACATCAAAATGGTCGGATCAAATTATGAGAAAGATATTTTAAAAGAGTTTAGAATAAAAAAATATACAAACCAATATATCAAAATGGTTGGATCAAATTACGAGAAAGACATTTTAAAAGAGTTTATAATTGTGATTAAAAAATATACAAACCAATACATCAAAATGGTGGTTGGATCATATTATAAGAAGGAATCTTTAAGTATTTCATGGAAATTAAGTATTTTAAAATACATCAAAATGGTGGTTGGATCAAGGAAATGGAATTAGAAAATTTTATATAATCTTGGGCAAGTTGAAATTGAAATGGTTGACGAATAAGCATTCTAATTTATACAAAGGTCATAGTTCCAAACATAACTATGATTAAACTTTGAATTTCAGTTGATATGGTGTTGAAATGGTAGGAAAAGTTCACATATTAAGTAGAGGAATAATTTTTTAAAGGAAACTAAATATTCCTTTCTTTCCCTGCTCTTAAGATTGAATAAACCAAAGTTTGAAATTAAGATAGAATAAACCAAAGTTTAATTTCAAAAAATGTTAATAATAATCATCATTGCTTCACAAACTTAAGTGAGAAATGTTAAGACCGTTGAAATATGGTATAAATATGATGATTTGCCAAATGGAGAATTTATCGAGAGGATTCACAGAAACGAGATTGCAAGTTATAATATATATCACCAATCAAGAATCATATACGTTGCCGAATAAAATTAAATAGAATTAGTTTTGAATAAAAACTACAGGTAAACGTGCCGAAGCAAGTGTATAATTGCACCTGCATACTCATATGACAAATTTGTGCAGTACACATACTTCTACAGCAGGGGCAGCAAACTGTTCCTGCCTGGTTGGTAGAGATCCACTTGTCAACAACTATATGAATTTTTTGTCCTAGTACTGATCTGTCATGAAAGTCTGGATCACCACCAGCCATGCTCTGAGATGAATTTCCATACATCTCCCAAACTTCATCAATCAAATGGGATGCTGCTGCATATGGAAACAAGTCATGATGCAGAGTCTCAGCAAAAGTGCTGGAAGATGATTGATGTTCAGGCTGTGCTGCAGAGACCACAGCGTCCAAGCGTTCATCTACTTCACATCTGGGCTGCAACTCTTCCCAGTTGACAGATTTCAAGCCGGCACTACGATTTTCTGTTGTAAATGGGAGCTTTTGGATGGAGGAGCCATTACTAATGTCTGATTTTGACAGAGGCTTATCTGCAGTTGCAGATTTATCTCTGGAAGATCTCACAACAATCCACTGACCATAGGGGCTTGTGCTCCAATTAGGCCTGTCAGCAACATCTTCAAATTTACAAGCTGTGGCCAATGCCATCACTCTGTCCCTGGGAGAAGGCCTTGGGCATTGCTCAGCTGATCTATCCACCTCAACCTCAGCATTACATTCTCCATTTGAGCTTGGGATGCTGAGTGACAGAATAGGAGTAGTCTGAGAAGAGTAGGAATCCCATACCTGACTCCTGAAATCCAAATGACTAGTTGGGGATCCTGGATCCTTAAAGGCCTCCTCTGCATCTATGGCAGAGCAGTCATCATTTAAGAAATGATGGTTCAACAGCTCTGCACAGGTCCACCTCTTCTTGGGATCTCTCCGAAAGCATTTCTCTAGGAAATCCCGTATTTGAGGTGAAAGCGATGCAGGCAAATCAGGCAGCTCCTCTGTGCATCCAATTCGATACATTGCGGCGAGGGGACTGGAAACTTGGCTCCATGGATGCTTTCCAGTAGCCATCTCCAGAACTGTACAGCCCAGAGACCAAATATCAGAAGCAGGCCCCTGCTCCACCTGGTTCATTACCTCTGGAGCCATCCACAGTGGGGTACCCCTCAATTGCAGGGCCTGCTGACCCTTCTCCTCATCATCAATCCTCTTGGCAGAGCCAAAGTCACCAAGCTTCACACCATTCACACCCACAAGAACATTCTTCCCCTTGATATCACAGTGCACAATCCCCTGCCTGTGGAGGTAATTGACTCCACGTAGGATGCCACGAGTGTAAGCCCTGATCACGGATTCGTCCAGCCGCCCTCCAAACTTAGTCAGCAGATCGGCTACGCTACCGCCTGGCATGTACTCCATGAACAAATTCTGCACCTTTGCACCATTCTCAATGCTGTAACCACGCCCTAGGCAGCGAACAATATATGGAGAATCCAGACGCTGCAAAATCTGGTACTCATTATCCAAAGCCACACTAAAACTGGCTGCAGATTTGACTGCAAATAGTTGGCCATTAGAGCTGCTCATGGCGAGACTGACTGTCCCAGAAGCTCCGACCCCAATAATGGCGCCTCTCACCCATCCCCTTTCATGTGCTCTGCGAGTCTCGAGTTCAATTCCCATTCCCAACCAATTCAATCCACGAGAATATGTGTATTTTTTTGAATCGCACGGATCCTCCAGGTTCTTCTTGTTGTAGTAGACTAATAAGGCTATAAAGAGACCGTTCGAACGTTTGAATTTTCTCGCGGCGACTTGACATTTGCACGGCGAGAGTAAAAGTCGTTTTAGTTGAGCAGCGCACATGTTTTTTAATTGAAGACGCCGTAAACGTGCTCGAATGGGGTGACGTTTTCGTGAATGTAAAGATTGGATTGTAGCTAAATCTTGTTATTCCTTCCTTTGGCAGCACTTGGCAGCCAACTCCAACATCCAAGATCCTTAGAATATGTGTTAGGATACGTGTCACCATCACATTAAGTTGTGTGAAGTATACACTAGAGTGTCACCGTCACATTAAGTTGGGTGATTAAGTATACACTACACAAAATTTACACATTACCATGGGATATGTAAAATGGCAAAATAGATTTGTTACTATATATTTGGCTGGACCATTGACACGTCACAAATAAAATAGACAAAATAAAAGGTGACACGTCTACTTTCAGAAAAGGATGGAACGGCAAGCAAAGAAGTAGATTTGTGGAGGAAAACCCCCACTATTGAGTAGTGTGTTGCATGAGGTGAGGTGTAACTTCCATGTGATTGCATGGATAGATTTTGTGGAACCATCTAATCTTCACTATGTAGAGACCTTTCATGTGGTATGAATCTGTATGATAATTTGCCATTTATTTAATAAAATAAAAATAATATTTTACCTTTTTTAAGCTATTTTTTAATAAAAAATCAAATAACGTCTTTAGAAGCTATTTTTAATCAAAATAGAGAGGTGTGCATGTCACTGCTTACGTAATCGTTATATTTGTTTAATGTTAATATCAGATACGACATAGAGATGTTACATGGTAGATTTCATTGTTCAATAGCGTATTTTTTCTTAAAACTCTTATTATAGAATTTGATTATATGGAAATTTCAACCGTGCCATGTGAGAAAAAGGACTTTATAATTCTTCGTTAATGGGTGTGGTTTGGGATTCTAATTATCGTTAGGTAAGGGTTGGTTTTTTATTACTAAATCTAAAAGAGGTAGGAAAGGCCCATAAATAGACTAAAAGAGTAAAGTATATGTGTTTAATAAAATTAAAGCTTTTTAATAATAATTAGGTTTAAAATAATAAATAAATTCAAGTAAGTTGTGTGTATGATTATTTTACTGGTATAAGCGTGGTTTATTGGAGAAAACTATGGCTGATAATTAAAGGGATTTGATTAAATTTGAGTGTATAATTATATTTTTTATTCGTTAATGGGGTGGTTTGGGATTCTAATTATCGTTAGGTATCATTGTTAGGTATGGGTTGGTGTTTGATATTAAATCTTAAAAGATTTAGGAAAGGACTATAAAAAGATTAAAATAGTACAATGAATGTGTTCAATAAAATAACGTTTTTTTAATAATAATTAGGTTCAAATAATAAATAAATTTAATTATTTCACGATTCAAGTAAGTTGTGTATATGATTATATTTATGAACATGGTTTATTGGAAAAGTAATGGTTGATAATTAATGGGATTTGATTAAATTTGAATTTATAATTAATTTATTTATTTATTAATAAAATAGGTTTTGAAAATTAAATATATATATGGGGTATGGGATTAGGAAATAATGAAGGGTTAGGTAGGAATTGGTTTTGAATTCAATTAGGTTAGATAATCAAACTTGTGTTTGTGCAATGGAGGAGGCTCTATAAACCCTAGATGGAAACCTTGTCTAGTGACATGTGGCTCTGATTAGTCATGCAGTGGGGTCATCATGGCAGAGTATGAACCACTTGTAGACTATAGTGACGATTCCCTAACAAAAAGCGACATATTTGTTGATTTGGCGTCGGTGGGATTCTCTAGGAAGGATAGTGTCTTGGTGGACAACTGCGAGGGTGGGATTCTCAAGGGGGGTAGGACTTTGGGTCTTACACAAATTCCTAGTGGAAACCCTAATGTTGTGGCAAAGTGGGGGACTTCCTTTGGTTAAGCAAAGGAGGTGGATGCACAAAAGAACCACTTTGGCATGCATGCAAACTATTTTCAGATGGAGGGCCTTAGATTAGTGGTCTAGACATCAAATGTAGAAAAAAATGTTGGAAGGAGTCCATGCACAAGAAGAGAAAGGTCATAAAATCACGTCAGGGTGAGGTTACCCTAGTTGTTGGAAAGGAAGTACAAGTGGAGAAAATTGGTCTCCTCCTTGGAAAAACCCTTACGGGAAAATTCCTTGGAAGGAAAATGAGCATCGATAACTTAAGCATATGGCTCCAATAGTCTTGGGTCTCGATCATGGGCTATGGTCTAGTTTTTCATATGCTAGAGAAGGGTTGGCTAAGGTTTATCTTCATATTCCAAGAGGACGTGGATAAGATACTTTGTGGTCTTTGGTTCTGCAAGAAAGCTATGTTGATTCTTGAACCTTGGCACCCAAGGTTCAAAGCTCAAGAATTTGTAAAATATGCATTGGTTTGGGTAAAATTGCCTTGTTTGCTTATGAAGCTCTAGAACAATTACTCCCTCAATGCTATTGATGACTCACTAGGTAAGTACATACTTGTAGATGACTTATAAACTCAATAGTTCTTGTTCTATTTCGAAAATAATGGTTGAAATTGATGTTAGTTTTTTAATCATTAGAAATAAAGATGGGATTTTCCACCCACCTGCAAATTCTTAATTATGTTGGTTTATCGTTTTGTTGTGTATGTTGTCACCTATATGGGCACTTTGTTAAGGACTGTGTAAAACCCTTTCTAAAAAAATTGGAGGAAAATATCTCCCAAGGTTTTTAATAACATTGTGGACAAATATTCTCCCTCTTTCTCTTTTTTCCAAGTGGAGGAGCCATACTGCAAAGTGGAGGGTTCTAATATGATGAAAAACTCTCTTGGAAATTCAGTGGTGCAATTTGGATCACTTGATCTTCCCCTAAAGGAGCATATCCATTCAAAGTCATTCTCCCCATATTCACTTGACCTCTCTGTTTCACAATAACACAAGATTAATAACATTTGGTAGTCCACTACCTCTCACAAAGAAAGCCACAAACTAGAGCCTTCCAAATTGGATTTGGGATCGAACTCTATTACATGCTTTTCAAGGATAACCATGAAATATCCCTCCTCCTCTATTGATGTTTCTTTCCCTCCTAGTTCTTTGGTGATCAACCTTGCTTTTGATGTGGATTCAAGGGATAGGAATCCATGAAACCTCTCAAAGTCCTTGAATCTTTCAAGAAGTATGGTATCTCCTTCCAATAGTTGAGGCAATGGACAATATGATCTTAGGCCCAAAAATATAGCATAATCTGGGGTTTTAGCTTTGGATGCTTTGAAGGATCTTAGGGTCACTAACGTAGGCCACAAGTTTGCAATTAAACAAGCTTAGGAACATGCATTACAGGAATTCAACCAAGGAAAACACATCCTTTTACTAGGGGTACTTAGAGAAAGGAACACCCTAGGTGGGATGGGCACATGAATATTCTTTCCCTCAATGTGTGTGGCTTAAGGGCCTTGGCCAAGTAAGTGGCCCCCAAGAGACTCTTGGATTCACACAAACCTGATGTCTTTTTTGCTCAAGTTATGGGAGATGTTAAGATTATGAGGTCAAAATTAACGAATCAGAGGAACAAGCAGAGCGCAAAGGTTTCCACACACAGGAGGAGGATCACACACTCAACTCAATTGTATTACTAAATAACACTTACATATATAGGTAAACAATCAACCAAACTAGATCCACGAATAATGGATCATATCCTATCACTAAGGAACTGTCAAACCACTCGTTCTAAATTTAGAAAATAACAATGAATACGTTTCTTCATTATCTCTAAGAACCTCCCTTAATCAAGAAATGGATTCTCTATAGCACCAGGTTTCTTTTTAAGATCCTCAAAATGAATTCTTCCAATTGGTTTGGTGAAAATATCAACAACATTTTCACTTGTACTACAATAAATCAATTCATTCTCTTTAGACTCAATCTTTTCTCGCACAAAAGTGATGTTGCATATCAATATGTTTGGATCTGGTATGATAGAGTGAATTATGTGCCAACTTGATTGAACTCTGATTATCGCACTGAATTATGGTAGCTTGTTATTGCTTTGAACCAACATCTTCAAGAATGCGTCTCAACCAAATGGCTTCAGAAGTAGCATTGGTCAATGCTTTATATTCAGCTTCTGTGGATGGCAAAGAAACAGTTGGTTATTTCTTACTTCTCCATGACACGACTCCTTAACCAATGTGAAAAGCATATCTAGAAGTATATTTTATGTCGCCATGATTCCCTACCTAATCAGAATCAGAATAACCTGCCAACTGAACATCAAAAGCATCAGTATATAAAAGACCAAAATTAATTGTTCCTTTTAAATATCTTAGGACTTGTTTTGCAGCTTTCCAATGTGTTTCACATGGCTTAGCCAAGAATTGACTGAGAATGCTAACTGAATATGATATGTCTAGCCTTGTAGTAGTGAGATAGTTTAGACTTCCCACTAGTTGACGATACAAAGTACCATCTCCTTTTTTCTATCCATCATTACTGTACAATTTCATATTTTGATCCAAAGGAGTTGATACTACTTTGCATTCACTCATTTGAAATTTGTTAAGGATGTCCCGTACATACTTGCTTTGAATGATCAATGTCTTATCAAGCTGTCTCCAAAATGTAAAACCTAAACAATAATGCAAATCACCAAGGTCTTTCATTTCAAATTCATGAGACATATGACTTTTAATACCTGCAATCAACTGATATGCTCCACATGCATAATGATATCATCAACATATAAAGATATCAAGCAAAAATTTCCCTCTTTATCTTTCTTAATGTATAGGCTTGAATCATTTTTGCTTTTCATAAAACCTTGTTGTTTAAAGAAAGAATCAATATTTATATACCATGATCTAGGGGCATGTTTCAATCCATTGATAACTTTCTTCAATCTGTAAACAAGATGTTCCTGACCTTTCTACACAAAACCTTCAAGCTGAACTAAATACACTTCCTCTTTTAAATCACCATTCAAGAAAGAAGATTTAACATCTAACTGGTGTATTTTCCAATTTTGTTTTGTAGCTAATGCAACAAGCAATATGGTTGTGTTTAACTTAGCTTCCGGTGCATATGTTTCTTCAAAATCAATTCCCTCTTGTTGAGAATAACCGTTTGCAACTAGTCTTGCCTTAAGTTTGTCAATACTACCATCGGCTTTGAACTTAGAATTGAAAAACCATTTAGATCCTATGGGTACTTTATCTTTGGGCAATTCTATTAATTCCCAAGTTTTATATATATAACTCTTGGACGAGAAATTTTAGAATCTTGCCAAAAATCTCAGGCATTTAATAGATTGGACCCTAAAAGATTCTTGGGGCTTTAAGTAATAAAACTCTCGGCCGAGAGTTCAACCCACCTCTCGGGTGATTATTTTGTTTAACCCTGGGTAACTTTTCGGGCTAAATATTTCTTGGCCGAGAGTTTTTGGTCAACGAATACAACAACTATTTCTGTTCTTTTCTAAAATTTGTCACTTTCTCATTTTGGAAACACTGAAAAATCTAAGAATTTCCTGTCAGAGTTTATACCAATAGATTCATCATTGAATCTACTTTCTCATAGTATAAGAGTTTGTGAATTTCATTAAGGATTTCTATTTTTGGCTATTTTTTTCTAAACAGTATCATTACATAATTCACTGAGCTAAAAATTAGTCACAATGAAAATTCAAGATCATCACAATGATAGCAAAAAATATATATATAAAAACTCACAGGAATGGTCCTTGTAGTGTCTTCTTCAAAAGGGTAGTTTTAGTTTGTATGATAAGAGTCACATTTGAAATAAAATGGGAGGACACAAACATGTGTCAATAAGGCACCATTTTTTAAATATATGTTATTTTGAAAAATAATAAAAAATAGTGTTTAGGTATGAAAATTATCAACATATTGTCCATTTGCAAAGTACAATCTATGTAGATTATGAATGTGCATTTGGTTTCCATAAAATGAATAACCATCTCTAATAAAAATGAAGGGCACACAGGTCACTCATTATCCAAACCTAAACATTTAAAGTATATGTTGTTGGTGCCCTTCAAATTTGTCCCACTATATGTCCATAAAAAATTTCAAAAAATATGAGTACGAAGCTAATAGAATTCTCTAAACCTCTTATGTTTACATCAAGGTGAAATTCCTAAAGGGAATAGGAGTTTGAAAGGAAATTGAAAAACATAAAATTTTGTAGTTTTTTTGTCAAAAAATAGGCACAAAGTGTACACCAACTTCGTGTTTTCACTCGAAGAAGCATATTTAAAGTTTTTCACTATAAACCTTCTTTGTCATTATCTGTGTGCTTGGTTTAATCAAGTATTATTATGACATTTAAAATTAAGATTTAAACATCAAATAAAACACAATGTTAAAATTAAAACATCCTATAAAAATTTCTTGATATGGAATGTAAGACATCAAATTTCAGCCCTACATATATGGATGACCTTATTTCACACCCAACATTGTATTATAAGCACTAAGTATACATATAAGACATATGAAAGAGGGTTGTTGTGTTATTGCAATTTGTATATGTAATTGGGTTTTAATGAATTTTGTCATAAAACTAAAAAACCAATATTGATAAGCATAAAGGAAAAAATATTAAACATAAAAATACAAAACAAAAATACTATGTTTGATTCCAATTCTTACTATCTAAAATAATTACTTTATGTAAACATTTAATCTAAATTACTCATTATTTCAATAATTGTCTCTATAATATTAATATATATATAATTTTTAAATCTTTTAAAATCACTTTATAATTATAAACATTAACCAATGTTTTATTTAACAACATTTGAGCTAATGACCATGGGATGTGCTTTTCGACCAAATCTATGTCAACCAACCACTCCAAAATGGTACCTCCAAGATGCTACCTCCAACGAGGAAAGAAAAGGTTAAACAATGATAGGTTAGAATATAGAATACATTAATAGTAGTTAAGAAAGTTAGGCTCATTTATAGAATGAGCATTCTATATTTTATTATAGCTCTACCAAAAAAAACTTCCTTATATTTTTTCCCTTATATTTTTTCGCACGGAGGACTGTTTAAGAATAGTTTGCAGATCTCTATATTTTGAATAGGTTGCAAAATGTTGTTATAGGCATTACCTTTTTTGAACATGACAGAATACTTACAATAGCAATATAACTAGTTTATCTTTATATTTTTAAGGACTTTTTCTCTAAATGACTTATTAGGACTTTTTCTCTAAATGAATTATTAGCTGAATAGAAATACACATTTATGTGTATCTACAGAATGTAATTTTGTTCTCGTCAAATAAAATAAAATTATACTTGAAAAAAAAAGTTAAAAAAATGAAGTAATTACAAGCTTAAAAATAAATTTTAATGTTGCAAGCTGGAAAAAACAGCAAAGATAAGTTCACGACTACACATAGCATTAAAATATATTAATTATCTGATACACACTAACAAAATCATAAACATTAAAATATATTAATTATCTTATACACTTCCAAAATCTTAAAATTTCATCCAAAATTAATACTTTCATTCACATGTTAAAGCATTTTCATATTACAATAATATTGAATAAAGTCTAGGTTGACACAAGCTTTGCGTGATTGAGGCGTATAAATTTCATCCAAAGATTGAAAGATAAAAATGTCATCAATAATAGAGCCTTTTTTTTGTAAGTTAGAACCTTGAATTAAAAGAAAATAATGATACAATCCATTTTCCACTTCCTTCAAGAAGGACAAGAGAGGCGGAAAGAGAAGCTAAAAGCCAGAAAAAAGTTTCAAATCGCTTAGCTGAAAAGCACAGCGAGATAGCAAAGCTAGATCCAAAGTAGGATCATTGCAAAGAGAAGTTGAGAGAAGAGTAGAGACTTGGAAATGACAATGAAGAAGTCCGACCCTGAGTGGGTTGATTCTCAGGTCTTTCCTTTCTTTCCTGGTTTTTTCTTGACTTGAATCCATTCCCCTGAAGTTGAGGACACTAAGGCGAGTTGCGAAGCAGCAATGGAATCGTGGAGGGGTTCCTTGTTAGAGTCTGAAGAGGAAGATTCATGGTATCTTTTGTGCCCCTGAGGAGGGTTGTTTTTCATGCTTTCATCTTCTTGAAGAGACATATGCACCTCGAGCAGAGATGGAGTGGATCTCTGAACCTGTTCTGTTGGGGGCGTATCTTCGTCAAGCTGGTTGTCTTGCAGGCTTTCTTCATGCGATTGCATCCCCGATTTCCAGCTTTTGGCTCTATGTGCTATGTGCTTTCGTGGTACGATGCAGTTGGGTCTGCCATTGCGGAAAAGCATTGAGAAGATGGCCCGTTTGACGACAGATCTTACACCTGAAGGTTGTGTTTTCATAATCCAAGGCTTGACTCCAAATGGACGTGCCTAATTTCAAGTTGATATTGTTAGGGAGCCCTGAACTGATATCAATGGTGGCGCAGATGCGAGCATAGGTGAAAAGACCCTAAGCAAAGCGAGAGTCATCGGAGGACAAGAAGCAACCCAAAGCATTTCCTATCCCTTCAAAGATCGATTGAATCCAATAGTGCAAAGGTAAGTTTCGAAGACGTACGCAGATGGGCACCTTCGTTACTACCATAGTTAAAGGGTCAAACTTAAGGAACCAGGGGGTTAAGAAAATCCCAGAAGATCCCCAAACCAAGGCCCTTTACTTGAAACTAAAAGAATATATTCTCAAGAAGGAAAAGTCACTAAGAAAAAACCTTTAGAACAGAGTGATACCTGACAGTCCTTGGTCCAGTTAGAGCCGATCCATTCAAGGAGATCTTTTGTTTTTGGCCACAGTCCATTAAATCTGCAGATAAGGGTTTGCTCCTTGTGCAGGAAAAGGTTCTCAAGGATGTCCAGTTGTGGGATCTCCAAGGTGGGAACCTCCTCTGATTTATCTACAATGTAGGCCAAGTGAGGGGTCTGGACCGGAATTTGAGCGATAGAGAGCCCCTCTCACATTGCATCCTTGAAGGACTTAGGCTGAGAAGTAGAGGGCCTATTGTTACCTCCCCAAAAATTGGCCACCAAGGAGATGCATGCGTCCTTTGAGATCCCAAGGCTGTGGAGTTTCTGGTGGTCTGAGAGTTGTTGACCGACAAAGATAAGCCCCTACAATCTTGAAGGGGTTCCTTCTACCTGTTGGATCAAAGATTTCAGCTGTGAAACAGAGATTTGAGGGGTGACTCGCAAACAAAGAGAGACCCACTTAAGAGATCTTATGAAAATCGAAAAGGGTTTGGGGTCAAGAGGAAACCAGGAGGCTTTGGCGTGTATGGAGAGTGTTGGATCCATTCGGGTGACCAGATCTAAAAGGGAAAGATCGATGGATGTTTCCCTGATAGCCTTGTTCCAGGAAGGCCGCAGTAAGGCTGTTGGGCCTGAAACCCCTGATTCTTCATCGAAGATGTCTGTAGCTGTAGAGGTAGTATCCCTTTCCTTCACCAGATCTGGAATGATTCTAGTATTGTCTGCGGTGGCATCTAAAACCTCTGTGGATGTGTCCCTTTGCCTAGCCACCGCCTCTTCCTTCATAATTGTGAAAAGATTCGCAAGCTTCTGGTCTGTCTGCAAGCTAGGGTTCACCCAGCTTTGTGCATGCAAGTTGTTTTCCTTAGTGGCCTTAGAGCGAGGTATCTCAAAGACTCCCATGAACAATTGCATGGTTGACGCAATGGGGCGTGGTTGAGTGATGCCGCCTCTGCAGATGGTGCACTCCTTCTGCAGCGTCTCAACACTTCTGACCACCAGGGGCTGAGAATAACACACCTGGAAACTGGATTCTCCAAGGAAGGAGGAGTCCTTGATGCTCCGAGGAGGGACGGTCGCCACGACAGCGATTGCTCGCTTCTTCGTCTCAACCGTAAGAAGATTCTCAGTTACTTCTTCTAGTAGATATAACAAAAACAATTCATCATCAATAATAAAGCTTACATCATCGAAAATTTAAATATAAACACTTTAGAGATAGATTCGAACTTAAAATGACTTTCCACATTCATTGCTATAGAGGATAATCCACTCTAAAGTTGATGATCAATGTTGATATTAAAAATCATATCTAAAAGTAAATAATATATTATTTATTTTATTAAATAAATGAAAAAGTATCATAACAACATGACAACCACACAACTCCTTTGGAGAATCAATGGTTGATTGTGTTCTAGAAAGTCTAACTATGGAGGCAACATCTCACCTCATGCAACACACTAATCAATTATTTAGTTACCCATAAAACCCATTATGGTTGTTAGGTGGGGTTCTCTCTATAAAAGAAATATTTGGTTTTCCCTCCCTCCTACATGGAAAGTATCTAGAGCGTGTTATGTAGATGTGTCACCTTCCTTTTTGTCAATTTCATTTGTGATGTGTGTGTAGGTTGGACATTTCATATTTTTCCATTTTGAAATCCCATGGCCATTTCTTAGATGTGTAAAGTGTGTCACCCACCACTATGATGTGACAACTTTCCCAACACATATTCTAAGGATCTTGGAAGTTGGAGTTGCAGCCAGGTGCTGCCGACGGAAGGAATAACAAGATCTACCGACCTGGTAGATATTATAACTACATTCACATTCACCGAATCACGAGAATGTGATCCCATTAGAGCACGTTTCCAACGTCTACATTTAAAAAATATGTTCTTTGCCCAACTCAATTAATAGGATTTGGACACTCGTCGTGCAAATGGCGAAGTCGCGGCGAGGAAATTCAAACGTTCGCAAAGCATCGGTGGGTGACTTAGGCGAATATGAAGAAAAAAACGTTGTAGCGTGTCACTGTAGAATCTGTTACTATATTTATAACTAACTAACAAACTATTTATTTATTTTGCAAATGTGGTATAAGTTACACAATTAAACGCCATAACTATCTATTTATTTTGCAGTAGCATAATAAATGTTGTATAAGTTCCATAAATTTATTTGATGCTGTATATTTTAATTTATATAATATTTATTATTTTTTTGTAATTATGTATATTATAAAATATTAGAAGAATTAATGATTAAAAATATGTGTTTCCTATTTAAAGAAAACTTAGATTTATAAAAAATAAAATAAAATAAGAAATTCTTTGTACACAAAAATAAATAAATAATGTCATTATTAAATTAATAACTAACTATTTGTCATCAAATCCAAATTTAATTTTAATACAAACATAATTCCAAATCTAATTAATAAGCTACATATTCTTAATTGACCATTTAATTTGCTTGATGTTTTCCTTACGTTTTTTCATACAGGTAAATATATCAAAATCCTCAGATCGGATTAAGGTGGTGAGTACATTTCTGGAGCATTCAGAAGATATTGTACAGACAATGGAACCCAACAACGATTTATCATGACTGATACACCTCAGCAAAATGTAGTTGCTAAAAGGAGAAACAAAACACTGGTAGAATGTGCTCGCATAATGCTTCAAGGTAAAAACATTTCTAATGGTTTTTGGGCTGAAGCTATTAACACTGTTGTGTCTTTAAAGAACATGAGTCCAACAAAGAAATTAGAGCTCCAAACACCCTTTGAAGTCTTTTATGGCTATAAACCAGAAATTAGTCATTTAAGAATATTTGGTTGTAGGGACTTTGCTCACATCCCTAAAAATGATAGAAGAAAATTGGATGCAAAATCTATTGAATGTGTCTTTGTTGGCTATTGTGATGATCACAAGGCACATAAGTTATTTCATCCTAGTTCACACAAACTGATTGCAAGTAGAGATGTGTTTCATGAGAATACAGATATAAGTAACAGGTTGAATAATTATGATGAAGGGAAGATCTCAGATGATAATGTCAAAATAGATCAAATGTTCAGAAAGTGCAGGTACAACAACAGGTTCAGGAACAAGGTGATAACATGAGTGATACCACCTCAGATGAAGAAACAACAAAAGGCAGACGAATCATGGATGGAAATCCAACAGGTATTGTAGTACCTACAAGGTCAAATCGACAAACTTAACCTCTTGTAAAGTTTAGAGATTATGCCTTGATTAATGTAATGAATGTCATAGAACCATTGAATTATGATCAAGCCAAAGATAAAGAAGAATGGGTGAATGCTATGAATGAGGAGTATAATTCAATTATGAGAAATAAAAGTTGGGAATTAATAGAATTTCCCAAAGATAAAGTACCCATAGGATATAAATGGTTTTTCAATTCTAAGTTCAAAGCTTATGGTAGTATTGACAAACTTAAGGAAAGACTAGTTGTTCTGGGAGTGAATGAAAGGAAGGATCGGCTTGAGGCGATTGGCAATGACTTTTGTTATTATATTATAGATGACATTGTATAAGGAAATTGGTTTGAACTAGTCAGGTAAGACAACCTCCCTCGATTTAGGGATGAGAGATAAAAAGGTTGCGTTAAGGGCTAGGAGAATGTGCTGAGTCTTCTCAAAGTCTTCCACAATTTTCCAAACCTCATCCTTGACTAACTCATAGAATACATGCAAGAAATTTACTGTGAAACCATCAGGACTAGGGGCATACCTGTATCCATTTGTCCCACAAATTCTTCAACTTCAGTCATAAGGATCAGACGCATCAGACGCATTATTAAATTATTCTAGGCTTCTGTAATTAAGTGGGGGATGTTCCTGGTTATCTGGTTGATTTCCTCACTTCTATCATAGAGAGGTTCCTCCAAGATATTCTAGAAGAATAGGGTTTGTTCCTCCTTAATGTATTCCCTTATTTCCACACACTCACCATTCTCCTTTTTTAGTATGAGGGTGTGGTTGCAAGTTCGATGCCGGATGGTTGATCGGTGCAAAATATTTGTGTTCATTTCCCCCTCCCGAAGCCATTTAATCCTTGACTTTTGTTTCCATAGCATCTCCTCATGTTTTTCCCTTTCCTCCAGTTGATCCATGAGCCTCCTCTCCTCCTCATGGAGTTCGTGTGAGAATCCTTACGTCATCCCCTATATTTGAAGGCGTTCCAAATTTCATTCTAGGAGGGCCTTTCCTTTGAATGTGTTTCCAAATTCTTCTTTGTTCCATTTCTTTATCTTACCTTTGATAGATTTAAGCTTGTTTCAGAACTTGTACGTGCGTTTCCCTTCTACCCCTCTGGCCTCTTCCCACCACTGGTGGAATTTGTCCTTCAACTCTAGGTGACTCAGCCATAACTGTTTGAACCTAAAGAGTTTTTTGAACTGGGATCCAAGGCCACTCTACCAAATACATACCAACCAATGGTCAGAACCTGTCGCAGGGAGAAATAGGGAGGATAATTATCTTTCAAGGTCCATAAGGGATTTAGAAATTGGGAATTTGTCCAAGCAAGTGGCAATATGTCACTCTCCTCTCCTTCTATTGCTCTAAATATAAACATTTTACCTTGTGGAGATATCTACCATCCCCATTTTTTCGATGGCATCCCGAAAGAGCACACACTTCCCTTCCAACCTTCTCCTGCCTTCTTTCTTTTCCTCCATAGAGACGATTAAGTTTGAATCCCCTCCCAATATTAAGTGTCTTCCTGCCACTTGTTTGTAGGTTTTCTGGGAAAATCGATGAAACCCTCTTTCAGAGTCGAGATGTAAGATCCATACAGATTAGTCAGAATGCCATGGTTGATGAGTCGACTAAATGAAAATTGACTGAAAGAGAATGATGGGAAGTGACAAATCCTTTAAGGGAAATCTAAGTAGGCTCCCAAAAAACCCTAAACCCCTCGCAATTCTAGCTGCATCAATCCTGATACCTTCACTTTTCATCTAAACCTTTCTAACTAACTCTAACAAGCGTTGTTTATAGAACTTGGTCTCTTGAAGAAACATCACCACTGGTTTCTCCTTAAGAATCTTCCTCTTCAGAATTCTTGTCTTCTGGGGGATAGTAAGCCCTCGTATATTCCATGTTACGGATCTTCCTTAGAAAAAAGATGAAGAACATGTCATATCCCCAAAGCCTCCCTGATGGTATGGTGCTGTCCATATTCTACTAGTTTAACTCCTACTTCTTCTATACATATTCTATTGGATTTACGCTCATATTTCTTGCCCAAATCACCCAATTTTCGCTTGTTTTCCTTCAAATATCCTACCATAATTCCTAAGGGATTCTACGCCTTAACTTTTATCATTGTATTTTGTAGTAAAGAAATTTGTTCCGGAGGGATGTAGCCCTTACCTTGTCCATCACCAACCTGTTAGATCCCTTCTATATCCAAGTCACCTAGGTCCATGTCTTCGTCGTCTTCTTTAGTGTCCATCTCATGTGTCCTACTCCCCGCTTAGACTTCTTCGCCCTGCCTCGATTCTTCCTCTTTTGAGTTAGGGTTTTCTAGATGAGCCTCTTATTGCTCTGACGTTTTCTCTTCCTCCTCAAGTTCTTTTAAGATCACAAACTTATTGTTCGTGCTAAGTTGTTTGGAGGAATCCAGAGCTTCCTGTCATCGTGCTCATCTTTTCTTCTGTTGTACTCGAGAGAAACCTTGTTCATCCAAATCTCTGCTTTGCTTCGACTGGGGAGCTGGGGAATTCTGGGGGAAATCCCTGAAGCAATGACCGTAATCATGACACCTCCTACATCGAAGGGGGATTTTCTCATAATCTAGGGTTTTCCTCCATCCTTCATCTTCCCAAGATAAATCTATAGCTTATGGCAAGGATTTTGTCAGGTCCGTATACACGCAGATCCATACATAGGTTGTGTACTTCTAGGCCTTCGTTTGTTCTAATATTTTTATGAACGCACCTATGGTGTTACCAATATCCTCTAAGATCTCCAAATCCCAGTGTTCCCCTGGCAGAGAATACAACGTTATCCATACTGGCGTCATCCCCATGTCTTCCCTTTCTGGATTGAAGCGTTCTTTCCAAGGTCAAAGGAAGAGGCCAACCGAATATAAGAAATATGGTCCTCCATCCAAAACCCTATTTCTATCTTCTAAACTAATGAATCTTATTGTGAAAAAACCTTTCGATCCTAGCTGCAGATCATAATGTCCTCTAGGTTTCCAAGTGGAATTTATCCACCAGATTAGGGTTTTTTTGGAGAGCGGCATTCTAAGAAAATTCCCAATCAGAGTATGGTCCTTCATGTACTGGATTTGATCCCTAAGACTTGACGATCGGATTTGCATACCGGGAACCTAGCTTTCCCTAGGAATACATTTCCCATATTTATTCTCTTGTTCTTGATCATGTGGCTCTTTCGATCCCTCTCCTCCCATTTTGTTTAGCGAGACCGGAATACTTATGATATGTACCTCAGAAGACAGATCCATGGGTGGGGCAGAGACCCACTCTTTGCTTCACCCTCCATGGCCGCTCAACCCTCCTCTGTCTGGTAAAAATGCCCAAAACACCGTCACCAATCCGAGATCCCTCTAAATTCCACTCATCGCTCTCAACATGTCATCTAGTTAGTTGCAAAAATATATAATTTTATTAAAAAATTTAGTCTCTTGTATTATTTTTATTATTTAAAATTATATAACATATTTATTAATAACTTTTATTTAAAAAATAGTTTTTATTAAAATGTTTAATCTCTAATATTATTATTATTGGTAATTTTTTTTCATGTGGTTCACAACTAGAGAAGATGGATGGCTCACTACATCCATGGTAATAACTCTCAAGGGGCCCACCCAATGGGGCCACATCTTGTCATCTCGGGAGCCTAACTCCAAAGGACCCAGAGATTTCAACCTCCAACCTCGACCTGGTCTCAATTGATCTACCCATGAGGACGTCTCGGCCACTGTTAAGTCACAAGGTAGTGGTATATCTGACTCGTGGGTTATTGGATATACCTTAAAAAGTTGTTATTTTTATGGTAATTTATTTTTATATAAAATATATTTAATAACATAAATTATACCAGTATTATGTAACTTTGCTATTCATAAATACTAAGTATCAATGTCTAATGGTTTAAAAAATAATTAAATAATATATATAATTTGTAATGGTTCTACATAATGAAATATATTTTTATTTTAGAGATTCAATATTTTTAATATTTCTTAATTTCTTATCACAATTTTATTGATATTTTTAATTTTTTTTATCACAATTTGTATTAAGTAGTTTTTAAATAATCAAAACAGATTTTATAATAGAAGAAACATTGTTATATTTAGTTATTACACTTAAAATTAAGAAATTTATAATACATAATAAAATTGAAAATTTTGTTGAGAAAAGTTAGAATTATTTAGTAAATATTTTAAAAAATTTATATAAAAAAAATGTTGGAGAGTTTGTTAATTTAATTTTATATATTTATATATACACAAGAAATATATTGGTTTTAATTATTTTTTTTCTTGTAGTTCATAGCCTTTAAAGATGATGGGTTCTCAAAGTTGAAAATTATGTTGAGAAGTGTTAGAATTATTTAGTAAATATTTAAAATTTTCTAATGAAAAAAGTGTTGCAAGAGTTTTTTTTTCATGTGGTTCACAACCCGAGAAGATGGATATATACATGAGAAATACAATATTTTTTCTTGTTGGGAAGATGGAGGGCTCTCAAAGTTGAAAATTATGTTGAGAAGTGTTAGAATTATTTAGTAAATACTTGAAATTTTCTATATAAAAAAAGTGTTGTAGAGTTTGTTCATCTAATTTTATTTATATATACATGAGAAATACAACATCACTGCCCTTGAAGACGGAGAGAGTTTCAAAATCTAAGACCGAAGGACCTAAAGATTTGAATGTCCGGCCTCAACCACTTTCGTCTTAGACTTGAAAAATCCAACCAACCGAGCTACCGCTCAAGACCACTAGAAATACAATGTTAAAATGTTACATAATTATTTTAACTTTTAATTATGAAATATATATACAATTATTATTTTAAAATGATGATATATACAATTAGTATAAACAACTTTGCTAATTTCATTTGTTTAATAATATATTTTAGGCTAAAAACTATCGTAAAAAATATTTCATCAAACACTATTTTTATTTTAAGAAATATTAAATACGAGCTTTGGAAAACCATCTTCATGTAAAAGAGCTTGTATTAATGTAATTAATGGATTATGGATGTATGACTTTATCGATTATTTTGTGATGATTTTTTTAAAATATGTGAATGAAAATATTAACTTGAATAAAATGTTGATGGTTTGCAAAGTGTATATATGAAAATTTTGATGGTTTGCAAAGTGTATAAAATTTTAGGTTTTTCAATATACACTTTTACATATTTACATAAATATGAGTAATTCATTGCATTTTCCAAAAATTGTTAAAGGAAGATTTAGTATAGTTATCTTACAAAACTTTTATGATTTTACGGAGTAAGTAGAGAAACGTAGGGAATAAGGAGAGGCTAAACTTTATGAATATGTAGAATCCTTAAAGAAACATAGGGAAGAAAGAGAAACTAAACTTTAGATAGTTTTAAAAGCCATGCTCCATAATAAATTTACATCTTTTCAATAAGTGATCCAAAAACAATTAGACAATAAGATAAAAAAAATTGGAGAACAAGGTAGAGATAATGGAGACTAGACTGCGAGCAATGGAAATTCAAAAAACACCCGTACAAAGAGAGGCATATACAGTATAAAATATTTTGTTAAAGGATAGGATTAAAGAGTTAGAAGAAAAATTTAACCACAACCTAACCCTAAATAATAGAGAGTAAAATATATATCAAACCCATTAAATAGGAAATGAATAAGCTTGTAGCCTTAAACCAAGAGCGTAACAAAAGTGATTTAAACCTCATAATTTTTGGTTTAAAATAGGAGGAAGAAGAGGATTTTTTAGCCATTATCAAGACAAAACTTCACAATAGGTTTTAAATTGAAACTACCGGTCTCATATTACCAAACATGTTAGGGAAATTAATTGAGAATAAAGAAAGGCTAATACGGGTTAAGGTTAGCTCCACCGAACAAAAATACAACATACTCAGTAAGACATCAAGTTTAAAAGGCTCAGTGGTATTTATAAATGAAGACCTCATTCCAGATGATCAAAACGAATTAAGAAAGGAGGTCCAAAAGGTAAAAGAAGCTAGGAAGGAGGGAAAATGGGCATTAATCAGAAATAAGAAAGTTGTTATTAGAGATAGAAACCAAAATGATAGTAATAAAAAGCAATAGATTTTGTAATAAATGGTAGTAATAAATATCATTTTGGTTCACTTATAACTTATATCCATATTTACAACAAATTAATAGATTTTTAATAGGAAAACTATTATTGTCAAAATCACTTTATCTTCGATAAAAATAAAGCTAACATTTTTCTCCATGATCTAAAAAATGAACTGGTTCTTTATCTAGCATGGAGAATATAGAAAATATGTACCATAATTTTGCTACAACCCTCTTGTTGTCCATTAACAAGTTCTCTATTGAAATATCGACTAAAATGAGTAATAGTAGAACCAACCCTTGGTATGATCAAGAGTGCAAAGATGCGAGAAAACACATTAAGCAAGCTACTACATATTCGACAAAAATGGACAAGATAAATCACTACAAAGCCTTGATTAAAAGAAAAAAACATTATCTAAGTAAAAGGCAGGAAAATTTCCTGCACCTCTCCAAGGTGGCTCCTAAAAAATTTTGGAGGCAAATTTTAACTTGCAAAACAAAAGAGGACAATAAAATTGCTTTAAAAGATTGGAATCCCTATCTTAAAAAGATTTATGAATCCTTGGATATCAAAGATAACATTCAAACCCTTCTTACAACGAAAGACATAGATTTCAGGGTTAATCTCTTATCAAATGGAAAATCCCAAGACATTGAAGGCTACCAAGCGAAAATCTTAAAAATTGGAGAGCATGTCCTCATCCCGCACATCCACAAACTCTTTAATCTAGCGGTAAAGCAAGGGTTTCCTACACCTTGGACTCAAAGCCTCATTATTTTTATTTTCAAAAGTGGTGATAAAAACATGACCCCTCTAATTATCGGACTATTATGATTAGTTCTCTCTTAGCTAAGTTATATGGTATTATGTTAGAAAATAATATCAGTGAATGGCTAGAAATGGAAGGTAAGAAGATTAAAGGCCAAGCAGGTTTTAGAAGGAATCATTCAACCACAGAACACCTCGTTACACTTATGATCATTGCAGAGGAATGTCGTAATAATAAGTCTGACCTATTTTGTTGCTTTGTGCATTTTAGAAAAGATTTTGATACAATGCCTAGAAATAGCCTATGGAAAAGGCTAGAGGAGCTTAAGGTTCCTTTCGAGTTGACAGATGTTGTGATAAGGTTATACAGAAAGGTCATTACCAAGTTTAAGAATAATGAGGAGTGGACAACATATATAAATTGTAATATTGCAGTTAAACAAGGTTTCCCTCTCTCCCCTACCTTTTTGTCATTTACATTGATAAGCTAGAAAAGTGTTTAGAAGAAGTAGGTTGCGCTGGTATAATCTTAGCTAGGATAGTTATCATCCTCCTACTTTATGTTGATGATACTCTTCTTATGGCAATGCATCGTTATGATCTCGATAAGCAATTAAGAATTCTTAAATATTTTTTCTCTTACATGGGTATGACTGTTAACACTGACAAAACAAAAATCATGATTATAAAATCTAAGAAAGACACCTATGCAAATTTGATTTATGATAATAGAAATCTAGAGGAAGTGACTTCTTACAAGTATCTCATAATTGATATTCATCACAAGCTCAATTGGAACTATAGCATTGAGAAATGATTAATGGATGGTGGAAAGCTTATTTTGGTCTTGAAAATAATTGTTAATCAACCAATATAGTCATGTGGGATAAAAAGAAGTTCCTCTTTGAAACTCTTGTCATCCTTGTTATCTTGTATGGTTGTGAAGTATGGGGGTGCAACATTTCTAGAGAATCTTGGAGAAATATTGAGCAAATCTAGAAGCGATTTATAACTTATAACCTCAAAATTAAAAGCAATACGCCTTATTCTATTCTCCTCATAGAAGTGGGTATTTTCCCCATCGAGAGCATGGTTATGACTAGGTACATGATGTAGAGGGATAAGATAAATAACATGGGAAACGAGAGACTTCCTAAAATTGCTTTAAACTCAAGTCAAACCCAACTATGCCTCAAGCGGGGTTGGTGTAAAGATACCATGGCTTGGTTAAACCATTGGGGCATTAATGAAAATGACATTTTGCAGAAAAATGATAATGCCAAAAATATTATTACTTCTAAGTTTAAAGAGAAATTTTGGTGTGAGGAAAATTTAGCGGTTAAGAGAAAATTAAGATACTATAAGGAGGTCATTAATCCTAACTTAGAAGATTATAAGTATCTCTCAGTAGTAACTAGCCTCATGGAAGAAAATTAATATAGCCAAGATTAGAACAAACTCTCATGAACTCCATAGCGAAACATGGCGTTGGTATATTCCTAAAACTCCATGGGCGGAAATGGTTTTCCATCTGCGTGAATCTATGAGCGTTGAGGATGAAAATCACTCTATCTTAGAGTGCCTTGCTTACACCCAAATTAGATCTGAGTTTCTTAGTATTTGCAGCAATACAAACCTTTATAACCTCCTAACTTGACAAAACTATGTTGAGCTCAGAAAGCTTCTTGGAAAACTTTTTGAGCACAAGACCAATATTTTAAAGTAAACCAAGTATTGTCCTTCTCAAGGTCTGATAGACTAAAGTTGGTATAAGTGCTCCTCCTCCTCCTCCTCCTCCTCCTCTATTTTTATATTATTTATTTATAAAAGTAATTAAATTATTTAATATTTTTTTAGGTTATTTATTTATTTATATATGAAGGCAATTACTAAGAGAATCTATTAATAGATTTTTTATGTTATTTAATTATCTATATATGAAAGTAATTACATGCAATATATTTTTTTATGTTATGTTATTTATTTATAAAAGTAATTCCATACATAGGAAATCAAAATTAGAAGGAAAGACATTTTTTTTAACAGAAACCAGGAAGATATTGTATTTATATAAAAAGAATGCTAACAACAAAACATACAAAATAAGAGGTGAGAGATGTGCAATTCATACTGTTTTTGCCCAAAAATACTGAATTGTTTGTGCTGGAGACTATTGACTTAAACCTGTAACTATGCCAAAAAAGACTTCTATCACCCTTCGAAGGGTATATACAGACATAGACGCCTAAAACCAAAATTTAGAAAAACATAAAATACCATTTGAACTTGAACTACTCCTGCTGCTTTTCCTTTGGATCTTTGACTGACTGAACAACTGAGGTTTCCTCCATTGGTTGATCTCTGGCAGGTGAGTCTTGAAAACAACTACTTTGATTCATGTTTACCAGCTTCCGCAAATCCTCCTTCATGTAACGTATTATGTCCATTAGCTCGTGCAAATATCCGTGGTTGTCTTCAATTTGAGCATTGTGATTTCCCATTTGTCATGCCATCCATTTGACCTCTTGAGCAGTTGAACTCCCTTCTGTAACCCCTTGATTCATGATGTCATAGAGCCATCGAATTTGTTGCTTGATATCTCTTAAGGATGCCTGAAGATCATTCAAAGTAACATCCATGTCTTCCATAGCTGCCTGAGAAAGAGGCAAATATAAATGCGCAACAAGATTTGAGCGTGCCACTTGAGAACTGAGCGACCAATCCTTATCTTCAATGCTGAGGGACCCCAAGGAGAATGAATGCAGGGGATCTACAAGAGAAACATTCATTGCATAAAAATTCTCTGCACTAGGAAGAACATTCACTGCACGAGGAAAACTGCTCACTACACCACAAAAAACAGTTATTTCACATACATTCTCTGCATCACGAAAAACATTCGTTGCACCAAGAAAATGGTTCACTGCACCACAAAAAATGGTCACTACACTAAGAGAAACAGAAGCCTAATGACCAAATAATGGAGCTGGAGGAGGCTTCTTGAAGGCATCTTCCATGGCTCATGCAGGAACTCTAATCTGCCTAAGAGAGCCTGGGATTGCATTAAATCCCATCACATGGGTTGCGTAAGAGCATGAGAGATAGTTGGACACCGGAGGCCATGCAACCTGCCAATTGTTGGATTGCTGGGGAGTGGGGACATCCCCCCAAACAGTAAAAATGATTTTTTTCTTTTAAAAAGAAACATTATAGTAAAGCCAAACGCCATCCTTAGGCCACCCTTGAGACCCTCCTTCCTTGCAAGTGTTCCTAGGGGGCATAACTTGTATTTTTTAAATTACCATTAACCTCGGATAATCCCATTTTTAGCTTAGATCCTTAGTTTTCCAACTTATCTCCTTCAATGTTGTTACCTCTGAGAATGTGATAAAAGGCGGTTTGAAAATTTACATAGGCTTGCCGAATTTGCTCATAGATTCTTCGAATTTTGACTGCTTTTGAATTGTATCCATTGATCATTTTGTGGATAACTTTCTTGGAGTCTCCCATGACAATTATTTTGGTGATCTTGAGTTGTTTAGCCAGATCCAAACCAAAGAAGAGCGCGAGGGACTCAATTTCATTATTGATTTTTCGACCAATACCCCAGTCATAAGTCGATAGTATATTCTCGCCGGGATAAAAAATGATCCCACCCACACCTACCTCCCCGAATTAAAAGTAATGACATTGAAGAAAGATAAGAAGAGCATCTTTTAGAATTATTTATTTATAGTTAATGGAAGATACATTAATTTATAACCTAAAATATGGGAGAATGGAGCAATATAGAGGTAAGCTTAGGATAGCCCCTTGAAATATCCATAAAGCATTTGTTTTTCATAGCCCCCCTTAATAATTTTAAGACTTTTTTTATTCATAGCGCCTTGACCATGAAGGTTTAATGGAAAATAATATACTTTTGCAAATCTTAGTAGACTGAGGAAACAACATATGCTCCTTGATCTGAGATATAATCTACATGAAACTTGACACAATAAAAAGTAAAACTTGATACACAAATAATGAACCTCCAAATGCGTCCTTAAAAATTGATATCGAATTCCGTAAGAACACAGACTTGCAATCATTTGCGTTGCACGATTACAAGGTAGACAACTATTCCTACTTGTATATTCATACAAAGGGACCGTTTGCTTGTAATATCTTGTATATCCATATAAAGGCACCTTTTGTATTAGAATATCTTGAGTTTGGACTTCTATGATAATGGTCGAACACATTTTTCACATTTGTTTTCAATATTACAATGCTGATGTTTCCAAAGGAATCATGTAACTATTTGTGGGATTGACCTTGGGTGGGGATGACCGCATCTGATTTCCCCAACCACCTCATTCACAACACGTTGACCAATGGTTAAACACAATAATACTACTGTGACAAGGCTTGAAGGGTAGGCGACCCCTAGGATAGAGGCTCACCTCGATGGGCTTCGAGACGTCTCGACCCCTGCTAAGTCACAAGTTATTGGTATATCTTGTTTGCAAGTTGTTGGATATACTCTAGGGAGGTTGTTGTTCCCATGGTTAAAAAAAAACACAATAATACTGCATACAGGTATAGTTTTTGGTACGAATGCCTCTATATGAAATTTAAGAACAATGTTCAATGTTTTGTACAATAGTATATTCAAGATTGGTAAATTATATCTAGACCATCTATGCTTGCAAAGTATTGCGTGATTTAATGGATATAGAAGAGACACTTGATCCTTTGACATAAGCACTTAATTTTAATCCCAACGACTAGCTCAGTTTGTTGGGTTCCAGCTGTTTCCAGGATAGAAGTTAGGGGTTCAGTTCCTAGGCTTGTTAAGGTCAAGGATCCTCCACCGAGATAGTTGATTTCTTGAGGCATTTGATGCTACAGAGTAAGGCCCCGATAATGTGCCCCTTAATCGTTTCTAATGAATAAAAAAAACATAATTTTAATATTAATAGAATTATACAATCCTTTGACATAAGTATTTAATTTTAATAGAATTGTATGAGTCACTTATTCCTACGAGATCTGACCTGAGAAAAAAATGGATACCATTATAATTATAAACAAGATTAATTCATGGTGACGTTTTCACATAAAACATTAATCCAATAACCAAGTATTTAATTTTAACGGAATTGCATGAGTCACATGCTCCATGAGTTCGTCTGCAGTTTGGAAAACACCCTCAAAATAGATAAGTAAGGAGCCAGTGCAAAACCCTAGAAACAAAGCCGAAATGGATAACTAAGGAACCCGCATGCAAAACCAGAATTGTTGTTTGTTTTGAAATGGTAGACTCGATTTGATGGCACTGAATTGAGGGGCTTGTATATGAACAATAGAGGGCACATAGTTGAAGAGTTAAAATCCCAATTGAAGGTATATTTAAGTATTAGTTTGAGAACAATATCTTTATCTTTGATTTAACGGGTCAGCAAAACAATGAAAATGTCATTTGGTCTTTGATTCAGTGGTAACCTAAACAATTTATTGTTGAAAGCTCATTTGAGTTGTGATGTAATGGTAACTTGGGGATTTTTTTATGAAGTTATGTGAGATGTTAAGATGATGAGGTCAAAATTAACGAATCAGAGGAAAAAATAGAGTGCAAAGGTTCTTACACATAGGAGGAGGATCACACACTCAACTCAATTGTATTACTGAACAACACCTACATATATAGGTAAACAATCAACCAAACTAGATCCACAAATAATGGATCAGATCTTATCACTAAGGAACTGTCAAACCACTCATTCTAACTTTAGAAAATAACAATGAATGCGTTTCTTCGTTATCTCTTACAACCTCCCTTAATGAAGAAATGGATTCTCTATAACACCAAGTTTCTTTTTAAGATCCTCAAAATGAATTCTTCCAACTGGTTTGGTGAAAATATCAGCAACATTTTCACTTGTACTACAATAAATCAATTCAATCTCTTTAGACTTAATATTTTCTCACACAAAGTGATGTTGCATCTCAATATGTTTGGATATGGCATGATAGACTGGATTATGCGCCAACTTGATTGAACTCTGATTATCACACCGAATTCCGGTAGCTTGTTCTTGCTTTGTACCAACATCTTCAAGAATGTGCCTTAACCAAATGGCTTCAGAAGTAGCACTGTTCAATGCTTTATATTTAGCTTCTGTGGATGACAAAGAAACAAATGGTTGTTTCTTACTGCTCCATGGCACGACTCCTGAACCAATGTGAAAAGCATATCCAAAAGTAGATTTTATGTCGTCGGGATTCCCTGCCCAATCAGAATCAGAATAACCTACCAACTGAACATCAAGTGCATCAGTATATAAAATACCAACATTAATTGTTCCTTTTAAATATCTTAGGACTTGTTTTTGTAGCTTTCCAATGTATTTCACATGGATTAGCCAAAAATTCACGAAAGATTCTAACTTAGTATGATATGTCTAGCCTCATAGTAGTGAGATGATAGTTTAAACTTCCCACTAGTTAACAATACAAAGTACCATCTATTTTTTAATAATTTCACCAGATTTCGGCTAAAAATCAGCCCAAAAAAATTAAAATCATACCCTGGTTAGACAGCGGTGTCTAAATTTAGCAACGGATTCTGAAGTGACACGCTACAGCGTTTTTTATTTTTTCATATCCACCTAAGTCACCCGCCGATGCTTTGCGGACGTTTGAATTTCCTCGCCCCGACTTCGCCATTTGCACGACGAGTGTCCGAAGTCCTGTTAATTGGGTTGGGCAACGCACATATTTTTTAATGGGATCACATTCTCGTGATTCGGTGAATGCGAATGTAGTTATAATATCTACTCCAACTTGGTCGGTAAATCTTGTTATTCCTTCCGTCGGCAGCACTTGGCTAAAACTCCAACTTCCAAGATCCTTAGAATATGTGTTGGGAAAGCTGTCACATCATACCGGTGGGTGACACAGTGTACACATTTAAGGCATGGCCATAGGATTGCAAAATGGCAAAATATGAAATGGCCAACCTACACACACATCACAAATGAAATTGACAAAAAGGATAAAAAGGAAGGTGACACATCTACATAACACGATTGGATACTTTCCAGGTAGGAGGGAGAGAAAAACAAATATTTGTTTTATGGAGGGAACCCCACCTAACAAACCATAATGGGGTTTTATGGGTCACTAAATAATTGATTAGTGTGTTGCATGAGGTGAGATGTTGTCTCCATAGATAGACTTTCTAGAACACAATCAACCATTGATTCTCCAAAGTAGTTGTGTGGTTGTCATGTTGGTATGATACTTTCTCATTTATTTAATAAAATAAATAATATTCTCTTTATTGTTAGATATGTTTTTTAATATCAACTTGATCATATGTAGAGTGTAGAGTGGATTATCCTCTATAAGACGAAATGTGGAAAGTCATTTTAAGTTCGAATCGGTCTCTAAAGTCTCTAAATTTTCGATGATGTAAGCTTTATTATTGATAACATTTTTATCTTCCGATCTTTGAATGAAATTTATAAGCCTCAATCACGCAAAGCTTGTGCTAACATAGTTAATGGATTAGAGATGTAGGACTTTATTCAATATTATTGTAATATGAAAATGCTTTAACATGTGAATGAAAGTGTTAATTTTGGATGAAATTTTAAGATTTTGCAACTGTATAAGATAATTAATATATTTTAATGTTTATGATTTTGCTAGTGTAGATTGGATAATTAATATATTTTAATGCTATGTGTAGTTGTGAATTTATCTTAAGATTTTGTTGTTTACCAAGCGGAGCAGGGCGGTAACTGCGGGACCGGTATGGTTCTAATATTAAAGTTTAATTTGTATTATTATTTAAAGATGAGGGCTGATAGAGGATCCAATTCCAAAGCTGAGTTATTGGCTCTCTTGGGTTTACTTTATTTCTTCCTCAAAAAGAACTGCTTGTCTGTCTCTATCTATGGGGACTCAAAAGTTATTTTGGTTTGGGCTTCGGCGAGACATTCTTTCCACACGATGGAGTTGCATCATTGGGCTAGGAGAACAAAGTATCTCTTCTCCTGTTTTCACCGGTTATCTTTCAGTCACATTTATAGAGAGTTGGACTTGGATGCGGATGGACTATCCAAGCAGGCTTTAGGTTGTGAAATGGGGTTCATTGCTTGGGAGCATTTTTTGGATGGATCCATGACTGATCAAGGGCTATTAAGCTTTGTTTAAAATCTTTAAGTTGCTCGTCGTTTTGAGTTTTTTGTGTTAAGTTATTTTGTTTTAAATTATATTGCTGGGATAAAGATTTTTTTTAAGCTAAATCTGCATAGAGAAGACATCATTATTGTAAAAGGATCAAGGACTATATGTGGAAATATGGATTCTCCGTGATGTAGGAAAATATGTAAGCAAGTGTTTCTAAGACACAACTTTTCTTATATATAAAGTTGTTGTTTTGTTGTGAAAAAAAAATCTTTGCTGCTTATTCCAGCTTGCAACATTAATTTTTTTAAGCTTGTAATTACTTAACTTTCTTAACTACTATTAATGTATTCTATATTCTAACATATCATTGTTTAACCTTTTCTTTCCCAGTTGGAGGTAGCAACTTGTAGGCACCATTTTGGAGTGGTTGGTTGACATAGATTTGGTTGAAAAGCACATCAGATGTTCATTAGCTCAAATGTTGTTAAATAAAACATTGGTTAATGTTTTTGTTTATAAAGTGTTTTTAAAATATGAATGAGATGCAGGGTGTCCAAGGTGTTGGCCAACTTTGGAAGCTGTTTCCATGCATCCTCCCAAAAAAGCATCGAGTCTCTGTTCCTAACCTCCCAAAAGTTGTTTTAATGTATTAAGCTTCGACCCTTTTGAGTCGAGTTCCAAATGTGTGAACCTCGCTTTTCTTCATCAAAACAAATAAGCTCATGTTTCTCCCAACCTTCAACATACTTTCAATTCCATAATTTGGCCCATGGCTCTGCCTCATGCGTGACCCGTCGCCACCAATTTTTTGCCCAGGTAACCAAATTCATCCTATGAGGGTCCCGTAATCCAAGCCACCCATTATTTTTTGGTTTCCATACCACAGACCATTTGACAAAGGTTGGCATTTCCTCCACTCTAGAGGAAACGACGCTGGATGTTTCAAATTTCCTTTAAAATAGCTTTTGGGGCCTCCATGCTGGAAAATAGGTATTTGGGCATAGCTTGAAGGACAGATTTAACCATGAAGAGATGACTTGCCATATTTAAAGGTCGATAGGTCCAACTAGCCAGTCGCTTCCTCATATTTTCAAGAATCTCAGACTACGATCCCTTCTGAACCACCAAATCCACTGAGGGCACGCCCAAATATTTGGATGGAAGGGAGCTCTCTCGAAAGCCCAAAATTATGTAGATGTTGAACCTTGTAATTCAAGGGGTGTGAAAGAAGAAAACCTGAGATTTGTGCTCATTGACCTCTAGTCCAGAGCCCACCCTGAATTGCTGCAAGCAACTTTTAATGGTTCTGGATTCTTGCACCGACGGATGGCCGATCATCATTGTGACATCCACAAATTGTTAATGAGTTTGATATTCCTCCCTAGGATGCACTTTAATTCCCCATATTCTTTGCTCGGTGTGCTTGGATTTGATGATCCCTCTCAATCCCTCCACCATGATAATGAAGAGGAAAGGGGATAGAGGATCTCCTTGTCAAATTCCTCTAGTGGGATGAATAAGGATCGTTGGGACTCCATTGATGAAGATTGAGAAAGAAACTAAGGAGAAAAGTTTCATTATCCACTAAATCTAGTCATCCCAAAAACCAAACGCCTTGAGAACCTCTCGCACGTGTTTCCAATTCAATTTGTCATAGGTTTTAGCTATATCCAGCTTTAGCATCATTCCAGGGGTTCGTGTAGTTTTAAGGGAATGTAGGATTTCATGGGTTACGATAATGCCATCCAAAATTTGATGCCCTTCCACAAAACCTGATTTTTCTGGGAGTCAATGCAAGGAAGGATCGGCTTGAGGTGATTGGCAATGAATTTTGTTATTATATTATATATGACGTTGTATAAGGAAATTGGTTTGAACTAGTCAGGTGAGACAACCTCCCCCTATTTAGGAATGAGATATAAAAAGGTTGCGTTAAGGGCCAGGAGGATGTGCTAAGTCTTCCCAGAGTCTTCCACAATTTTCCAAACCTCATCCTTGATTAACTCCTAGAATACATGCAAGAAATTTACTGTGAAACCATCAGGACTAGGGGCGTACCTGTATCCATTTGTCCCACAAATTCTTCAACTTCAGCAATAAGGATCATACACATTATTAAATTATTCTATCATTTTGTAATTAATTGGGGGATGTTCCTGGTTATCTGGTTGATTTCCTCACTTCTATCCTAGAGAGGTTCCTCCAAGATATTCTAGAAGAATTGGGTTTTTTCCTCCTTAATGTATTCCCTTCTTTCCTCCCACTCACCATTCTCCTTTTTCAGTCTAAGGGTGCAGTTGCAAGTTCAATGCCGGATGGTTGATCAGTGGAAAAAATTTGTGTTCATTTCCCCCTCCTGAAGCCATTTAATCCTCAACTTTTGTTTCCATGGAATATACTCATGTTTTTCCCTTTCCTCCAATTGATCCATGAGCCTCCTCTCCTCCTCATGGAATTTGTGCAAGAATCCTTACGTCATCCCCTATATTCCCCTATATTTGAAGGCGTTCCAAATTTCCTTTTAGGAGGGCCTTTTCTTTGAATGTGTTTCCAAATTATTATGTGTTCCATTTCTTTATCTTACCTTTGATAGATTTAAGCTTGTTTCAGAACTTATACATGCTTTTCCCTTCTACCCGTCTGGCCTCTTCCCACCACTGGCAGAATTTGTCCTTGAACTTTTGGTGACTCAGCTGTAACTGTTTGAACGTAAATGGTTTTTTGAACTGGGATCCAAGGCCACTCTACCACAGACATACCAACCAATGGTCAAAACATGCCGCAGGGAGAACTAGGGAGGATAATTATCTTTCAAGGTCCATAAGGGATTTAGAAATTGGGAATTTGTCCAAGCAAGTGGAAATATGTCGCTCTCCTCTCCTTCTATTGCTCTAAGTATAAACATTTTCCACTGTGGATATATCTACCATCCCCAATTTTTCGATGGCATCCCGAAAGAGAACACACTCCCCTTTAAACCTTCTCCCGCCTTCTTTCTTTTCCTCCATAGAGGCGATTAAGTTGAAATCCCCTCCTAATATCAAGTGTCTTCCTGCCACCTGTTCATAGGTTTTCTGGAGAAAATCGATGAAACCCTCTTTCAGAGTCAAGGTGTAAGGTCCATACACATTAGTCAGAATGCCATGGTCGATGAGTAGACTAAATGAAAATCGACTGAAAGAGAATGATGGGGAGCGAAAAATCCTTTAAGGGAAATCTAAGTAGGCTCCCAAAAAATCCTAAACCCCCCGCAATTCTAGCTGCATCAATCCTGATACCTTCACTTTTCATCTAAACCTTTCTAACTAACTCTAACAAGCATTGTTTATAGAACTTGGTCTCCTGAAGAAATATCACCACTGGTTTCTCCTTATGAATCTTCCTCTTTAGAATTCTTTTCTTCTGGGGGTTATTAATCCCTTGTATATTCCATGTTATGATCTTCCTTGGAAACAAAATGAAAAACATGTCGTATCCCCAAGGCATCCCTGATGGTATGGTACTGTCCATATTCTACTAGTTTAACTCCTAATTCTTATATACATGTTCTATTGGATTTTCGCCCATATTTCTTGCCCAAATAACCCAATTTTTGCTTGTTTTCCTTCAAAGATCCTGCCATAATTCCTAAGGGATTCTACGCCTTAACTTTAATTATTGCATTTTGTAGTAAAGAAACTTGTTTCTGAGGGATGTAGCCCTTACCTTGTCCATCACCATCCTGTTAAATCCCTTCCATATCCAAGTCACCTAGGTCCATGTCTTCATCATCTTCTTCAGTGTCCATCTCATGTGTCCGACTCCCTGCTTGGACTTCTTCGCCCTGCCTCGATTATTCCTCTTTTGAGTTAGGGTTTTCTAGTTGAGCCTCTTATTGCTCTGATGTTTTCTCTTCCTCCTCAAGTTCTTTTAATATCACAAACTTATTGTTCGTTCTGAGTTGTTTGGAGGAATCCAGAGCTTCTTGTCGTCGTGCTCCTCTTTTCTTCTGTTGTACTCAAGAGAAACCTTGTTCATCCGAATCTCTTCTTTGCTTCGGCTGGGATGGTGGGGAATTCTGGGGGAAATCGCTGAAGCAATGATCGTAATCATGACACCTCCTACATTGAAGGGGGATTTTCTCATAATCTAGGCTTTTCTTCCATCCTTCATCTTTCCAAGATAAATCTATAGCTTCTGGCAAGGATTTTGTCAGGTCCATATACACATAGATCCATGCATAGGTTATGTACCTCTAGGCCTTCGGTTGTTCTAATATTTTTATGAACGTACCTAGGATGTTACCAATATCCTCTAAGATATCTAGATCCTAGTATTCCCCTGCTAGAGAATACAACGCTATCCATATTGGCGTCGTCCCCATGTCTTCCCTTTCTGGATTGAAGCGTTCTTTCCAAGGTTGAAGGAAGAGGCCACCAAATATAAGAAATATAGTCCTCCATCCAAAACCCTATTTCGATATTCTAAACTAATGAATCTTATTGTGAAAAACCCTTTAGATCCTAGCCACAAATCATAATGTCCTCTAGGCTTCCAAGTGGAATTTATCCACCAGATTAGGGTTTTTTTGGAGAGCAAAATTCCAACAAACTTCCCGATCAGAGCATGGTCCTTCATGTATTGGATTTGATCCCTAAGACTTGAAGATCGGATTTGCAGACCAGGAACCTAGATTTCCCTAGGAATACATTTCCCATATTTATTCTCGTGTTCTTAATCATGTGGCTCTTTCGATCCCTCTCCTCCCATTTTGTTTAGCGAGACCAGAATACTTTTGATCTGTACCTCAGAAGACAGATCCCTGGGTGGGGGGAAGACCCCACTCTTCGCTTCACCCTCCATGGTCGCTCAACCCTCCTCTATCTGGTAAGAATGCCCAAAACACCGTCACCAATCCGAGATCCCTCTAAATTCCACTCATAAATTGTCATCCTTGTTATCTTGTATGGTTGTGAAGTATGGGGGTGCAACATTTCTAGAGAATCTTGGAGGAAGATTGAGAAAATCCAGAAGCGATTTATAACTTATAACCTCAAAATTAAAAGCAATACGCCTTATCCTATTCTCCTCATATAAGTGGGTCTTTTCCCCATCGAGAGCATGGTTATGACCAGGTAAATGGTGTACAAGCATAAGATAAATAACATGGGAAACGAGAGACTTCCTAAAATTGCTTTAAACTCAAGTCAAAGCCAACTATGCCTAAAGCGGGGTTGGTGCAAAGATACCATGGCTTGGTTAAACCATTGGGGCATTAATGAAAATGACATTTTCAAGAAAATTGATAATGCCAAAAATATTATTACTTCTAAGTTTAAAGAGAAATTTTGGTGTGAGGAAAATTAGCAGTTAAGAGAAAATTAAGATACTATAAGGAGGTCATTAATCCTAACTTGGAAGATTAGAAGTATCTCTCAGTAGTAACTAGCTCACAAAAGAAAATTAATATAGCCAAGATTAGAACGAACTCTCGTGGAATCCATAGCGAAACAGGGCGTTGGTAAATTCCTAAAACTCCATGGTCGAAAAGGGTTTTCCATATTTGTGAATCTATGAGCGTTGAGGATGAAAATCACTCTATCTTAGAGTGCTTTTCTTACACCCAAATTAGATATGATTTTCATAGTATTTGCAACAATACAAACCTTTATGACCTCCTAACTTGTCAAAACTATATTGAGCTCAGAAAGATTATTGGCAAACTTTTTGAGCACAAGAACAAGATTTTAAAGTAAACAAAGTATTGTCCTTCTTAAGGTCCGATAGACCAAAGTTGGTCTCAATGGTCGTCGTCGTCGTCGTCATCGTCATCATCATCATCATCATATTTAGATAACTAGCATACTTTAAGGGTGAAGTGAATTAGGGTGATTATCTCCTGAATGCATTTTTTTGAATTTATATTAAGAATTAATAAAGGCTCTATTACTAAGAGAATTGATTTAATAGATAGATTTAGTATTGATTTAATATATTTTTTATATTATTTATTTATAGAAGTAATTAAATTATTTAATTTTTTTATGTTATTTATTTATTTATATATGAAGGTAATTACTAAGAGAATTTATTTAGTAGATTTTTATGTTATTTATTTATTTATAAAATTAATTACATACATAGGAAATCGAAATTAGAAGTAAAGACATTCTTTTTAACATAAACCAGGAAGATCTTGTATTTATATAAAAGGAATGCTAACAACAAAACATACAAAATAAGAGGCCAGAGACCTGCAATTCATACTATTTTTGCCCAAAAATACTAAATTGTTTGTGCTAGAGACTATTGACTTAAACCTACAAATGTGCCAAAAAAGACTTCTATCACCCTTCGAAGGGTATATATGGACATAGACACCTAAAACCAAAATATAGAAAAACATAAAATACCATTTGAACATGAACTACTCTTGTTGCTTTCCCTTTGGATCTTTGACTGACCGAACAACTGAGGTTTCCTCCATTGGTTGATCTCTGACAAGTGATTCTTGAAAATGACTAATTTGATTCATGTTTACCAGCTTCTGCAAATCCTCCTTCATGTAATGCATTGTGTCCATTAGCTCATGCAAATATCTGTGGTTGTCTTCAATTTGAGCGTCGTGATTTCCAATTTGTCATGCCATCCATTTGACCTCTTCAGCGGTTGAACTCCCTTCTGTAACCCCCTGATTCATGATGTCATAGAGCCATCGAATGTGCTTCTTGATATCTCTTAAGGATGCCTGAAGATCATTCAAAGTAACATCCCTGTCTACCATAGTTGCCTAAGAAAGAAGAAAATATAAATGTGCAACGAGATCTGAGCATGCCAATTGAGAACTGAGCGACCAATCCTTATCTTCAATGCTGAGGGATCCCAAGGAGAACGAATGCAGGGCCTCTACAGGAGAAACATTCATTGCACAAACATTCTCTGCACTGGGATGAACATTCACTGCACCAGGGAAACTGCTCACTGCACCACAAAAACCAGTTGTTGCACATACATTCTCTGCACCGAAAAATACATTCGTTGCACCAAGAAAACGGTTCACTGCACCACAAAAAACGGTCGCTACACCAGGAGAAACATAAGTGTAATGACCAAATAATGGAGCTGGAGGAGGCTTCTTGAAGGAATCTTCCATGGCTCGTGCGAGAACTCTAATATGCCGAAGAGAGCCTGGGTTGCATTAAATCCCATCACATGGGCTGCGTAAGAGCATGAGAGACAGTTGGACATCGGAGGCCATGCAGCTTGTCGGTTGTTGGGTCGCTGGGGAGTGGGGACATCCCCCCAAACATTGAGCCCCTCCTTAGGCCACCCTTGAGCCCCTCCTTCCTTGCAAGTGTTCCTAGGGGGCATAACTTGTATTTTTTAAATTACCATTAACCTCGGATAATCCCATTTTTAGCTTGGCTCCTTGGTTTTCCAACTTATCTTCTTCGATGTTGTTTCCTCTGAGAATGTGATAAAAAGCGGTTTGAAAATTTACACAGGCTTTCCGAATTCGCTCGTAGATTCTTCGAATTTTGACTGCTCCTTTATCGTATCCATTGATCATTTTGTGGATAACTTGCTTGGACTCTCCCGTGACAATTATTTTGGTGATATTGAGTTGTTTAGCTAGATCCAAACCAAAGAAGAGCGCGAGGGACTCAGCTTCATTATTGATTTTTCAACCAATACCCCAGGCATAAGTCGATACTATATTCTCTCCGAGATAAAAAAATGATCCCACCCACACCTGCCTCCCTGAATTAGAAGTAAAGACATTGAAGAAGGATAAGAAGAGAATTTTTTAGGATTATCTATTTATAGTTAATGGAAGATCCATTCATTTATAGCCTAAAATATGGGAGAATGGAGAAATAGAGAGATAAGGTTACGATAGCCCCTTGAAATATCCATAAAGCATTTTTTTTTCATAGCTCCCCCTTAATAATTTTAAGACTTTTTTTATTCATAGAGCCTTGACCATAAAGGCTTAATGGAAAATCATATACTTTTGCAAATCTTTGTAGACTGAGGAAACATCATATGTTCCTTGATCTAAGATATAATCTACATGAAACTTGACACAACAAAGAGTAAAACTTGATACACAAATAATGAACCTCCAAATGCGTCCTTAAAAATTGATACTGAATTTCGTAAGAACACAGACTTGCAATCATTTGCGTTGCAATATTACAAGGTTGAAAACTATTCCTACTTGTATATTCATACAAAGGGATCGTTTGCTTGTAATATCTTGTATATCCATATAAAGGCACCCTTTGTATTAGAATATCTTTAAGTTTGGACTCCTATAATAATGGTCGAACACATTTTTCACATTTGTTTTCAATAGTACAATGCTGATGTTTCCGAAGGAATCATGTAATTATTTGTGGGATTGACCTTGGGTGGGGATGACCCCATCTGATTGTCCCAACAACCCAGTTCACAACATGTTTACCAATGGTTAAACACAGTAATACTACTGTGACAAGGCTTGAAGGGTAGGCGACCCCTGGGATAGAGGTTGACCTTGATGGGCTTCGGGACGTCTCGGTCCCTGCTAAGTCACAAGTTATTGGTATATCTGGTTTGCAGGTTCTTGGATATACTCTAGGGAGGTTGTTGTTCCCATGGTTAAAAAAAACACAATAATACTACGTACAGGTATAGTTTTTGGTACGAATGCCTTTATATGAAATTTAAGAACAATGTTCAATGTTTTGTACAATAGTATAGTCAAGATTGGTAAATTATATCTAGACCATATATGCTTGCAAAGTATTGTGTGATTTAATGGATATAGAAGAGACACTTGATCCTTTGACATAAGCACTTAATTTTAATCCCCAACGATTAGCTCAGTTTGTTGGGTTCCTGTTGTTTCCAAGCTAAAAGTTAGGGGTTCAGTTCCTAGGCTTGATAAGGTCAAGGATCCTCCACCGAGATAGTTGATTTCTTGAGACATTTGATGCTATAGAGTAAGGCCCTCGATAATGTGCCCCCTAATCGTTTCTAATGAATAAAAAAACTTAATTTTAATATTAATAGAATTATACAATCCTTTGACATAAGTATTTAATTTTAATAGAATTGTATGAGTCACTTATTCCTACGAGATCTGACATGAGAAAAAAATGATACTATTATAATTATAGACCAGATTAATTCATGGTGGCGTTTTCACATAAAACATTAATCCAATAACCAAGCATTTAATTTTAATGGAATTGCATGAGTCACATGCTCCATGAGCTCGTTTGCAGAATGGAAAACACCCTCAAAACAGATAAGTAAGGAGCCAATGCAAAACCCTAGAAACAAAGCCGAAATGGATAACTAAGGAACCCACATGCAAAACTAGAATTGTTGTTTGTTCTGAAATGGTAGAAAGATTTGATGGCACTAAATTGAGGGGCTTATATATGAACAATAGAGGGCACATAGTTGAAGAGTTTAAAATCTCAATTGAAGGTATATTTAAGTATTAGTTTGAGAACAATATCTTTATATTTGATATAACGGGTCGACGAAACAATAAAAGTGTCATTTGGTCTTTGATTTAGTGGTAACCTAAACAATTTATTGTTGAAAGCTCATTTGAGCTGTGATGTAATGGTAACTTGGGGATTTTTTTTATGAAGTTATGTGAGATGTTAAGATGATGAGGTCAAAATTAACGAATCAAAGGAAAAAGCAGAGTGCAAAGGTTCCCACACACAGGAGGAGGATCACACACTCAACTCAATTGTATTACTAAGCAACACTTACATATATAGGTAAACAATCAACCAAACTAGATCCACGGATAATGGATTAGATCCTATCACTAAGGAACTGTCAAACCACTCATTATAAGTTTAGAAAATAACAATGAATACGTTTCTTCGTTATCTCTAACAACCTCCCTTAATGAAGAAATGGATTCTCTATAACACACAGTTTCTTTTTAAGATCCTCAAAATGAATTCTTCCAACTGGTTTGGTGAAAAATATCAGCAACATTTTCACTTGTACTACAATAAATCAATTCAGTCTCTTTAGACTCAATATTTTCTCGCACAAAGTGATGTCGCATCTCAATATGTTTGGATCTTGCATGATAGACTAGATTATGTGCCAACCTGATTGAACTCTAATTATCACACTGAATTCTAGTAGCTTGTTCTTGCTTTGTATCAACATCTTCAAGAATGTTCCTCAACCAAATGGCTTCAGAAGTAGCACTGTTCAATGCTTTATATTTAGCTTTCGTGGATGACAAAGAAACAACTAGTTGTTTCTTATTGCTCCATGACACGGCTCCTGAACCAATGTGAAAAGCATATCCAAAAGTAGATTTTCTGTCGTCGGGATTCCCTTCCCAATTAGAATCAGAATAACCTACCAACTGAACATCAAATACATCAGTATATAAAAGACCAACATTAATTGTTCCTTTTAAATATCTTAGGACTTGTTTTGCAGCTTTTCAATGTGTTTCACATGGCTTAGCCAATAATTTACTAAGGATGCTAATTGATTATGATATGTTTAACCTCGTAGTAGTGAGATAGTTTAGACTTCCCATTAGTTGGCGATACAAAGTACCATCTGTTTTTATTATTATCCATCATTAGTGTACAATTTCATATTTTGATTCAAAAGAGTTGATACTGGTTTGCATTCACTCATTTGAAAATTGTTAAGGATTTCACTTACATACTTGCTTTGAGTGATCAATGTCTTACCAGACTCTCTCCAAAATGCAATACCTAAAGAATAATGCAAATCACCAAGGTCTTTCATTTCAAATTCATGAGACATATGACTTTTAATATCTGCAATGAACTGATATGCTCTACTTGTATAATGAGATCATCAACATATAAAGATATCAAGCAAACATTTCCCTATTTATCTTTCTTAATGTATAGGCTTGAATCATTTTTTCTTTTCATAAAACCTTGTTGTTTAAAGAAAAAATCAATCTTTATGTACCACGATATAGGGGCCTGTTTCAACCCATAGATAACTTTCTTCAATTTGCAAACAAGACGTTCTCGACCTTTTTGCACAAAACCTTTAGGTTGAACAAAATACAGTCAGCTCTGTTAAATCACCATTCAAGAAAGAAGATTTAACATTTAACCGGTGTATTCTCCAATTTTGTTTTGTAGCTAATGCAAGAAGCAATTTGATTGTGTTTAATTTAGTTACCGGTGCATATGTTTCTTCAAAATCAATTCCCTCTTGTTGAGAATAACCCTTTGCAACTAGTATTGCCTTAAGTTTGTCAATACTACCATCATCATTGAACTTAGATTTGAACATCTATTTAGATCCTATGGGTACTTTATCTTTGGGAAATTCTACTAATTCCCAAGTTTTATTTCTCATAATTGAATTATACTCCTTATTCATAGCATTCACCCATTCTTCTGTATCTTTGGCTTGATCATAATTCAATTGTTCCATGACATTTATTACATTATTCAAGGCATAATCTCTAAACTTTACAAGAGGTTGAGTTTGTCGATTTGACCTTGTAGGTACTACAATACCTGTTGGAGTTCCATCCATGATTCTTCTGCCTTCTGTTGTTTCTTCATCTGAGGCGGTATCACTCATGTTATCACCTTGTTCCTGAACCTGCACTTTCTGAACAATTTTATATATTTTGACATTATCATATGAGATCTTTTGTTCATCAGAATTATTCAACCTGTTAGTTATATATGTATTCTCATGAAACACAACATCTCTACTAACAATCAATTTGTGTAAAATAGGATGAAATAACTTATATGCCTTATGATCATCAGAATAGCCAACAAAGACACATTCAATAGATTTTGCATCCAATTTTCTTCTATCATCTTTAGGGATGTGAGCAAAGGCCCTACAACAAAATATTCTTAAATGACTAATTTATGGTTTATAGTTAAAAAAAACTTCAAAGGGTGTTTGGAGCTCTAATTTCTTTATTGGACTCTAATAACTTCAACCCAAAAACCATTAGAAATGTTTTTACCTTGAAGCATGCTGCGAGCACATTCTACTAGTGTTCTGCTTTTCCTTTCAGCAACTCCATTTTGTTGAGGTGTATTAGTCACAATAAATTGTTGTTGGATTCCATTGTGTGTACAATATCTTTTGAATATTCTAGAAGTGTACTCACCGCCTTGATCCGATCTGAGGATTTTGATATATTTACATGTATGAAAAAACATAAGAAAAACAGCATGCAAATTAAATGGTCAATTAATAATATATAGCTTATTAATTAGATTTGGAATTATGTTTGTGTTAAAATTAAATTTGGATTTGATTACAAATAGTTAATTATTAGTTTAATAATGACATTATTTATTTATTTATGTACAAAGAATCACTAATTTTTTTAATTTTTTTTATTATTATATAAATCTATAATTTTCTTTAAATAAGAAAGACATATTCTTAATCATTAAATCTTTGTAGATTTTACAATATACATAATTACAAAAAAAATAAAAATTATAAAAATTAAAATATAACCTAGTAACCATCAAATAAATTTATGTAACTTCTACAGCATTTATTATGCTACTGCAAAATAAATAGATAGTTATCGCGTTTAATTGTGTAACTTATACCACATTTGCAAAATAAATAAATAAATAATTAGTTAGTTAGTTATAAATATAGAATGGATTTTACAGGGACACGCTGCAGCATTTTTTTTTCATATACGCGGCGCCTAAGTCACCCGCCGATGCTTTGCGGACGTTTGAATTTACTCCTGTTAATTGAGTTGGGCAACGGACACATATTTATTTTTTTAAATGAAGACGTTGGAAACGTGCTCGAATGGGATCACATTCTCGTGATTCGGTGAATGTGAATGTAGTTATAATAAAATCTACCAGGTCGGTAAATCTTGTTATTCCTTTCGTCGGCAGCACTTGGCTGCAACTCCAACTTCCAAGATCCTTAGAATATGTGTTGGGAAAGCTGTCACGTCATACTGGTGGGTGACACAGTTTAGTTGTGGATTTTTTCCAAGATAATATAATGGTCTTACTATTCAAGAATACATTGCATATTATAAGAAAAAATGTGTCCCTTTGGAATATTTATTTATTTATTTATATAATGGTACTTGTTTCCTAAATTGCTAGGTATATCATATTGTATGGATTCCTCCCATGTTTTAAGGAAGAAACATGTGAAGGAGGATGAAAAATAATGTGACCATAGAGAAAAATGTGGGGTACCCAAGACGATTCTAAGCACTATTGATGAAGTTATAATCATTTTAAATGTATCTCTTCATACTATATTAAACTATAAGTTATCGTTTTTGTTGTGGGTATATTTCCAATAAAAACGTATTTTGCAGGAAAATTTGATGGTGCTAATATTCAAGAATACATTGGATATTAGATGCAAAAATGTGTTGCTTTGGAAAAGGTACATATACTCTCATTTAAGAAATGAAATAATTATATGGGGTCAAACACTTTGCTTTCAGGAGCTTGTTGTTAGTGATTTCGCACTCCAATAGGTGAAAACGAAGTTTCTACTGGCTTAGGGAAGCCAAGGTAGAGTGCACACAAGAGAATGTCTCTTGCAGCACTAATAGTGTGAAGGAAGTGCAGTAAATGTAAGTAAAAAACAATAAAATGCGAATGAAACTATGCTAATGCGTAATATATACCAAAGTGTGAGTGCATGTGAGAATGGAAGTAAAAAAGACTAAAATGCAAATATTGAGCCATAAATGACTCTAAATAGTAAATATTAAGAGTAAAATGCAAACACAATAAAAATATCACACACATTCATGCAACTTACATGAAAGCATAACTTGATTTCTTTTTCATTATTGAAATAAATGGGGTTTACATTTGGTTTTGAGTTACCTCGAAGAGTAAGGGGCCCTTGTAGCTACACAATGGATGGTGTTCTTGGTATCCAATGGTCAATGGTTCTCCACCTCAAAACTCACTAGTTTTCGCTCTCAACAGTAAACATGGGTTCCAAGCTAAAGATAGTAGCTTAGGGTTTCTGTAGTAAAATGGGCAGAGTTTCGATAAGGAGAAAAGAACTATATGAAATGAGGGCCTCCACCCTTTAATTTATAGGAATTTTTACCAGTGGTAATGTTGCCCTTGGTTTTGGGCATACCATGTTATTGACACTAAGTTTCATAGCTTTCCTGCTCTTCTTTGGTTTTTAAATATTTTCCCCATTTTTCTTTTATTTTTATTTTACTTTGTATTTTAGGGATTATTTATGCAGAAAAATAATTGTTTTGGCCAATATGGTCATATAGTTAAGACTTTTGGGTTCGTGGAGGACAAAATTTAGGGAAATGGATATATGAATGATGTGGCTAAGGGAGATGAGCTAGGTGATCCCACTACAAGGAAAAGCCCTTGTAGTGGATGTCATAGCAGAGGCTTTTACTATTACAAGATTGCCAAAAAAAAATTTCGTTGCGACCTTTGCCAATGGTAGCGGATGTTTTAACGGATAAATGTTATAACAAGAAAAACTTAGTGACCAGATGTTTTAGTGGATGTTTTTTTATTAGTGCATTTTTTTGAAATTAAGCGCATCGATGCGCTTTCTAACAAAACGTGTTGGTGTTGTACACTGTACTATATCCACACTAGTGCAATCAAAGATAAAGAGAACCGTAATTTTCAAAATTTCAATGACGTACTAGTTCTCGCATATCGATTATACACATCGATTCTTTTTAACACAAAAACCACACCAATGCGATTAGTCACATTGTGCGCACCAGAAAAAAATTATTTAGTCTTTTTCCACACAGTCATTTGATATGAGAGCATTGGTGCGTATTAACCAATGATACGCATCGATGAGTATTTACCAATCATACGCACCAATGCGTATAAACCAATTATATGCATCAGTGACACCAACTGTCAAGTAAAAATATTTATTTTAAAATTGAGTTGTGCATTTAATTAACATAACTACGGTGCTCCTAATTATGGTAGACTCCCTGATGCCTAATAATGGTATGCACAGCGGTGCTCATAATTATGGTTGACGCACAGTTGCGTCTTTTATTTAACGAGTCATGTCGAATATGATTCTTCAAACAATTGTCACTGAAATTGCAACCAAATATATCAATTTCAGTGATTGTGTTTGTGAGTTTTATTAGTGTTCAGGGAGAGGCACCAGAGCAACATTAATTACCAAAAGCATCACATATGCTTATTTGAACAATGACTACTAACATTGTAGTGATATATATATATATATACACATTATTTATTTGAAATTGAAATATCATAGATGCAAACATCAATTGTAATATTTAATCATCCATACATTTAATTAACAATGTAGTGTTTCACATGTTACATTTGACAATAACATTGAAGAATACAATTGAGTAAAAATGTTATTTTCTTATACACCAATAACGCTATCTGTCATTCAAAATAACACACCATAGATATAACAATAATCAAAATATCAACATGCATGTAATTGTTACACTTATGATTAACCCATTGTTTTTTAATTCAGACAACACGTCCAATACATTATTATACAAAATGTCTTATTTTCATATACAATTATTTCAAAATATTTAGCAAGTTACAATAGCTTTCATTAACATCAATTAAATATGGATCATCATTCTTCGTTGGAATGATTAACAGTGCTTGAGCCACTAGCATCACTAGGGTTATTTTGATGAATGTTTTGTTGATTGTATCGATTATTTTCCTCTTCAATTTCAACTTCCAACTGCAAACATAAAAATAAAGTGTATTGAGTGTATCTACATTGCCGAGAATATTGATAAATAAAATAGATAGTATACATGAATGCAAATTGAAAAGCGATGTACCTGCATAGTAATAAGTGAGTCATGAATGATGTACATTCTTTCAAAACCATGTATCATGCCTTCCATCAACAAGTCTTATGTTGGCTCCACTCCATGCTTTGTTTCCTGCAAGTTTTATGCTTCGTCACATTAATTAATCATAGATTTAATATAACTTTTTTTTTAATTATAAAATAACAAAAGTAAAATAATATAGATACTTACAAAATCCACAATTTTTTTTTGATACGCCAACATATACTCGCAACCCTTTCTTAACCCAATGTCACTCAATTCATCTAATGTTTCTTCTCTATATGTTAACACCTATTTGAATACATACAAGGATTGGTAGTGAAAACACAAAAAATCAGATATACAAATCACAACCACTACAAAATCTTATTTTTTATAAGGAAATCACAAATACTCTCAAACTTTGCTATCAACCCCTTTCTTGCCTACCGTACTGTCTTGTGTGTTGATTGGGTTCCATTATGTTTTCTTTTCTGCATTAACAAAAAAAATGAAAATTAATATTTAATGATGAATTAATTAATGAGATTTCACAATCCTAAAATTTACACCTAACGTCTTAATTATTTGGTAGCTAAGTGGAATAGATAAATATCTATGTTATTTTGCTTTTACAAGCGAACTCAGGTTTTGTAAGGTAGGAAACCCTAGAAGAGCATAAATTCAGAGTCTATTTCACTCAAGAAGAGACCCTACGCAGCACAATACCTCTCGTTTTCACTCTCGATGAGTTAGAGAATATGTCAGCCCAGTCTAGGTGTTATGCTCTCTCATTCGCTAAGGTAGGCATCATAGGTAAGTGTAGCTAAGTAGACTCACAAGGATCTTCATTGGGTTTATAAATAAGGGGGAGATAAGTCAATTTTCAATGTATAACAACTATAATTAAGCTGATAGGCATTTTTATTTGATATTTTGGGTGGACTATGACCTATTTTTTTTGCTTTTTCATCTACTAACAAGGACGAGACAAGTGTATTGTCGAGATTGATTCTATGGCAGTCGTTCAAAATTTGAAATAACAATAATATATATATAGCCCATGAATGAATAACTGCTAGTGGTGAATAGATACAGTTCATGGCATATAACTAGAAGAATGTGAGATTAAAAAATAATATAAAAAATAATTGATAGTTGATAAATGGATAACATGAATAATGTTCATGATAACATGTAGCTAGGCATGGATAACTCATATTTGAACACATTTAACTAGAATAATATGAGGAATAAAGAAAATCCAAACTGTCTTCCATTCCATCACTATCTCTCAGTTATTCAATCCCAATCGAGGTGATCCAACCACAAATTATGTGGATGTACTAGTATGCTATTTATGGATTCATAGAGGATGGGGCCCTGGACACGCTAGTAACACCACTTTCAGACGCTCTTCTGAAAAACCCACAAATCATTTTCTAGCGTAGCAATTTAATGACTTTTAAATTCCTCCCCCTCTACTTGTGGGGATGCCATATTTTTATGTATGGTTCAATGTTGTATTTATATCTCTTTTTGGGTTAATCAAAACCTTCATTAGAGGAATTTCGGGGTCTAAAATGGGCCTCCTAAGGAAAATAATAAAATAATAGTTAAAATAATAAAATAATGGTTAAAATAATAAAATAATATTAATTAATTTTGGAGGAAGAAAGAAAAAAACTACTTTTTGTGTTCGTATTTTCGACATATCTCCCCGTGTTTTTACTCAAATTTCGATCAGGAGAGCTCGTTGGATGTGGAATTTGATTCCTCATCCAACGAGTACCCACACTGCATACTTTTGACAGACCCTGCTACCCCAAAAACAAGAAATACCTGAAAAAACGTGATGATGAGTGTCCCTAGCTTGCTATCATGTTTTGAGTAGCTAGAAGGTTAGAAAGGTCAATACTGGAGCAAAGATTTTGGAACTGAGATCTAATTTGGGGAAAGAAAGGAATTCTAAGATAAAATGATTTTCATCTTCGACACTCATAGACTCGCATGGATGACAAATCCTTTCATCCCAAGGCATTTTAGGGGTTTTGTCCAATACCCAATTTCAGTATGAAGCTCATGAGAGTTCGTTATGATCTTGGCAATATTAATTTTTTTCTTTGATCTCGTTAAGATAGAAAGATAATTTTGATCCTCAAGATTAGGGTTAATGATCTCTTTATAGTATCATAATTTTCTTTTAACCTCTATCTCTTTCTTGCACCACATTTTTTCTTTGAACGTAGAAATAATAATGTTTTTAATGTTATTGATATTTTACAGAGTGGTAGTTTCATCAATCCTCCGATAATTTAACCAAGTTGTGGCATTTTTAAGACAACTTTGCTTAAAATGAAAGTGGTTTTATTTGGATTTAAGAGAAATTTTAGGAATACTATTTACAGGAGGGTTAAAAAAAATACTATTTAATATTAAATTATTTATTTATTCTATTCATTCTACTATGAAAAAATTTAATAATAACCCTACTTCAATTTATTTGAATTTTATTTATTCTATTCATTCTACTATGAAAAACTTAATAATAACCCTATTTCAATTTATTTCAATTTTATATTTTAATTACATTAAAAATATATTATAATTAACTTTTATTTTAGAAAAAACAATTTTTATTAAAATGTTTAATCTCTAATATTTATTTAGTCTCTTAAAAAAATAAAAATAATATTATATATAACTTTTATTTAAAAAAAATATTAAATTAATTAATCTCTAACGATGAGTGTTGATAGGTACAACCAACCACTTAGTTTTGTGAAAATAGTTGGTCTTTAAATAAAGGCTAAAATATATAATTTTATATTCATTATTCATAACATATTTTAAAAGTTAATATAAACACAAAACAAATAATATTTAATAAACAAAAAACAAAAACAAATATAAAAAATAAAAACAATTTTTTATTGATTTCTTTAACCACCCTTTAACTGAAGTTTATTTAAATCTTAATCAAGATGTAATTAAGCATAACAAGATACGACAACCATGAAATTAATTCATGTTGTACACTTGTCACACTTAAGTTAATCTTGTTAATTTATTCAAGCAACAACTTGTTTTTTTTTTTTTCCCCGAAAAAAATTCATAATTTTATTTCAAAGTAGAACAAAATTACATATCTGCACATGTAAGAGGATCACTAGGATCCCTACATTGTCACATATTAGCTGTCTCATATAAAATGGATAGCTGTCTCATATAAACGTAACCAAAAAATTACAAAACTGTCCCAAAAAATGGATATCACAACCCAAATCAGTAAACAGGTCCCAAAAGTCTGAGATCAGACATACTGCCAAAAGCAAAGACCACCGCCTCTGAAATGCCGTCGCCGCCGCAAAGATCCCGAAGGAGCAAAACGGGTCGCCACGCAAGAGTATATCAAACAGACACCATCACTGCCATAAAGACAGGCAATCTTTCTCAGCAAAATTAAACAGATCATGAAGGAGCCATTCGTCCAGCAGCATGCCGCTCAAGATGATCGTTCTTGCTTTGGCCCCATCAATTGCAGCTTCTCCATGGCGAGAAAGATCAGAGACACCAGACCGGGCACCAGTGTTGCCAGTGCTCAATCTGTCCACCCGATTGTCTGCAACTTCAAAGAACAGCCCACGACCCAGGAAGGAAGCCCACCAAACTCGACCAAAACCCTCAGCAGCGAAGCCTCGACGCATTCAAAATCCTGGCAAAAACCACGGCAAGAATCTCGCGTCCTCATCAGCAAGAGGATATGACCTCCTACGGCCTCTCAAAGCCGATGCCGCAGTGAGAAGATCTTCGTCAAGCAGTTGATCGAAACATGGGCGGCTCAAGAACTCGGCGAGCGAAAATGCAGAGGAAGCAAAGAACAAGATCTGACTGAGAGAATGGGCATCTCAGAGACAACGGTGTCGATCCAGAGTTTGGAGACGAGCGAAGCAGAATGGCGGCCAAAGACAGAGATGAGCCAACTGAGAATGGCGGAAACAATATCCGAACCCTCCGGGCGCATTGAAGCAAAACCCTCGCCCCCAACTCCTTTGATTGCCCAAATCATGTGCCCGGGCCGTCGCTTCCATTGAGCAGATCTCCTCGGGCCACGGCAGGAGCAATCATCTATTTCCGCTACCATCACGCCCGCCGGATCAATTCCCTGCTCGATCACCTTCGCAAGAACGACCTCCAGCTCCCTGCAAAAACTTCGCCGCCCTCCAAGAAAATCGTTCATTCCTCAATCGACAAAGGCCAGGCCAAAGTCAGCAACATCGCGGCCGGCCTTGAATCCTTACCAGAACCAAGGCCAAGCTCGGGATCGTGATCTAGGGTTAGGTTCTAGGAGCCTCGACACCAGAGGCCTCCCTTCACCTTCTCCCCCCAGCAACAACTTGTTATATTTAGGTTAATCTTATTGATTAAGCAAGTCCAAAATCTGAAATAATATTTAAATGCCTATTAACATAATTAATATGTGTAGTATTTAAAATTTTACAAAATTTATTATTGATTAAGCAAATCCAAAATCTGAGATAATATTTAAATGCCTATTAACATAATTAATATGTGTAGTATTTAAAATTTTACAAAATTTATTTAATTATACATATAGTGTGTAGTTTTGCTAATCATTCAATATATAAAAAGATATTGATTAAATATCACTTTACAATGGCTTAAAAAACAATTTAATATATATAATTTATAATAGTTCTACATAATAAAATATAATTATTTGTTTGAGATTTTATATATTTAAGTTCATTAATAATTTTGATTTTTTATCACAATTTTATTGAAATTTGTATTATGTAGTTTTTAAATTACCAAATCACGTTTTATAATAGAAGAAACATATATATGTTTTGTTTTTTTTATTAAAATAATAAAATTATTTATAATAGTTTTACATAATAAAATATAATTATTTGTTTGAGATTTTATATATTTAAGTTTATTAATAATTTTAATTTTTTATCACAATTTTATTGAAATTTGTATGATGTAGTTTTTAAATTACCAAATCACATTTTATAATAAAAGAAATATATATATGTTTTGTTTTTTATTAAAATAATAAAATTGAAAATTATATTGAAAGGTATTAAAATTATTTAATAAATATTTTAAAAAAATTATATAAAAAAAATTATAGAATTTGTTAATCTAATTTTAATTATGTATTTATATGATTTTTTTTATGGTTGTTACATTTATTTTCAATATAAAGTAATAAAATAATAACTATTACAATGAAAAAAAATAACTCAACATGTTATAAAAGTTTTAATTTTTTATTAAATACTCTATTAGATAGTATTTTTATTTTATTTTATTGTATTTTATTAGATAGTATTTTTGTTATAGATAGGGACAATATGATTTAATGAATACTTAATCCGTAGTTGTTAATGTTTTATTTATTTCAAGTTTTAAATTTTTAAAGGCACCGAGTAGGACGTGTCATTTTTTTTGCGTTTAAATTATACACCAGGAAAATATTATTAAAATGTTAAATAAATATTTTAATTTTTAGTTTTGCAAATTTTACATGATGATGATGATTAATGGTCTTTAATGTCCACTAAGACCAAATTTGTTCTCTTAGCTTACGATAAGAGCGTGGCTAAAGTTCTGGTGGAATTGGATATTTCTTCTGGGCTACCTGCTGAAGTCGAGATCCTCTGTGGAGAAAGGCTATTAGTAAAAAAGCTGGACTACCTCAGATTACCCTTCAGGTGTCATTTGTGTCATGAGCATGGTCATCTTTGGCGTCATTGCACTCGTTTCCGGATCACCCAGAATGACTCTGGCTCTGACATCCTTCAGACAAATGATTACAACACTTGTTGCTCGCCCCGGTCACCTTCAGGTACACCTGATAAATCTTCCTTTCCTACTGTTTTGGTTACTGAATCCTTTCTCGAGGATGTTGATGGTCTTATTAAGTCTCATTCAAAGGATATCCCCCCTGACTCGTCCCGGCCACCTTTTACTGAACTTGAGTCCCTCTCCTCTCCTCAGGATGTTGTCACCCTTCCGGGGATGTCTGATTCTTCTATATCTCCCATTTTAGATTCTCCGGCACCTGTTTCATGTTCTCCAACCTTAGCACCTGTGATGTCTCCTTCTCACTTGCATAATGATTCTCGGCAGCAGATTACTGTTCCTATCGGTCCTCCTCCCTTGGATACTGCACCCGTTCTCCTTCAGACTCACGTTACTGACTCGTCACCCCCTTCTCTGCTCACTGCAGCACCATTAAACCCTATCCCCTCGCTCACCTCCTTTACTGACTTCCCTCCCCTGGGGACTACACACACTTCTCCTTTATTTTCTCCTCCTCACTCCAGCCCGACGAACTCCCCCTCTTTCACAGATCCCTCTCTAAAATACACACTCTCTATTTTTTCTGCATCGACACCTATCTCTCCAACTACTCTACCACTCAATTCCATTCGTTTCTCTAATGTTACCATCCGGAAGAATAAGAAAGGGAAAAAAAAACTCTCTTCTGGTTCTCCCCCTTACATCCCCCTCTCTGCTCGTTTAGATGAAGCTGATGCCGTATTGCCTCCTCGGGGACTTAGAGCACTGTCTCCCCTTCATGACTCTCCATGAAAATAATTTCCCTCAATGTTAGAGGCCTCGGAGGAAAGGCAAAACTCCTTCGTCTTCACTCCCTCTTCCACACCCTTAAGCCAGATTTGATCCTCTTGCAAGAGACTATGTGCAGTACCTTCCCAGCTCTTTTTGCTTTCTCCAAGCTCCTTCCCTCTTGGGAGTTTTGTGCCACTGACGCTATAGGACTCTCCGGTGGTTTCCTCTCTGCTTGGAACCCACATAAAGTCCGATGTCGTGCATTTCATACTTGTGTTGGTATTCTCCTGAATGCTTCTTTCGGAGGTCTCTCATACCCCCTCTCTATCCTCAATGTCTATGGTCCCTACAAAAACCGTGAGCCTTTCTGGGATTCGGCTTTTTCCAGTGGTTTCCTCCATCTACCCAATCTGATTCTTGGTGGTGATCTCAACCTGATTTTGCACTCTTCTGAAGTCTGGGGTCACAATCCCTCAATGGATCCCTTATCTGGGTATTTCTTATCCCTTTTTGATGGTCTTGATTTACGAGATCTGGCCCCCACTGTGACTGGTCCTACGTGGCGTAATGGACGGGCGGGTATTGATGGCATAAGTAAAAGACTAGACCGCTTTCTGATCTCGGGTTCCCTGATCCCCAGTATTGGGATCCATCGTGTCTGGACCCACTGCTCCGATATTTCTGACCACTATCCTATTATCTTGGAATGGGACAAACATTGTACCTCCTACAATTACCCGTTTAAGTTTAATAGATCTTGGCTTAATGATCAGCAGTTTGTGGATTGGGTCCCTTCCTTTTGGCATCAATCTGTCTCTGATTATGATCTGGATTCCCTTCTTCTAAAGTTGCGCACTCTCAAATCTGAAGCTAAGCATTGGATCAAGGATAAACAGTCCCATATGGATGAGGACCTGAATCACATTGAAACCTCCATCTCCTCTCTCCTGGCTGGCTCCTTTAGTGGCATTTTATCTTCTAAAGATTTGGATCTTCTCACCCATCTCAGATCTAAAAGGAAGTTGATTCTGGATCATTCCCTTCTCTCCTGGCAACTCAAGAGTAGAACCAAATGGAATCTGAAGGGTGACTCAAACACGAAATATTTTCATATGCTTGCTTCTGGTCGTCGTAACCAGAATACTATTTGGTCACTCCTAGATGAGTCGGGTTTGTCAGTTGAGGATGATACATCACTCAAAGCTCTGGGAGAATCTCATTTTGCACACATCTTCAATGATGATGGGGGTACTTGTCTTTATCAGCAACTTAAGGTCATCCTTCTCTACCCTAGGATGTTTCCTGTAGAAAGGGCTGAGGACCTTACCTGTGAGGTTTCTCTTGGGGAAATTGATTATGCTCTTAAGTCTTTCAAAAAAGATAGGAGTCCTGGTCCGGATGGATGGCCAGTCGAGTTTTACCTTCATTTCTTTGATCTTATGGGGCGGGATCTTTTATCTACTATCGATCAGACAAGGGTCTTTGGTTTCATTCCTCATTCACTGAATTCCACTTTCATCACCCTTATTCCCAAACTGGATAAGCCGCTGACTTTTGCTGACTACAGACCCATTTATCTCTGCAATCTCTTATACAAACTCATCGCAAAAGTCATTGCTGTCAGAATCAAGCCCTTCCTGGATTCGGGTATTTCTCAAGAACAATATGGGTTTCTCAAAAACCGCCAGATCGTGGACCCCATTGGCATTGTTCAAGAATCTCTTCACTCCATTAAATCTAAGAATCTTTGTGCTTTCATTATCAAGCTGGATCTCATTAAGGCATTTGACAGGGTTAATTGGACCTTTATTCGCCTTATCCTGATTCAGATCGGTACTCCTCTTCAAACTATCAACTGGATAATGGGCTGTATCACATCTGCTAATTTTGCTGTACTTATCAATGGTACTCCCACAAATTTTTTCTCGGCCTCTCGTGGTATTCGTCAGGGATGCCCTCTTTCGCCTCTGCTTTTCATACTGGTCATTGAGGGCCTCAGCTTGTTAATTTCTGATGCTCGTAGTCGTGGCCTTATCCGTGGAGTAAAAATCACCCAGTCTCTTGCCCTATCACATCTTCTATTCGTTGATGATGTTATCCTTTTGGGTACTGGAACTCTGCATGAATGGGCAGCATTTGATGTGATTCTGGATACCTTTTGTAAAGCCTCAGGTATGTCTATTAGTCTGGATAAATCTGTTTTTCTGCACAACTGTATACCAGCTCCTGAGCTCCTTAATCTCTCGGGTGTGGTCCCATACAAACTATCTCCCCTTGATTTGGGCTTCAAATATCTTGGTTTTTTCCTTAAACCTCTTGGATATAGGATAAAGGATTGGTATTGGCTTATCAAAAAGTTTGAAAAGAAAATCTGTTTATGGTCACATAAGCTACTATCACTGGGAGGTAGATTGGTTTTGATTCAAGCAGTACTCTCCAACATTCCTGTGTATTGGATGGGTTTAGCCCCCCTGCCGGTCTCAATCATACAAAAGCTGAGAAGTATCATTTTTACTTTCCTATGGGGATCACATGGTCAGTCTCATAAATATCATCTTGCTAGCTGGTCAGCCTTATCACTGCCAAAGAAATATAAGGGCTGGGGAATTAAAAATTTACACTGGTTTAGTATTTCTCTTTGACTTAAGACTTTTTGGAGAGTTCTTTTCAGTGATGGTCTTTGGCATCGGGTCATTATCTCAAAATATTTGAAGCTGTCTTCTGTCACTTCTTGGATTAGAGAGAAAAATTTCTGTACGAGGGGTGTTTCGGTTATATGGAGGGGGTTTATCCAAACCCTTCCTTGGATGGGACCGCACCTTACATGGCTCGTGGGAAATGGCAATGACATTCTGATTGGTTTTGACTCTGTGATTGGTAACTTTGAGTCATTTACCTTTCCTGATGAACTTAAATCGTATCTGGAGGATCTGGGTATAACCTCTCTGGCACTGGCACACAATATATTATCTGATGCTCAACATTACTGGTATACTGCCGATGATCTCTATCTTGATGGTGAATGGAAAAATATATGGAATGCATATATTAGATGTCTGGACCTGAATGGCATCAGACTTACAAATACACCTGATTCTCTGATCTGGAATTATGATAAGAATAAGGGATTGGTTACGGCTGAAAAAGTTTATGAATATATTATCAATACCATCCAGCCTGACTTGGGCAGCAGACTTTATGATACTCTTTGGACAAATCGTCTCCCAAGGAAGATTGGTTGCTTCACATGGCTGGCTATAAATAATAAAATACTGACTTGGGACAATTTACAGAAGAAGGGCAAAATCGGCCCTGGCATTTGCTCCATGTGTTGTGCTTTCGATGAGTCTGTTCATCATATTTTTATTTGTTGCCCGATATGGAGAGATATATTGGGGGCTGTATGTGATCAATTACAGATTAGCATTCCCACAGCTACATAATCTATTTTGGCTTTCTTTGAGCATTGGGCTTCATTATACCATTGCAGTACAGCACACTTTTACATTCCTCACCTCGCGATTTGGTCTGTTTGGAAGGCCCGCAATCGTGCGATCTTTGAGGATATCAAGGTTAATATATGGGCTGTGGTGCAGCAGATTGTTAATGCATTCCATGTCATTACCTCACAGTCAGTCACTAATGGTAGGAAAAAGAAATCTGACAGAAGGATTGGGCATAAACCACATATGATATATCCATGTGGGTATTTTGATGGAGCTGCGAATTCTACTACAACTGGCATTGGATACTGTATCTACCTCAATGAGAATCATCGTTTTGAATTTGCGCTGGGGGTTGGAAGGGGGTCTAATACTAAAGCAGAATTTCTTGGACTCTGGGCAGTTCTGCACACATCCCAAATGATGGGTTTACCATTGACCTGCATTTTTGGTGACTCATAGGTCATTATAAACTGGGCAAATGGTATATCTGCTCTTTCCCCACCAGAGCTCTTTCACTGGTGTAGGGAATCACTTCAGCTTCTTGAAAGCTTTACTGATCTCTCCATCATTCACATTTATCGGGAATACAATGGGATTGCAGACCGTCTTTCCAAACAAGCACTCATGTATTCCCCTGGTTTTGGATATTATTTTGAATTTTGGAGCGACATTTTGGTCCATAGTGACACATATCAGCTTTTCTGAGTGTATATTGGGTTTAATCCCAGCTTATCTGATATACACCATAGATTTAACCGAGTGCTCCTTTGGACTGCAGTACTGGTCCCATGTCTCCTGATAGATGGGAATGATGATGGTTGATCTTCATTATGATGAGGCAGATTACTGATGGGACACTTGTCTTTTTATCCCTTCCCCCCAGTTGCTATTCGACATGATTCGCGCTATATGATGTATATCTGGATGTTGTACCCCACTTATGGGAGGCTGTTAAAAGGCCCTTTGATTCTTAATAAAGAATACCAAGGAATGATTTTTTCCTCTTGAAAAAAAAAGACCAAATTTGTTCTATCGGACCTTAAGAGAAAAGACAAGATAGAAATTATTTGATTTGCTTTAAAATACCATTTTTATGCTAAAAAAGCTCAAAGAGGAGTGTCCGTAGCTTGCTATAGTTTTGAGTAGCTAAAAGGTTAGAAAGGTCAATACTGGAGCAAAGATTTTGGAACTGAGATCTAATTTGGGTGAAAGAAAGGAATTCTAAGATAAAATGATTTTCATCTTCAACGCTCATAGACTCGCATGGATGACAAATCCTTTCATCCCAAGGCATTTTAGGGGTTTTTTTCCAATACCCAATTTCAGTATGAAGCTCATGAGAGTTCGTTATGATCTTGGCAATATTAATTTTTTTCTTTGATCTTGTTAAGATAGAAACATAATTTTGATCCTCAAGATTAGGGTTAATGATCTCTTTATAGTATCATAATTTTCTTTTAACCTCTATCTCTTTCTTGCACCACATTTTCTCTTTGAACATAGAAATAATAATGTTTTTAATGTTATTGATATTTTGCAGAGTGGTAGTTTCATCAATCCTCCGATAATTTAACCAAGTTGTGGCATCTTTAAGACAACTCTGCTTAAAGCGAAGGTGGTTTTGTTTGGATTTAAGAGAAATTTTAGGAATACGGTCATCCCCTATGTTGTTTAATTTGTGCTTGTATATTAGATATCTAATCATAGCCATGCTTTCAATGGGAGAGAGCCCTGCTTCTAAGAGGAGAATATGATAGGGTGTGTTTCTCTTAATTTTAAGATTATAAGTCATAATGTGCTTCTAGATTTGCTCAATTCTTCTCCATGATTCTCTAGAAATGTTGCATCTCCAAACTTCACAACCATTTAAAATAATGACATTGACGAGCTTTTTAAAGAGGAATTTATTTTTGTTCCACATCACAAGGTTTGTCGATATACACTTGTTTTCAAGATCGAAGTAGGCTTGTCATCCTCTATTTACCCTCTTCTCAACACGATAGTTCCTATTGAGCTTGTGATGGAAGTCAATTCCAATATATTTATTAGAATTTACTTCCTCCAAGATTATATTGTCATAAACAAAATTGTCATAAGTACCCTTATTGGATTTGATAGTCATGACTTTATTTTTTTGGTGTTAACGACCATGCCCATATTGGTGCAGAAATTCTTGAGAATTTGTAATTGCTTCTCAATATTATAGGGGCTCCTTTCCATAAGAATGATGTCATCAACATAAAGAAGAAGCATGATGACTATTCTTGCTAAGATCATGCCAACAGAACCTGCTTCTTCTAAATAATCTTCTATCTTATTGATGTAAATGTCAAAAAGGGTAGGGGAGAGGGGGACCCTTGCTTAACTCCAATATTACACTTAATATATTGAGATTGTCCTTTAGTGTTTTTTAATTTGGCAATGATATTCTCATATAGCCTTTTAGTCGCACCCCTCAGGTCGAAAGGAACCTTTAATTCTTCTAATTTATTCCAAAGATTATTTCTAGACATTGTATCAAAAGCCTTTTTGAAGTCCACAAAACAACAAAAAAGATTAGATTTATTATTATGACACTCCTCCACAATGATCCTAAGCGTAATGAGGTGGTCTGTGGTTGAGTGAAGTCTTTTGAAGCCTGCTTGGCCTTTAACCAATTTTCCTTTGTTTTCTAGCCATATGCTAATTTTCTTTTCAAGGATAATACCGTATAGCTTGGCTAAAAGAGGGCTAATTATAATGGTTCGATAATTAGAGGGTTTAACTTTATCTCCAATTTTAAAAATAGGAACCATAAGGTTATGAGTGTAAGGCTTAGGGAAGCCATGCTTGACTGCTACATAAAAGAGATAATGAATACAGGGGATGAAGACAAATACTCTAATTTTAAGATTTATGCTTGGTGCCTTTTGATGTCTTTAGTTTTTCCATTAGCTAAGTGCTTAGTCCCAAAATTTATTAGAAGCCATCTGAAATAAGTGTAAAAAAAATTCTTTTTTTTTTAATTATAGTAAGTCTCTTTTCTTTTAAAAAGAACTTTGTACTTATTTATTTATGTTATCAACTTTCTACAACTATATTGTAAAAAATATATTTTACGAAATATTAAATACACGCTTTTGAAAAAACTTCACCTCAAAGAACTTATGTTGACGTAGTTAGATTAAGGATGTATGACTTTATTTTGTAATATAAAATCTTTGATTGCGCCGAGAGGCGCTCTACAACCCAGTATGGGGGAGATCTTGTAACATGATGTAACGTTACTAACGTTTGTAACATGTCGGCAAAAAATAATAGTGATAGTGAATATTATGGGAGAGATCTTGTAACGTGATGTAACGTTTGTAACATGTCAGCAAAAAAAATAGTGATAGTGAATATTATGGGAAATAAATTTTCTAATAGGCCAAAATAAAACAATCTAATATGGGGGAGATGTTGTAATCTTTCTACCTAACAAAACAATAAAAAAATAAAAATTTAATTATCCGTAAAAAAAAAGTGGGTCAAGAAAAAAACACAAAATTGAATTATCGGCAAAAAAATGTTGGCCTTGCACATGGTTTTAAAACCATGTGCAAGACATTCTCAACAACCCATGGTTTTATTGTACATGGTTTAAGAGGATTTGCACATGGTTTTTAAACCATGTGCAAGGCCTCCTAAACAACCCATGGTTTTATTGTACATGGTTTAGGAGGGCCTTGCAAATGGTTTTAAGACCATGTGCAAGGCCTCCTAAACAACCCATGGTTGTAGGAGGGCCTTGCGTATGGTTTTAAAACCATGTGTAGGGAAATGATGCAATGTTCGTTCCTAACAAAATAAAAAATAATAAAAAATATTATATGTTGGCCATAAATAATATTAAATATTAATAATAAAAATATTATATGTGGACCTTAAATAAAAAGATGTGTCTTTTGGTTTGAATCAAATCAATGGATACCTAAGAAGAGGTTTGCACCCCCAGATATTTGATCCATCTCGGCGGTTGATAGAGCCTAGGATTTGGATCTACGCTGGTATATGAACAATTTTTTGTGCCGAGAGAATCCTAGTATGGGAGAGATGTTGTCACGTTTGTACGCGACACTCTAATAAAATAATAATAAATTTTATACCCAACATGTCAGCCTACACAAAATTAAAATTAATAATAAACTTAAAATTTTTAATTATCTCCCAAAAACATTGTTGGCCACACAAACAATCCAATATGGAGATATGTTGTAATGTTCATACCTAACAAAATAATAATAAATAAATAAATTAATTATTGCCAAAAAAATGTTGAAACCATGTGCAAGGCCTCCTAAACAACCCATGGTTTTATTGTACATGGTTTAGTAGGGCCTTGCAAATGGTTTTAAAACCATGTGCAAGGCATCCTAAACAACCCATGGTTTTATTGTGCATGGTTTAGGAGGGCCTTGCAAATGATTTTAAAACCATGTGCAAAGCCTCCTAAACAACCCATGGTTTTATTGTATATGGTTTAGGAGGGCCTTACACATGGTTTTAAAACCATGTATGAGGTAGATGTTTTGAATACTAATATACTTTAATTTATTCAATATTTGAGAACCATATAAACATAATCCTAGATCTCACTTGAAGTTATATATAGGATAGTATTAAAATGTATGTAATCTTTAGGTTTGAAACAATTTTATGTTTTCATTTAGGATAGTATGGTAAGGTTTTAAATAAGGGTTTTTAAATTATGGGACTATGATAAATAACTATTAAAATATGGTTTTTTAATACTTAATCATTTATAATAATAAAAAATACATATCAATAATTTTTTTCAATTATATTTTAAATATGGTTTTTAAAATATAATTGAAAATATAGTCATTTTATAAATAGTATAATATTATAATGTTTTAATAGATATAATGTTTGAATAGTAAAAATGTTTTTAAAAAATAAAGATTTTAAAATATAATCTATTTATGGAATAGTATAATACTATAATGTTTTAAGAAATTTAATGTTTTAATAATTATAATGTTTTAATAGTTATAATGTTTTAATAATTTAAATAATAATAAAAATTTAAATCACATTTTTTTAAATATGTTTTAAATAATTTTTTTTAATTATAATTGCAAATATAGTCAAATTGAAAAGTGTCATATTTGAAAATATATTGAATTTCACTAACATAATTTCATTAGCATTAACTTGCACAGTGAGTTTTTTCTTTCCATAGGTTTCAGTGTATGGTGCATTAATATTAATGCATAAATTAGTAGCTACATTGATTGGTTCTAATGGTGGTGTATGGTGTATTAATATTAATGCATAAATTAGTAGCTACATTGATTGGTTCTAAAGGTGTATTAATACCTGGAGATGTTTGCACCTAGAGAGTTTGATCCCTCTCGGTGCTTGATAGAACCTAGGATTTGGATCTATGCTGCTAACGGTGAAATGAAAGTGGTGAGGATGAGGATGGGATGAGGATGAGGATGAGGATCAAGATGAAGGTGAGGGTGAGGGTGAGGGTAGTTAGATGCATTTTTTAATAGTATATTTAAAATTAGAAAACATTATCTATATATATATTAAAAATTAAAAATAAAAAATAAAAAAGATAAAAAAACCATTTTTAAAAATCATAGTAAATGAAAGACCCATTCATTCATAACCAAAAATATATGAGAAGAGAGCAATTGGAGCTGTAGGGGATTTTTTGACTTTCAGGATGATTTTCTGTCGGAATTCAGTGAATTTAATCTACAAAATCTATAATTTTTGTTGTTTGTTGGGCGATTTTAAACTTAGAAATGAAATCAAATGACAGAAAAAACTCCAAACATCCACACTCTGTAATATTTACAGTATTTCTGAAAGTTTTGAAAATTCCGCGAAGATTTATGGCGAAAAACTCATAAAAACCAAGGTAAAAAGATCCCCCTCTTTAAACAACTGGAAGAGCAATTTAGTTTCTTGATACAAGAACCAAGAACCATAGCTACATTTAAAAACACAATACGTAGGTAAGCTTAAAATAGCTTCTTGAAATATGCGCAAGGCGCTATTTTTTTTCATAGCTCTTTGACCATAAAGATCTAATAGAAAAAACATGTAATTCTTGCAAATCTTTGTAGGCTTTATAGGCTGAGGCAACCACATCTCTTCCTTATTCTTACATATAAACCATATGAAACGACTAACACTTATATCTATAATATAATATGGAACAAGAAAAAGTCAAAACTTGAACTTGATACACAAGCAGTGAACCTCCAAATGCATCCTAAAGAAACTGCAGACCTAATTCCATAAGAACATATACTTGCAAGCATTTGCGTTGCAGGATTACAAGATCGAGTACTATTCTTTCCTCTATATTTTGGACACGTGCTCAAATGGGATCACGTTCTCGTGCATGTAATGATTGGGTTGGGTTGTAGTATTTGTCAGGTCGGTATTGGTAATCTTGTTATTCCTTCCTTCGGCAGCACTTGGCCGCAACTCCAACCTCCAAGATTCTTAGAAGGGTGAAAAATGTATTACATGCTATTGGGCATTAAATGTGACGGCGGTCGCACTGTGCGCCGTTGGATCTTAGTTTGGAAAGGATCCGACAGCGCACAGTGCAACCGCCGTCGCATTTAATGCCCAATGGCATGTAGTGTATTTTTTGCCCCTTAAAAGATGTGTTGGGATAGCTGTCACATCACAGTGGTGGGTGACACAGTTTACACATCGAAGGAATGGCCATGGGATTGCAAAATGGCAAAAATATGAATGCTACAAGATATTTGGCCAACCTACAGACACGTCACAAACGAGACTAACAAAAAGGAAGGTGACACATCTACATAACACGTTCTACTTTCCACATAGGAGGGAGGGAAAAACAAATAACTGTTTTATGGAGGGAACCCCACCTAACCAACCATAGTGGGGTTTTTATGGGTCACTAAATAATTAATTAGTGTGCTGCATTAGGTGAGATGCTGTCTCCACACATAGACTTTATAGAACACAATCAAGCATTGATTCTCCAAAGTGGTTGTGTGGTTGTCATGATACTTTCTCATTTATTTAATCAAATAAAAATATTATTTATTTTTAGATATGATTTTTAATATCAACTTGATCATTAGATGTAGACTGGATTATTCTCTATAGCAGTGAATGTGGAAAGTCATTTTAAGTTCGGATTGATCTCCAAAGTCTTTATATTTAAATTTTCGATGATGTAAGCTTTAGTATTGATGACATTTTTATCTTTCGATCTATGGAAGAAATTTATACGCCTCAATCACACAAAGCTTGTGCTGACATAGTTAATGGATTAGAGATGTAGGACTTTATTCAATGTTATTATTGTATATGAAAATTCTTTAACATGTAAATGAAAGTATTAATTTTAGATGAATTTTTATGATTTTGGTAGTGTATAAGATAGTTAATATATTTTAATGTTTATGATTTTGCTAGTGTGTATCGGATAATTAATCTATTTTAATGCTATGTTTAGTCGTAAACTTATCTTTGTTAAAATTTATTTTTAAACTTGTAATTACTTAACTTTCTTAACTACTATTAATGTATTCTATCTTCTCACCCATCATTGTTTAACCTTTCTTTCCTATTTGGAGGTAGCATCTTGGAGTGGTTGGTTGACATAGATTTGGTTGAAAAGCACATTCTATGTTCGTTAGCTTAATGGTTGTTAAATACAACACTACTTAAAGTTTGTTTATGTTTATAGAGTGTTTTTAAAATATTTCAAAATCCTACATATATCAATATTAGACTATATGTTTATGGAGTGTTTTTAAAATATTTCAAAATTTTACATATATCAATATTACAGAGACTATTACTAAAATAATGAGTAAATTACATTAAATGTCTACATAAAGGAATTTTTTTAGATAGGGAATTGAAATCAAACATAGTATCTTCTATTTTATGATTAATATTTTCTCTTTTTATGCTTATTAATATTGGTCTTTTAGTATGTGTCTTTTGAATTTGGTGAATGAACGAGTGTGAGCAAGGATTACGAGACGAAGAAACCGAGGCTTGAAGCCGTCGCTAGGGCTCTTGAATGGGACAGGATGTGCATTCATGGATCCTCTCCCGGATCCCCCTCCGAAGGAGAGGAGACACCTCTTGAATGAAGCCTTTAGGGCATTGGTTTCCTCCTCGCCAACTCCTCCAGCGGCAAAGATCCTAGCATCTAGTTTTGTGAAGCGTGTTGCTGCTCCCTAGATCTAAATCATGTTAGTGACTTCTAGATTAAAAGCTCTTTCCTTGAGTGAGAGAGGATTAATAGGACAATTTATAGGGATCTTTCCCTCACCGAAAACCGTGGAGACATGGATCTCAAAGAATTGGTTACCTTTGATCTCTAGAGGCTTGAAACACTGCTTCTGCCGTAAAGAGTTTTTCACATTCTTGTTTGAGAATAATGAAGACAAGGATCTTATTTTTAGAAGTAGAACTTACTTCATGGGCCCGAGAAGCTTGCATCTAAATTGATGGAGTTTAGCCTTCGACACAAAGAAAGACGTGCCATCAGCAGTATCGGTTTGGGTTCACCTCCCACATCTCCCTTTGCACTACTGGAACGATGAAGCTCTCCAAACTATTGGGAATACCCTTGGGAAATATATTGATAAGGCAGAACCAAAGGGGCCATTATTCTCATGTGCAAGGATCTGCATGGAAGTAGATCTAGATAAATGATTACCAGAGGTAGTGACTCTATTCATGGATAGATGAGAGAACCTACAAAAATTTGACAACAAATTACTTCCTTTTAAGTGTAGAAAGTGCTACGAATATGGCCATTTTGTTAAAAATTTCCCAAAAGAAGCAAAAGAGATCCCCGAAAAAAACCAAGAAGAAGGATGGAAACAAGTAAAAAGAGGGAAAAAGACCCTAGCTATGCCTCCAAATGCACCCAATTTGTCTCATCCAAGAAAAAATAATAAGGAAACTGAGCCAATTAGTAAGGAAACACCCACCAACAATCGACCTCAAACACAACCGGTAGAAGAAGGAGAAATTCCTTCCTCAAACATCCATACAAAGGAAGCTGAAATAGAAGCAAGTGGGGACCTGATTTGCATATCACCTCCTAATACAAGTGGAGAAGGGGTCGTGAAAGATCACATAAGAACCTCATCTACAGGAGGAACTTGGGCAGCAATGGTAAAGCAAAGAAAAATAAACCAAATGGTGGTCTCCCCATTTCAATCATCTTCACAAGGATATCAAGAAATACTATAACAAACTCCACCTTCATCCACTAGGGGAAGAAAAACTCAAAGACACCATAGATAGAAGGAAGTGGAAAGAGAACTTGAACTGGGGAAGCAAAAGAGCATAGAGGAAACTAATATTCTACAAAATACTAGAAATATTGGAGGATCAAGAGTGGATAATAGGTCTAGATCAGGGCCTGAACCGATTAGGAAGTAATGAAAGTTGTCTCTTGGAATTGTAGAGGTTTGGGGAGCTCAGTAAAAGTGGAAGCAATTAGAGACATCCTAAAATATGAGAGACAATACATTCTTCTAATCTAAGAGACAAAAATGGCTACATAGGAAGTAATGACCCTTCCAATTTGGAAAAACTATTCAGGAAGAGTCATTAACTCTAGAGACACATTAGGAGGAATAATGAAATTATGCAACATGAACAAGTACTTAATAAAGTCAGTGAAGGAAAACAATCATTAGATTATGATAGAGATACAAAGAAAAGATGAGAAAGATAAAATTTTCGTTTTTAATGTTTACAGTCCAACTCGCTAGAGGGACAAAACGATATTCTGGGAATATCTTAGCTTGATGGGTGAAGATGTGCAGGGTCAAGACTTCATCGTTGTTGGGGATTTAACACCACTAAATTGGAGCTAGAGAAGAGGGGAGGATTGATTGTTAAGGACCCTTTTGGAGAGAAAATGGAGGATCTAATTTCATATATGGACCTATGGGACCCCCCTCTTAAGAATGGGAAATACACCTAGAGTAATAAAAGGACAAGCCCTTGACATATCTCTGTAAGAATTGACAGGTTCATGATAAGCTCCCCCTTTCTTTAAAAATATATGTTCTTAATATCTATTTCCCTAACTTCAGAAACATTGGACCATAAGCCAATCTCCTTGCCTTTATATCCTTCTAAAAACATGGGACCAATTCCTTTTCGGTTTAATCCTCTTTGGTTACATGAGGACAAGTAAAATAAATAATCTAAAAAGCATGGAAATCCATCATATCTAGATCAACTAGTTATATATGGGAGTCAAAGCTAAGAGAAGTGTGCTATGCTCTCAATAAGTGGGACAAGGCATCCTTTAAAGGGCCTACTCCCCCAAACAAGCACATCCAAGAAGAACTCACTACACTTCAAAGGAAAATAGAGAGAGAGGAAATGATTGCACACTCTTTGAACCAAGAAATTGAAATGACTGTGAGGATCTTAAAGGTAGCAAGGTAGGAAGAAGAAGAGTGGAGGATTCTAGGAAACTCTGGATAAAAGGGGGAGATAGTAACATTGAATATTTCCACAAGAAAGAAAAATCTAGATTAATTTTCAACATCATTAAAGAGTTGAAAGACAAAAATGGACAAAAGATGGAATGGCAGGAAAACATAAATAATCATGTATTCCAACACTATAGATAACTCTATTAAGATAATGAAGAGACATACCCCATCTCTCAAGAAGATTTTTTCTCTGACATTCCTCATAAAATCACAGGGGATGAGAATGAAAAGCTACTAAGTCCAATATCGGAACATGAGATAAGCCAAGTGATTTGGGTGTGCACCCAAACAAGGCTTCGTGACTAGATGGATTCACCATCAACTTTTATATGGCTGCATGGGACATTATCAAGGAGGAGCTGAGAAGAATGCTCAACTAGACAAGGGAAAAATAAAAAAATTGGAGGGGCCACCAACACCTTATTTCTGGTTCTGATTCCAAAGGAAAAATCTCCTAGATTTAGGTCAATGTCTCTCTGTAATACCTCTTACAAGACACTTACAAAAATTCTGATCACTAGAATGAAAGAGCTTATGAAACATCTGATAATGGACCCCCAAGGAGGATTTGTAACTGGATGACATATTCTAGACAATATCATCATTGTCTAAGAAGACATTCATACTAGAATGGGAATAAAACAATAAGGTAGGCAATAAAACTTGATATGGCTAATGTTTTTGATAGGATTAACCATTTTTTTCTATTTGAAATTATGCTCAATCTTGGATTTTCTAAGAAATTCGTTAGGTGGATCAAAGCATGTATTAGCAGTCCATATATTGCTCCATTAATAAACGACATGCCAACAGGTTTCTTCTAAACCTCTAAGGGACTCAGGCAGGGCTTCCCCCTGTCTCCCTACCTTTTTTTGTTAATAGCTGACTTACTGAGTAGAAAAATTCAAACAATGCAAGAAAAAGGGGAACTAAAAGGCCTTAAGATAGCCAGGGGAGTCAAACGTTCTACTCATGCTTAGTTTGTAGATGATACAATTATTCTAGGTGGGGCCTCTACGATGATCGTAGAAAGGTTAAAAAAACTTTGGACTCTTTCCTAAAAGCTTCAGATGGCAAGGTGAATACTGTAAAATCTAAAGTGTATGGATGGAATCGTCTGCCTAGGATATTGAAAAAGATAGAAAGAGATTTAGGATTTGAAGGAAAGCATACGTGGAACTCATTCAACTATCTTGGGACTCCTATTTTTAGAGGAAAAAAAAACTTAGCTGAATTGCAAGGAATAGTTGAAAAGATCAAGAAAAATATCTCCTCTTAGGGAGTTAGGTGGCTTAATGTAGCGATAAAAATTGTCCTCATTAACTCCATCCTCTTAGCCTATCCTATCTATGCATCTCCGGTCTCTCTAGATCCAAAAATAATAACGCGGGAAATTACAAAGGAGCTTCGAAAATTATTATGGAAAGGTGGGAAATCAAATGGATTAAAAAAATTCCACCTCATTAATTGGGACATTGTCTGCAGTCCAAAAAATTGTGGAGGCACTGGTATAAGAGATCCAAACTGAATGAATCTGTCCTTAGGAGCAAAAATCCTTTGGAGGGTTGTTTCTAGAGAGAAGGCATGGTGGAAAGATATTATATGGAAAATATATATATGAAAGGAACAAGTAAAAGGTGTATGGATGAGCCTCTCACAATAGGGAATGGATCACGAATCTAGAATCTATGCAAGAAGGAGAACAACATTATTAAAAGAAACCTACATTGTATTCCATGAAATTACAAATGAATTAGGTTCTAGAAGGACAACCTGGGGCCTATAACTCCCTCAAAATACTTGGAGGCCTTAACGGAGCTCAAAATTGGATGGATTAGTCAAATATCTTCACACTGTATGATCTCTCCTTCTGGAATAACAATAGAATATGGATGGGATGGAAACAATTGTAGGTCTTGAATCATCTTCAACCGTATTTAGATGCTCTACTAACCATCCTCCAAGGATCCATGCCTGTACAAAATGATTGCAGGGGCTGGGGTAAATCAGGATCATATATAGTGAAAGATAGGTATAGTTACATCTCCAGCAATAAAGAAAGCAACAGAAAGGATTCCAGGTGGGCCAAAGTCTGGTGTAAGGATGGGCTCCCAACGATCAACGCTTTCTTTTGGATTTTAGCCCATCGTAAAAGTTTGACGACTGAGAACTTGAGGAAAATGAGAATTGAAGGGCCGACTCGATGTATACTCTACAAAGAGTCGAAAGAAACTCTTCATCACATATTTCTAGAATGTAAGTTCACTCAAAAGGTCTTGTATCACTCACTATATGATTTGCAATTCAACTTGATTTTCCCAACAAATTGGAATGATTTGTTTGACTGCTGGAAAGATTACTACCAAGGATCTCTCCACCAAAAACCTGATCTTACAAGGGCTTCAGTATTTATTCCAAAATACATATGCTAGAAGATGTGGGCAGTAAGAAACAAAGAGATATTTGATGGCGAGGTCTCAATACCTGAGAAAGTATCAAATTCGGTAAAGTCATTGTGGGTGGAGGTCCTACTGTCACGAGGGATGATCAATATACATAAGGATCCATTGAAGGATTAATAAAAATCATGGTCGAGATACTTTCTGGCATCTCTTTTTGGCCACAGCTAGTAGGCAACTGAAAGAAGTCCAAATTCTTTAAAATGGCAATTGAGGATGAGCAAAGAAGTATTTGCTAGATGGTGGATGAATATTGGTTGCAATTCTTTATTTTTTTTGGGAGCCTCTAAAGGAGATCCAGGGTTGGTAGGAGCTAGAGGAGTTATTTTTTATTCTAATGGAAACAAGCAGAAATAATATGCATGGGGAAAGGGAAAAAATATAACAATTGTGTGGAATGGTTGGCTCTAATCAAAGGACTGGAGATATCAAGCAACATTGGGATATAAGAGCTAGTTTTATTTGGAGATTCTCTCATGGTAATAAGAGAGGCGAGGAAGTTGATCATGAATGATAATATTTCATCAATAAAAATGCATCATATATTCAAATGGCTGGTAATTGAGTTTAAAGTTACAAAATTTTTCCATATCCCGAGGGTAAATAACAATCAGGTAGATCTATTGGCCAAGAAAGGATTAATTCTTGACTATGGAATTTTAGTCTACAATGAAGGAAGATATGAAAGAAGTTGGGTCCCTTGATTTGCACATCATCTTAATGGGAGGAGCAATTCTTATCAGCCTTAAACATCATAGGAAGAAAACCTTAGAGGGTTGTGGAGTCTGGTTTTTGGTCCCACAGTTAGCAATGGGTGAATGGAGGAGCAACGATCAAATTGTCCCCTATGCAAATGGTTGGAATAAATACAAACAAAAGAAAGGCAGGATAAACTCCATCAATTACTTGACTGGTGGAAATATCAACAAAGTGGAGGGGAAACACGATGGGAACAAATTCCCTTGAATGAAAATGCATTGTGATGGAGCCAAGGGAAGTAAGAATTGGGGCATAAAAAAATAAAAAAATAAAAAATCTATGAACAAAAAGAAAGATCTGCAGAAGGGAAAAAAAGATAACAAGAAAAATGAGGAAAGAAATAAAGGAACTGAGGGAGTGTCAAGAGAAATCCTAGAAAAATTGACAGCATCAGTACATTTGGACCCAGATTTAGGTGAACCGCAGCTATGTACACCTTTTTCTTGCTCACATTTTGGGCAAGTTGTCAAGAATGACAAAGATGAGTTGGAGGAAGCAATGTTGAGTCCTTTTGGGAAACTAAGAATCGGGTGGAGCACCAAAGAAATGAAATGGGTACCTTAATTGCCTGGATTAGTGCAGAATATGAGCTTGGTCTTTGCAATGAACTTTTTTTATTTATATATTCTTGGATAGTTTGTAAGGAGATATAGCCTCCATAGAATAGGGAAGTATTATAACAATTACAAATATTCCAAATATGAACAAGAAGTAGTGGACATTGTCATACTCTAGGAACATATCTTCCACATCATAATGTAAAATATTCTTTGGTTTTATAAGTACAAATGACACTCAACCGTTTATGTTAAGAAAAAAATATAGGTTTTTAGTTTTATGACAAAGTTCACTAAAACCCCAATCACATATGCAATAACAAAACAACCCTCTTTCATATGTCTTATATGTATATCTAATACTTATAATACAATGGCGGGTGTGAAATAAGGTCATCCATATATGCAGGGTTGAAATTTGATGTCCTACCTTGCACGTCAAGATATTTTTATAGGACGTTTTAATTTTAACATTGTCTTTCATTTGAGGTTTAAATCTTAGTTTTAAACGCCATAATAATAATTGATTAAACCAAGCACACACATAATGGCAAATAAGGTTTATTGTGGAAACCTTTAAATATACTTCTTCACAAGCAATACAATGGGTCATTACCATGGGCCCAAAACTCCATGACCGAGTCAAGTTTACCTAACAATGAGAGACAACGAGACCATGACAAAAATCAAAATTTCCATATTAGAAATAGAAATATAAAGATAAAATATAGAAATATATATACACACACATTTGATTACTAATAACTAATTAGTAATAATAATAGATAACATACATACATACATACATACATACATATATGGTTTTGGGACATAGATATTAATGATGTGTAAAAATAAAAATGCACTTCAAAATGATGTGTAAAAATGCATTTCATTAAGGACGTTTAATTTTATGAAGTGATAGTATTTTTACATGTAAAATAGAAAATAACGACTATTTACCCATCAAATTTCAACCATACATATATGTAGTCTCATTTTTTTAGCATTTTTTTAAGGTAAATCCTATCAAGAAATAAACCTAGCCAATAAGATAAGTAGGGTCTCCTTAAAAAAATTATTTCTTGTGAGTATTTGCTTAGCAATATTGAAAAATGAACTTTTTTTTTACCTATAAGCACTAGCTTATCCATTCTCACTACAGATTATCTACAATCAAGGGGATAACTACCAATTTAGGTCCCTCCTATTTGTTCACAAATATTTCTTCTCACCAGGGAGGATATTGGTTGTTTTTCTCTACTTTCTTTAATAGATATTAAAGAGAAAATTAGTTGTTTTTCTCTACTTTCTTCAATAGATATTAAATTGACTTGTAAGTTTGAGAGTTAGATTTTTTTTGGTACCTAAAGGAGATTGAATCAAATTCCTTAAACACCTTATGTAAATCATGATTTATTTTAAAAAAAATGTTCACCTTATGTAAATCAAGATTTATTTAAAAAAAAATTATAGCTTACAAAAATACCTCAATAGAAAACTTGAGCAACCCCAAAGGCATGAATATACTAAGTTGGGGTAAAAGAATGGTCGTTAGGAAGAATAATCACAACGCTATCCTCCAAAGAGCCCATTTTCAAAGCAAACAAATGTAATATGAATTTAAGAGATCGTGTGCAAAAACTCACTTGTACTTCTTAAGGGTTCCCTTACCCACCATATATCTTGTGATTTATTATTAATATGCACTATTGGGAGTTTTGTTTTAATTTTTTTACCATGACTTATCTTCCAAAAGCATGTGTTCTATTTTATGGGTTTAGTTGAACTTAGGCTTGTAACCTAGGCTTGAATTCAAGGCTTGAAACTTATAGAAGTAGCTTAGGATCATGGAAAATTAATTATTTTGGTGTGCAAAAGATGCAAATCCAGTCATTTAGTCTTTGTTTGATAAAGGACTTACCAAGGATTCAGATTCTTCATATGTTGTTTCTGACTGGGCCCTTAGAGATTCAACGACCCATTTTGTGGTTCAGAAATGATCATAGTATCTTTCAACATAAGAGGGCTAGGAAATGGCCCTAAAAGAGCTGCTTTGAAGGCATTTTCGGAGAAAATGAAACCCTGTGTGATTCTCCTTCAAGAGACAATGTCTAATACAGGTTCTGCTCGTGATTATTTTATGAAGTTAAAACCGTCTTGGTGAGTTTCAACGTGGGATTCTAATGGATTATCGAGTGGGACGTTGGTGGACTAGAATCCACAAGTGGAAGACCTTAAGGCTTCCATTACGGAAACATGTATTATGGTTGAAGGTCACATCCTCAGCTTTACAAATGTGCTCAAGATTTTAAACATTTATGCTCCTTATAACAAGAGAATGGAGTTTTGGGATTCTATATTTTAGTCTGGCTTATTGGAGGATAGGTCCCTGATAGTTGTAGGTGATTTCAATTTCACGTTGTCAATTAATGAAGTTTGGGGTTCTAGAAAATCTGAAGACCCCTTAATAGATTATTTTAGTTCTAAAATAGAGGAAATGAAGCTGGTAGATATTTTTCCTAATTTTTTGACCCCAACTTGGTATAACAGTCACTGTGGGGAGGTTGGTCTTGCTAAAAGGTTGGATAGGTCCTTTATTGTTGAGGATATGTGTGAGGATTTCGGTAAGTACAAATCTTGGTCTCTCTCAGTGGGAATTTCAAATCACAAGGTTTTTCTATTGCAGATTGACTTTGATAAAAGTTTGGTCAAATACCCTTTTAAATTAAACCTGATTTGGCTTGAGGATCCTCTTTCCTGTGCTTTTGTCGGAGAACACTGAAAAAATCTGTCTTTGGTCTCCTATTCCTCTGCGATGTTTGTGTTGGTTGCTAATTTAAATAAGCTTTGGGGTGGATGTCCAGGCTTGGGAGAAGTTAAAAAAAGAAGATTATGTGAAGGAGCTTGAGGTGATTGATACTGAAATACAATCTTTATCTAATGTAGTAGATGACCTTTTTCCTCCATTGATAGAACACATAGACGTTTGGATTTGAAATCAAAGCGGGGTAAAATTTTAAGGAAAAGGGAAGAAAATTTAAGACAAAAAAGCAGGGTTGTCTGGTTAAAGGCGGAAGACAATAACTTGAAATTTTTCCATAAGTTTTCCAATCAAAGAATATTGGCAAATGATGTGTGGGAAATAGGTACTAAGAATGGGGATATCTACTATGACCAAAAAAATATTAGAGGTGGTGTTGCTGATCATTTTAAATCTATTTTCTCTTAAGTGCAGGGGTTCAATTTGGAGAGCCAGATGAAAACTATCTGAAATTATCCTCTATACTTTGAGAATGAGGACTGTCTTTCTGTTGGTAAGTCGATTACTGTGACAGAAGTTAAAAATATTCTAAAGTTGTTTTCTAAGGGAAAAAGTATAGGTCCTTATGGCTGGACGGTGGAGTTTTTTGGGATTTTTTTTAATCTTTTTGGATAAGAGATTTCTAATGCAGTGGAAAAAAACGGGTTCAAAGAAATGTTAATGAGGTTCTGAACTCTACCTATCTCACTCTTATTCCTAAAAAAGATCGTCCTGAAAACTTCAATGATTTTCGTCCTATTTCTCTTTGTAATCTGCTTTACAAAATTGTTTCAAAGATTATTGCAGAAAGACTGAATCCATTTCTGGGAAATGCAATATTTGAAGAGAAGTTTTCTTTCTTACCAGATAGGAAAATTACTGATGCAGTTGGGATTGTTCAAGAATGTTTACATTCTGTCAAAACTAAAAAAAAGAATGCCTTCCTCTTGAAATTGGATCTTCTCAAAGCCTATGATGGAGTGGATTGGTCCTTTTTGCGGTTAATTTTGGTTCAAATTGGCTTATCTCCCAATGTAGTTGAGTGGATTATGAGTTGTGTTTCCTTAGCTAGATTTGTTGTGCTCATAAATGGTGTTCCTTCTACTTTCTTCAAAGGTAACATGAGAATTATTCAAGGTTATCTGCTATCCCCTTACTTGTTTATTTTAGCTATTGAAGGTCTTAGTCTTCTTATTCGTCAGGATGAATCCCAAAAGAATTTTTCAGGTCTCAAGGTTTCCAGGGGGATTTATATTTCCCACCTCTTTTTCGTTGATGATGTTTTCATTATTGGAGGTGGCTCATTTGATGAATGGCTTCATTTACAGAATATCTTAAATATTTTTTGTGAACCCTCGGGCTTAGAGGTAAGTGGGAAAAAATCTTCTCTCATATACTCTTGTAAGGATCAGTCTTTGAAAGATTCTTTGACAAATTTATTTCCTTTCAAAACTGAGAGTTTTGATGATGGTTTCAAGTATCTGGGTTTTCTCTTAAAACCCAATGGTTATCATCCTAAATATTAGGATTGGATTTTCAAGAGAATCACTTGTGAAATTAACAGTTGGTCCTTTCATTGGCTTCCTTTGGGTGGAAGGCTCACTTTGTTCTCATTTGTTCTTTAAGGCATCCTTGCATATTGGTTTTCCTTATTTGCTATACCTGCTTCTATTTTATCCAAGATAAGAGCTAAAATATTTCATTTTCTTTGGTCAGGTAGCGAGGAGCTTGGAAAGATTCATTTGTTCTCTTGGGAAAGTTTATCTATGCCCTGTGACCTTGGGGGCTGGGGGATTAAGCATATTGATAATTTCAATCTCTCGTTATGTGCAAAGAAATTAGGGTGATTCTTGTTTAACTATGGACTTAGGGGAAAACTGATAAAAGATAAATATCTAAAGGGATTGGATCTTGTTCTCTGGATAAGGGAGTTCACTATGAAAAATTCCTCTTTTTTTGATTGTTTGGAGTAGTCTGATGAAAATCCTTCCCATTATCATTCATGATTTGAGCTAGCAGGTGGGAAGATGAGTACAAATGTTTCTGTGTCTTGACCTAATTTGTGGCATAGGTGAGGATTACAAGCTATCTCAAGAGCTGGTGTTGGAATTTTATAGTAAAAACTTCTTGTGTTAAAACAAGTTCATTTGGGCCCTCAGATCAACAGGTGGGTTGATTCTTCTGATTTGGGGCTGGTTGGACGCTTTGAAAATGAATGGGACTTGTTTATTTCCAAACTTTATCAAGGGAATACATTACTACATATCGCTCAAAATTCCCACAAATTTTTTCCACGAAACAGTTAAAACCAATGCTTTCGTGGAAAAACAGATTTAATTTTTTGAAAAAATTGAAAATTTTCTCGACAAGAGCAATGAACCTTTAATATTGTCGCTATTTCCACGAAAAGAGACTGTCACTATTGCAACGAACATTACATACTTTGTCTCTCTTACGACGATAAGTCCATATGATCTCCATTGTGATGAAGGGCAGACTTTGTTGCTATTGCGACGAACATTACACATATTGTATCTATTGCGACAATAAGTCCATATGGTCGCTATTGGTATTACTAATTTTATTATCTCATTTTGTTTCCTACTATTTAATCCAAGCTTCAATATATCTCACCCAACCTATTCTCAACATGTGGTTGCTACATTTATATTCATACAATAAGCAATACCATAGAGCACGTCTTTATTCAACTTGAGCAATTTGTGTTGTAATTTAAATAGAAAATCATGGCTATAGACTACAAAAAAATACATCCAACTTCAATTGAAAAAATGGGTAAGGGGTGTTCCATTTAATTTTAAACAATAGGTCATGCAGTGTTTTTGGATTTGCTCAATTTTATTCCAAGCCTTGCTAGGGATTTTGCAAGCCCATACTTCATAGTAGTAAAGAATAACCAATTTAATTAAAGAGTATTAAAAAATAGTTTTTTCTTATCTCGATCCTAAGCTCGATATTTCTACATCCATTTTAAGATTGTAATAATATTTCCAACCATTAATGACACACATGGTATTCTTAGACACTTTAATGGGATTAATATGTATCCTTAGATATTAGCCATTCCTACCTTACAATGATTTTTATGAACTTGCTTTGCTTCCATTGCATTGTTTGGACTATATCTGTGGGTTTTAGTGATTTTTCTTTGAGAATTCAAATATTTATTTCTTACCATTAAAAATTTTAAAGGGTTTGAATCACCCATTAGGTTTAATTTCTTTCCTTTTTTGGTTAGTTTTATTTTAATTACATTTTTTTGTAAGAAGTGATAAGATTTTCACTCTCCATATTTTGTAACCATCCAAAACTACCCTATATTAAGACTTATAGCAACACCTAAACCTCTTTTGCCCATTTTGTGCAACATCATGGCTAACACATCAAAGGTTTATGGGGTTGTGACAATTCATAAGGATTTGACATGTTAGTGATTAGTGTTATATTCTAAGTTATCAAGTGTTGTTACGTATGTCATTTTGTTATGAGGTCAGCAAAAAACAAGCTAAAGCACATAAATGTTTGTACTTTACTTGCAAGCTACCATATCATGTTTCCCATAAACCATGCACTATGTTTGTACTTGGCTCTTTTTTTTCACTTATAATTGCTAAAACCCCACTTTGTGTGCATCAATTCTTTAATTTGGGTTTTGTTATATAAATTTGTCTAGTTTTCCAACAAAACACCTAGACAATGACTAGAAGGTGGATACATAACTATTTGGGTTCAAATAGTGGTGTCAAAACCACTTTCTTGGCCTCGTGGGAACCACAACATCTTATTCTCATATTGAAGAAAATTGGAGAGCAAAATTGGAGGTCTTTATGGAAGAGACAATTACAACTATTTTTTTATGAAGTTAAGCAATATGTTACAAATGTGAACATAAACTTGAATACCATGACAAGAACATTGACCATGGTTATCAACAACAAAGAATCAAAGGATAGGGATGTGGGGCACTTTCATCCCTATAACAAAAGAAGTGACGCTTAAAATCAAAATCACCATGTAAATCCTTTTGCAAATAGAAGAGTGAAAGGGAAACCACATTAATCATAGTCTTTTAGAAAAAAAACCCCATTCTAAAATTTGATCAAAATTACGATGACATCAATCCTCATGGGTAAAAAAGTTGCAAGGATTCTTAGGTTAAACCCAATGGACGATTAAAAAAAACAAAATTTGCTTCTCTACACCTTGATGATCCAATGTTTGATCAGGTGAAAATGGTGAAACAATAGATTGAGGAAGAAGAGTGTATATCATAGTCACGTGGGATCTTTGTGATAGAATTTTATCAAACTTTTGAGACCCTCACGTAGAAATATTATTCTATGGATCTAAAAAAATGAGGAAAACTGAAATCGTGACCATATATTTCAGATAATTGAAACAAACTAGCATGCTAATGGAATACATAGCACCATGTTCCTAAGATAGTGACTATGTACATCGATTGGTTGAATGACCACAAAAGGGATTTATGAAAGTTACAAAACAACGCACTATGGTGTATTCCATTATGAATCATATATAAATGATGTTAGAAGTCACCCTGTAGCGAGTCAACTATTCATTAGTCAAATGCTATTCACCCAAGTATAAAGAACATAGTAGAGAAAAAGAATGATATTATACTTAATTGTACCCATGCATAGTCAAGAAGTGGCATGATGGACTAAGAGATTAGTGCATATTTAAGATCCAAAGGTATTTGTTTCATTTGTAAGGAGAAATGGTCAAGTGGCCATAAAAGAACACTCCTATCAGAACACGTTGAAGTTCTCGATGAACCAGAGGACATTGCAGAAGATGAGCTAAGGGAAACAATTGAAGGTGAGGACAAGGATGTTGATAATTGTAAAAACTAAGGACAGACAATTATGCTTATAGTTTCTTTGCATTGAATGAATAAAAGGGAGAACCATCGTTTCCATCATTGGTACAAAAAGCATTCATAACTTTATTGACGAGAAGATAGTGTCATGAACAAGTGGGAAAAATATTCCCTTAAATAACTTCCAATTTTTTACCATCACCAACTTTACCATGGACTAGTGCAAGGAAATGATCAAGCTTCTAAAGGTATTGTTGGACAATCGTGGTGTAACTTTTAATTTTATGTGGTTGCATTTGTACAAGGTGATGTAGTTACGGGTGCTCAATGGTCAAATACTTCAAGGAATTGTGAAAGAAATATGTCTAAGATGTATATGGAAATTGAAGTGGGGCATTACTAGACTACCATTTAAGAAATGCAGTCATGTCCCAATAAATCGATCTATGCCCATAAATGAGTTAGAAATGGATATGGAACAACAAAGTTTTAATTTTTTAAGTAATTCATTACAAGGATTGCATGTGAAGCCTATGAGGATGTTGAACCCATAGTATAAAGGAGGAGCACAAAATTATTGTTTTTTTTTACATGTATTTTTTAATGTACCTCGTGAACGGCCACTTGAGAGAGAGCAAGAACACATTATTGAACTATAAATGAGGTCCAAACTAGTAATTGTCCCTCCTTATAAATATCCTAGATTGTTTAAATATGAAATTGATTTTTTTTTTGAAGATATCTTGGAGATGGGCCACACTCTATCCCTATCAAAAATCCATTTGTTTCACATGTGATTCCAATTAGGAAAAGGGATTTCTCATGCATAATGTGCATTGATTGATAGAGCTTGCCGAGAGGGATATTAAGAATATATATCCTATTCAAAGGATTGATGAGTTGTCAATAGAGTTGCATGGTGCCATGATATTCACTGAGATAGACTTGAGATCTTGTTATTACCAAATAAGGGTGAGAGTGGCAAAAGATTTCAATAAAACATTTAGAATACACCATGTCCACTTTGAGTTCCAAGTGGTGCCATCTGGTCTATCCATTTCACCCAACTACTTTTCAAGGTACCATGACTGGAATTTTCAAAAACTTATTAAGGAATTTTGTTCTTGTTTTCTTTAACGACATTCTTATTTATCATATAAACATTGAGGACCACCTTCATCACTTCAACAATTGTTAACGAAATCCTATGGGTCAATTATTTATTTTCATATGAACCCAAGTATGACTTTGTAAAAATAGAGTTGGTCTACTTGGGTCACATTGTTAATAAGGAGGTCGTATCCCACTAAAATTCAAGAAACTACAAATTGGCCTACTTTGAAGAATGTGAGAAATTAAGAGGATTCAATGGGCTCTATGAATTATATAGAAATTTTGTTGAGGGTTTCAAGGGTCTCATGTCACCCCTTACAAATCTTGCTAATAGATAGTAGTTCAATTGGTTAGAAGTAGTAGTGTATCACATGGAGAAGGAAATTACCTGTAGAACAATCCGATCTTTGCACAATTCCTCACACCCTTTCATAATCAAACGTAATGGTTCTAATATTGGTATTGGACTCATGATCATGAAAAAACAATGACAAAAAACTTGATGGGTTAGCAAGTTCATAAGTATGACCTTGAGATTCAATATAAGAAAGGCATTAACAATGTGGTGACAAACTCATCATTTCAAGTACATGAGCTTCACACCACATCCATAACAAAATTACAATGGAAAAAAGAGAAATTGACCGAATATGCCAATGACGAGATGGCTTCTTCCATGTTGTTTGAACTTAACAAGACACAAGAAGGAAACAAAAAATACTCAATAGTACACGATGAAAAAAACTCATGAAAACACAAAATAATCAAACCCTATGGTCCATA